>NIPM01000033.1:0-37598 GCA_002738285.1 Holacanthella duospinosa
CTCGGCGGTAATCCGATATTTCTTTTTGAAATTCGACTTGGTACTGAAGTCGAACTACTGTCACTGCCACTTGGTTTTTCACTTCGTCTCATTCACTTTATTTTAATTTTGAGGTAGCGAATTAGATTCGCCTCTACACCATTGTTAGATTCCTACTCTTACTTGAGGATAAGAATCTATGGGGATTAAAACTCTCAGTATTGTACCTAATCGTTAGTGAGTTTTCGGGGTACTTGCTCACTATTTCTCCGAGCCACTTCTTCTGGGTTGAATGAGAATAAATAATAGAATGTCGCTTTGCGTACCGTAACTGGCAAATATTATTACCTTTTATTATGTGTAATAGTTTACTATTGGGATAACATAATCCCACTATCTATTAATTATTATTTTGGATTAAGTTGGATTGATTCCATTATTACTGTTATTATTCTTATTATTCTCTGTCTCTATTATTATGCTCTTATTACTATCTTCTATTATTACTCCTTCCTTAGCTTATTGAAGTTTCTGGCTTTATACCTATTAGCTCATGGCCATCACGAAATGTCACTTTCATTTCCGTATGAATGACTTGCGTCACTCATAAGGAAATGCACTTGACATTCCTTTACATATAATATACTTAATTATTAACGTAACCTAACACTATCAAATGCTACCAGGCTAAAAAATTGATTTCATGTATTAATTCTCTGCTTCCAGTATTGATCCCCTAATTCCGTTCCAATTAAATTATAAACTAAATTTCCCATAACAAAACTGATGTATAAATACGCCGGTTCTGGAGCGCGCGACGCCGCGTTATGAAAAAAAGAAACCAGATTGTGGACCTCGGCGTCGCGCGCTCCAGAACCGGCGTATTTATACATCAGTCTTGTTATGGAAAATTTAGTTGATAATTTAATTGGAACGGAATTAGACAATCAATATAGGAAGCAGAGAATTAATATATGAAATCAAATTTTTTTAGCCTGGTAGCCTTTGATAGTGAATTAAAAAATGTTTTATGCATTTTGAAATGTTTTTCGAAAATTTTACTTCACTGCCACCAATGGATTTCAGACTCGTATTCTACGTGGGATTTGTTACCGATTGAAATACAGCCTAACCAAATTCCGTTGCATTCGGAATTTTTTTGCGATAGTGAATAAATTCCAGTGTGATTTGTAGAATTTTCAAAAATTCTGATTTGAGTGTCAACAACAGAAACCATATTTTTAATGGAAGCAAGGTTTTGAATCGATTGACGTATCACTTACCCAAAATCTTCAGGAATACATTTGCTTATAATTATACAAACGTTGAATTTGAACAGTAGCGTGGTGCAACTAATTCCGTTTTTACGGTACCAGCAAATAAAATATTCGAGGCAAGGAAGGCGAGAGTGAAAAAAAAAATATTCAAAAAACGGGAACTACTTATGCAGTCATCGGTAGCACCAGCCCCTAGTAGGAGCTACTACTTAGCAACAGAGCCACTAGATTTAGCAGCTCCACTTTTAAATTAATTTTCTAAAATTGGGTATCAATTGTTATAACAATAATCTTAGACACATTCCAAACCTGTGACTAACCTCAAATAGTTTTACCATATTTGTTATGTAGGTCATCTAAACCAAAAATAATCAATAATTATACTCTGTCCTAATTTCATTCCACTAACATTGGTTTCTTTGACTTTAGAAGAGAGTGAGAAATTAGGAGTAAGAGAGAAAGCAAGTAAAATACTCCTGTTAAATATCCAATCAAAAGCAAATAAAATCCAATAATTTAGTTAAATTGAAACTTTAATTTAGCGCCCAGCACAGCTAAATCCATTGTATAACATCAATTATTCTCGACCGCGTTTTGTCTCAGTCGAAAGACTATTAGATCATCTATTTTATTAAAAAATATTAACCAGAAATGTTGAAACGTGTAATTTATAGACAGCTTTTATTGAATAACTCAGCCCTGCCACTATGAAATTTTTGTGTCATGGTGATAAGTTTCTAGATTTGATTTACTATCGATTTAAAATAGTAGTTAAACTCGTCAAGAAAATTTATGTTCTAGCTTTTGAAAATAAGTTTGGTGCTGCTAAGATCTACCTAAGTAGCACCAAGACGCTGGATCTAGGAGCAGCTGCTAAATTTAGACGCTTAGATGCATGTATGTAGATAAGAGGCGGAGGAGTACAACCAGATTGACACTTTCGAATGGCGCTAGATGGAACATAGAATTATTTGACCGTAAAACGGAAACTTTTGTTGCTGAAACTCCACGTTGCCTAAGTTGAGCTTTGCAATTGTAATTATTGAGCATAATTAGTCGAGTTACGTCATTCCACTTATAAAACTTATACAAAGGGTTTAGAAAGCTACGTCTGAGTCTGAATACATATAAATTGGGAATCGGATGTCCTAAATTGTAAATTTCAAAAATTCAAATTCACCCAATCAAATTCGGAGTAAATTTCAATATTCAAATCCGATTAGCTAAATTAGAATTTTCTTAGAACATCAACTCTGGAACATGGACTCTAGATTAAGGTTTCTCATCAAAGTTATTGTGTAGCCTGAAAACTGCTTGAGCAATGTTGACATGCGACGTCGCTGCTTAAATTACTTCTGATAAACCAAGCACAAGCGCAGATAGAACAAGTGTAATCAACATGGTACGAATCAACGAGACACTGATTGTGACTTTTACGTGAATATGTAATAATAATTATTGTTCGCAAATAGGTAATCAGAGGATGTAGACTTGGTAGGTTGACGTATTATTGGATTAGTGATTAGATAATACTGCTTCTTCTGAAGTTGCTATTGATATATTTTTCATTACCTCTGCATAAACCAAGAGAATGGGGATTCGAAATCCGTGTTGTTGTTCTTTACAAACTGGAACTATTGCTGTAGCCATTTTGAATATTGTAAGTCAATTTTAACTTTTTCTACTTTTTGAAGTAACTAACGTTGAAAATGACCGTAATTTACATTACGTAGATTGTTGCGACGGTGTCTTTGGTCTTTGCGTTCCTCGGTTTCGTCGGTATCGGTATTGGACTTGCCTGGCTCTCTGTCGAAGGATTTGAAAATTCATCCGGCCAAGAATTTGATGAAGATACATGTAATGAAATAAAACTTTATAAGATTAAAACGAAGAAAACAAAGTATAAATATTTTTTTTCCAACTTTACTCTAGCTAATTTGATTGGTGTAGTGGCCATTGTTATTTTAGTGATTTTCTTCCTGGCATGCGTTGTCCACTTGATAATGTCCATCTATCTGTATATTGGAGCAAAAAAGGTAATCAGTGGCTAGGAAGGACACATAATTTGAATTCCTGAAATTTCTAATTGGTCAATTTTTTTCAGCGAAATCTTTCAAAATGTCGTGCATGGTTCATCATGTCTACAGTGCTTTTGTGCCTTTATGTCCTGTCAGGAATTTCTAAGATGGTGACAGCTGGAAGTATTGGGGCTGGAAAAACTGTCCTGACGATATTCATTGAAGTGCTGGTGTTGACTTTGATCGATGGATATCAAATTTACGTTGTCTATGCATTTATACAAGAGCTAAAGAACGAGCGCTTGGGTGGTGGGGAGCGTAGCTACGGATACGTTGAAACTCCACCAATGCAACTCAACGAAGGAGGTGTAACTAAAATTAGCTATGTCCTACCTCCCTATAGCTATGACCCACCACCTTACAATGTTTCTCATGGGCAACCAGAATTTACCAATGTCTACCCGCCACCACAACCAAATCACAAGCTTTGAGGTTTGAGTCACGCAAAACTTAATCTAAGGTAGATACACTTGAACTCTAAATAACCAATTTTAATTCGAAATTAATTAATCATCCTCATTCTCAGCTTTACAAGTACGAACGAAATAGTTCAGTAATCATCCGTCGTCAACTAAATTTATGTGTAATCAGAGAATTCATGTATACGATGATGTCTGAAATTAATTTTTATGTTAAGATTCTATTAAAGTGTGGTTTCATAAGCTGGATTCAAATTAAAAAAAAAGAATTACTCGTTAGTTTCATCTATTCTTCTAATTGGATCTTGGAACTGGACTATAAAACTACGGCTGATTATTAGTGAGAGATAACCTAGGAACCAGACGATGATTAATTAATCACAATGATGGAATGTGTGGTTTGATACATGCAATTAATTATACCGTTCTACCGATTCCTTGCGATTTTGAGTTATAGTTTTTCACAATTTACGAACTTTATTTAGATTTAATTGGTTGAAGTTAAGTTGGCGTCCTTGAAGAAAAGAGTGAGAGTTGTTGTTTAGTTGTTTTTCGCTAAACATACTGACCAATCGAGTCCAGTTTTTTAGGATGACATTCTTTTGTCACTATGGCTTCTTCATCCATCAGGCTATACATTACACTCCCTATGCAAATTTTAACAGATTTTTATATTTTTCTTTTCTTACTGTTCAAGTTTTCTTAATTTTGCAAAGGAGTCGGTCAAGTGGTAATAAATACTCCTTCGCAATGGGTAACTAGAACCAATCGCTATCAGCAGATAGACGTATTACCACCGTCTGCTCCTTGAATAGTGCGTCTTGAGTAAGTGTTCATTTCGTCTATTGTTAAATTGACTGGTAACAATGAAAAACATATTTCGCTCATCGACTGAGAAGAAGAAGTCTCAGGAGGATATTTCTGGTAAAAAAGGGGGATTTGGATTGGGAAGCTTTGGATTTGGAGGATCCTCTCAGGCAAGTATTCCGGGGTTGAGTGGAATCGCTAAGGCAGCAGAAAACGTTGCAGCGAGTGTGGAAAAAAATATAGTCGCCGATGTGAGTGCAGCAGTAAATGTAGCAGCAAGTGGTGAGGCCGCCATCAGCGGCTCACTTCCAAAAGTTGATCTTTCATTGGGTGGAAATCTACCAAGTGCCGATCTTTCATTAACTGGACATAACCCACACGCTGGAATTTCATTGGGCGGAATCCTTCCAAGCGCCGATCTTTCATTGGCTGGTCATAACCCACATGCCGGAATTTCATTAGGAGGAAGTCTTCCAAGTGCCGATCTTTCGTTGGGTGGACATCTCCCACACGCCGGAATTTCATTGGGTGGAAATCTTCCTAGCGCCGATCTTTCATTGGGTGGAATTCTCCCAAGCGGCGGGATTTCATTAGGCGGAAATCTTCCAAGTGCCGGAATTTCATTAGGAGGAAATCTTCCAACCGGTAATCTATCATTGGCTGGAAATCTCCCACACGCCGGAATTTCATTGGGTGGAAATCTTCCTAGTGCCAATCTTTCATTGGGTGGAATTCTCCCAAGTGGCGGTATTTCATTAGGCGGAAATCTTCCAAGTGCCGGAATTTCATTAGGAGGAAATCTTCCAAGCGCCGACCTTTCGTTGGGTGGAATTCTCCCAAGCGGCGGTATTTCATTAGGCGGAAACCTTCCAAGTGCCGATCTTTCATTGGGTGGACATCTTCCAAGTGGCGGTATTTCATTGGGTGGAAATCTTCCAACTGCCGATCTTTCGTTGGCTGGACATATCCCACACGGCGGAATGTCAATGGGTGGACATCTTCCAACCGCAGGTATTTCATTGGGTGGGATTCTTCCAAGCGCCGATCTTTCATTGGGTGGTCATCTCCCACACGCCGGGATTTCATTGGGTGGAAATCTTCCGAGTGCCGACCTTTCGTTGGGTGGAATTCTCCCAAGCGGCGGTATTTCATTAGGCGGAAATCTTCCACACGCCGGAATATCATTAGGAGGAAATCTTCCAAGCGCCGACCTTTCGTTGGGTGGAATTCTCCCAAGCGGCGGTATTTCATTAGGCGGAAATCTTCCACACGCCGGAATTTCATTAGGAGGAAATCTTCCAAGCGCCGATCTCTCTTTGAGTGGACATCTCCCTAGCGCCGGAATTTCGTTAGGTGGGATGCTTCCAAGTGCCGGAATTTCATTAGATGGAAATCTCCCACACGCCGGAATTTCACTAGGCGGAAATCTTCCAAGTGCCGAGCTTTCATTAGGTGGACATCTCCCACACGCCGGAATTTCATTGGGCGGAATGCTCCCAAGCACCGGGATTTCATTAGGAGGAAATATTCCAAGTGCCGATCTTTCATATGGGGGACAACTTCCCCATGGTAATATTTCATTAGAAGCGAATCACCCAGGTGGTCGTCTGTCAATAGGCGGAAGTCATCCCAATGCAAATGTCAGTCTAGGTGGGAACGCTTCCATTGGACATCCTCAGTCCTCAGTGACAACAACCACCACCACTACCACCGAAATCGAAAAGCCCAAGCCAAGTCATACAATGCCAAGCATCGACATGTCATTAAAAGCGAACAAAGCTGCTAAAGAAATCAGCGGCAGCACTACAGTTACAACTACAACTACAACAACCAA
The DNA here is from genome assembly GCA_002738285.1 of Holacanthella duospinosa. Classification (NCBI taxonomy): domain Eukaryota; kingdom Metazoa; phylum Arthropoda; class Collembola; order Poduromorpha; family Neanuridae; genus Holacanthella; species Holacanthella duospinosa. Next base: position 6,395 of record NIPM01000033.1, read on the forward strand.
CTTAACTGGGACGAGCAATAAGCCGAAACCAAGCGCTACTATGCCAAGTATTGATGCTACAATAATTGCAAAGAAAACAGTCGTCCCCAGCAGTGGAAGCACTACAATCATAACTAGGGAGGTTACAACCACGGAAGAGCCTGGAACATTGTCTCATGGGGGTTACAGCCAACCAATCACACCCAGTGGTGGAAGCGCTACAATTGTAACCACGCAATACACAACTGAAGAACCATCAACAGTACCTCATGGAGGTCACCCCATTGGTGGTAGCGCTACAATTGTGACCACGCAGTACACAACCGAACAGCCTGCAACAGTGCCTCATGGAGGTCCTCAGGGTACTCAGCCCCATGGTGGTCACCCCAGTGGTGGAAGCGCTACAATTGTAACCACGCAGTATACCACCGAACAGCCAGCAACAGTGCCTCATGGAACTCCTCACGGTACTCAGCCCCAAGGTGGTCACCCCAGTGGCGGAAGCGCTAGAATTNTACCACCGAACAGCCAGCAACAGTGCCTCATGGAACTCCTCACGGTACTCAGCCCCAAGGTGGTCACCCCAGTGGCGGAAGCGCTAGAATTGTAACCACGCAGTACACAACCGAACAGCCTGCAACAGTGCCTCATGGAAGCCCTCACGGTACTCAGCCTCATGGTGGTCACCCCAGTGATGGAAGTGCTACAATTGTAACCACGCAGTACACAACCGAACAGCCTGCAACAGTGCCTCATGGAAGCCCTCACGGTACTCAGCCTCATGGTGGTCACCCCAGTGATGGAAGTGCTACAATTGTAACCACGCAGTACACAACCGAACAGCCTGAAACAGTGCCTCATGGAGGTCCTCAGGGTACTCAGCCCCATGGTGGTCACCCCAGTGGTGGAAGTGCTACAATTGTAACCACGCAGTACACAACCGAACAGCCAGCAACCGTGCCTCATGGAAGTTCTCACGGTACTCAACCCCAAGGTGGTCACCCCAGTGGCGGAAGCGCTACAATTGTAACCACGCAGTACACAACCGAACAGCCTGCAACAGTGCCTCATGGAAGCCCTCACGGTACTCAGCCTCATGGTGGTCACCCCAGTGATGGAAGTGCTACAATTGTAACCACGCAGTACACAACCGAACAGCCTGAAACAGTGCCTCATGGAGGTCCTCAGGGTACTCAGCCCCATGGTGGTCACCCCAGTGGTGGAAGTGCTACAATTGTAACCACGCAGTACACAACCGAACAGCCAGCAACCGTGCCTCATGGAAGTTCTCACGGTACTCAACCCCAAGGTGGTCACCCCAGTGGCGGAAGCGCTACAATTGTAACCACGCAGTACACAACCGAACAGCCTGCAACAGTGCCTCATGGAAGCCCTCACGGTACTCAGCCCACTGGTGGTCACCCCAGTGGTGGAAGCGCTACAATTGTGACCACGCAGTACACAACCGAACAGCCTGCAACAGTGCCTCATGGAGGTCAAATCACCGGCCAAGCTTCTACACANACCACGCAGTACACAACCGAACAGCCTGCAACAGTGCCTCATGGAGGTCAAATCACCGGCCAAGCTTCTACACATACTGGAGAAAATGCTACAATTGTAACTACGCAGTATACAACTGAGCAGCCATCAACAGTACCTCATGGAAGTCATCAGGCTACAAGTCCTCAGGGTGGTCAACCCAGTGGTGGAACTCAAACAATTGTAACCACGCAGTACACAACAACCGAAGAGTCATCAAAAGTGCCTCAACGAGAACACATCACTAGCCAACCTTCCACACCCAGCGGCGGAAGTGGTACAATTGTAACAACACAATATACAACCACCGAACAACCTAGAACGATGCCGCGCGGAAATCCCCATGGTATAGCACCTCATGAAGTCAATGTAACTAGGCAGCCACCCACACCTGGTGGTGGAACTGCCACAATTGTAACAACACAGTACACAACCACTGAGCAGCCTGGTACAGTGCCTCATGGAATCCCTCATGGTACAATACCTCATGGAGTCCAGGTTACTAGCCAACCTGCCACACCAAGTGGTGGAACTGCTACAATTGTAACCACGCAGTACACCACAGAACAGCCTGGAATAATTCCTCATGGAACAGTTCCACAAGGAAGTCAGCTCAGTGGCACACCAATGACACCCGGTGATGGAAGCACTACGATTGTAACAACACAACATACAACCACCGAACAGCATGGAACAGTGCCGCACGAAAGTCCCCATGCTACAGTACCTCATGGAGTCCAGGTTACTGGCCAACCTGCCACACCAAGTGGTGGAAATGCTACAATTGTAACTACGCAGTATACAACCACAGAACAGACTGGCAGTGTGCCTCATGCAGCAGTTCCACATGGAGGTCACGCTAGAATTGTAACAACGCATTACTCTGCAACCGATCAGCCTGGATCAGTGCCTCAAGGTTCAGTGCCACAGGGAACACTTCCGCAAACAAGTCATATCAGTGGTCCACAAATCACACCCGTTGACGGAAGTGCTACAATTGTAACAACGCAGTACACAACCACCCAACAGCCTGGAACAGTGCCATACGGAAGTCCTCATGGAGTCCAGGTCACTAGCCAACCTTCTACACCAAGTGCTGGAACTGCTACAATTGTAACCACACAACACACTACAACTGAGCAGCCTGGAACAATGCCTTACAGAAGTCCTCATGAAACATTGTCCCAGGGAGAACATATCAGTAGCCAACCCACTACACCCAGTGGTGGAACCGCTACAACCGTAACCCGGCAGTATACAACCACTGAACAACATGGAAGTGTGCCTCATGGAACAGTTCCACATGGTGGTCACGCTAGAATTGTAACAAGGCATTACACAACAACTGATCAACCTGGATCCATGCCTCAGGGAACTGTGCCCCATGGAACAGTTCCGCAGGTAGGTCAAACCATTGGCACACCCGGTGACGGAAGCGCTACAACTGTAACAACGCATTACACAACAACAGAACAACCTGGAACATTTCCGCACGGAAGTCCCAATGCTACAGTGCCTCAAGGAGTTCATGTCATTAGCCAACCATCTACACCTAGTGGTGGAACCGCTTCAATTGTAACCACGCAGTACACAACCACAGAACAGCCTGGAACAATGCCTCACGGAAGTCCTCATGGCATAGTNCCTGGAACAATGCCTCACGGAAGTCCTCATGGCATAGTCCCCCACGGAGAACCGATCAGTAGTCAACCCATTACACCAAGTGGCGCTACAACCGTAACTACGCACTACACGACAAACGATCAACCTGGAAGTGTGCCTCATAGAACAGTTCCGCTTGGATCACAAGTAAGTAGCCAACCTTTTACACCGATTGGTGAACACGCTACAACTGTAACAACGCACTACACGACAAACGATCAACCTGGATCCGTTCCTCATGGTACAGTTCCGCAGGGAGGTCATATCAGTGGCACACCCGGAGACGGAAGCACTAGAATTGTAACTACACAATATACAACTGCTGAACAGCCTGGAACGACACCGCACGGGATTCCGCATGGTACAGTGCCTGAGGGAACATTACCTCAGCAAACAGTACCTCAGGGGACAGTACCGCAGGGTGGTCAACCAATCGCACCCGGTGATAGAAGCACTACAACTGTAACAACACAGTACACTACTACTGGAGAGCCTGGGACAGTGCCATATGGAGGCAACATCCCCAGTCAACCTATCACACAATATCACCCAAGTCCGGGCTCAGTGCCAGTTACAATCGATGAGACATATAAAATGACAACCCATATTCACACTACTGGAGATGTTCGTCGACCGACAACCATTTTGGTATCTCCTGGACAACCTATTCCAAATGGCTTGATGTCTCCCACTATTGATGGAAACGCACCATTTAGTCCAAAATTTCCTATATCCTCTCCGGTTCACATCGGTAAGAATTTTTAAAATTTTCACTTATCTTTATTGTCTACGGAATTATTAAATAACTGTTTTCTCCATAGCGATAGTGTAGCATAAATAAGCATCGTATTACCTTCGTAAATTGGAATTCATACCGTACGTTACTTAGATTAATAAAAAAATTAAATGCATTATGGTTTCATGAATAACGCACTAAAACACATGAGTTAGAGTTCCGAGCACATAGTTTTTTTTTAAGAAAATATCATACTTTCACACTGCCTTGATTAAATTCAAAGAAGATTAAGTTTTGTTTCTAAGAACCTCGATCAGATATTAATATTCCAAATTCGTGTTAGGACAAGGTTACATAAGACTACGGAAAACTTGAAAACCTGTAATGCAGATTGGAAATTAAAAGTTTGCAATAAATGTTTGAGGTTGTAGAGCGACATGAAAAACTTCAGAANGAATTCATACCGTACGTTACTTAGATTAATAAAAAAATTAAATGCATTATGGTTTCATGAATAACGCACTAAAACACATGAGTTAGAGTTCCGAGCACATAGTTTTTTTTTAAGAAAATATCATACTTTCACACTGCCTTGATTAAATTCAAAGAAGATTAAGTTTTGTTTCTAAGAACCTCGATCAGATATTAATATTCCAAATTCGTGTTAGGACAAGGTTACATAAGACTAAGGAAAACTTGAAAACCTGTAATGCAGATTGGAAATTAAAAGTTTGCAATAAATGTTTGAGGTTGTAGAGCGACATGAAAAACTTCAGAAAACATAGAAGATAACCAGAAATGAAAAATAATAAATGCAAACTTTTACACAAAAAAATTGGCAAGGTAGTTCTTTGGAGGGCTTGGATTATATAATTAGGACAAGTAGTGAAGGTGAACGAGATTCGCTGGACAAATGGAGATTGTCTCTACTTACATTAGTTCACTGTTATCTCACAGAACGAAACGAAGGATTGATTACATGATCGTTTGAGGTTGCAGACTACAACCAAGACAAATTTACATTGTCACTTTTGATTTTATAATATTTTCACTCTGCTAAAAAATCAACTTCTTTATTCCGGTCTTGTCACCGTCTATCAATGATAATGACAACTAACTTTCTAAAGTGGTTTCTTACTCAATAAGATGCTAATTTTCAACAATTTTATCCAAGTCATTATCAATCACCTAGCAAACTGGAAAGCCACAAGAGATTATCTAATATCTAATTGAATATACAATTTTTCGATAAAATAAAATGAAAAAGAAAGCAGACTCGTTCTGCTAGAATCTATGTAAAAAAAATTTCTGCTTTTTTGCATAAACTGTCGGCGGAAACTGATTTAAGTAATTTTTTTAATTAACCTTTATCCTATTTGGATTCTCATTTTGAATTAAGAAAATGTATGAGTTTAATGGAATTACATTAATAATTAATGAAATAGCATAACTTCAGAGAAAGTGGTTGGAAAATACGAAATTCAATAAAAATTCTAAAATTGTAAACTTTGGTCTAGGATACTCCAGGTCTAGGAATAAATAATTGATTTGTTAATCCCTGTAAGTAGAACCACAACCTGGGGAAAGTGCATGCAATTCTGACAGTCTTCTTAATCCTTAATCCCGTAAATTTAAAAGTTTGTACCGATAAAAGAGAAAAGGTTTCAAATCTTCTATAACCTAAATAAAAGTAATACATGAATGTATGTTTCTGAAATTGTAGAGGATAAAGATCGTCCGATGTCCCCAACCACGCGGTTGATATCGCTGTCGAGAATAGACGAAAAAAATCAACTTGTTTCCCTGAATGACAGATTGGCGAGTGTTCTATCAAAAAATCGTCATCTCGAAGGTGAAAACACAACGCTCACTGCCCAGGTAAATCTTATATCATAATACTTTTTGAGCCGTGCCATTCAACTCACGAACCTCAGCGATCGATTATTTTTCAGCTAAAAGATGCGAATGCGAAGCTCACTCTCATCACCAATGAATTGACAAAGACTTTTGAAGTGGAAACAAACAACTTACGGACACAGTTACAAGAGATTCAAAAGGAAAAAGTTAAGATGGAAATGGAATTGAAGAAATTACAAATGGAATACAATGGACTCATCGACAAGTAAGCATTCATCTAAATCAATAACTCCTACTCTCCTACTCATTACTTTTTATTACCGTTGATGAAATTTTTTCTAATTTCTTCTAGAATCCGACAGAGAGACGATGAAATTACGACACACGTTAGGCAAATCAAGACATTAGAAGCGAGAATTACAGCCTTGACATTGGAACTGAGAGGAAAGGATGATGACCGTGGGAAACTTTCAAAGGAAAAGCAAGAGATCATGGAACGACTGACAACGACTACACGAGAATTAGAAAATACACAAAAATCACTCGAAACGGCAGCAATGAACAAAGTGGAGCTCGAGCATCAACTCCGTAACAAAGATGACGAAGTCCAAATGAAGATGCAAATCCATCAGCAACAGTTTTCAGAACTCATGATCACACGTACTGATGATGCGGCGAATGTAAGCGGTCAACTAAGAGTGGAGTATGATGCTCGACTTGCAGATGCAATCCGACAACTCCGTATGGAATGTGACTTCCAATTACACGGTAATCGGGAGGAGCAAGAGAATATATATACTAAGAAGGAACAAGCTCTCCAAGGGGAAATGAGTCGACTTAGAGTCTCACTTGAAGGCCAAGGTGGAGAATTGGGGAGCTTACAATTGAAATTGACTACACTTGAGCGAAGACTCAATCTACTCAATTCTGAGAAAACGAATTTGGAAGATAGTCTCCGTGAAATGGAGAGTGGATGGGGAGCAGACAAAGTGGCTTTCAACGCAGAAAGGAATCGTCTCGAAGGGCTAATTGCTGAAATGCAAGCTGAGAGATTCCAACTCCTGACAGATTATCAACAACTTATGGAAATCAAAGTTCAGTTGACCAATGAAATCTCAACTTATAGAAGTCTGTTGGAGAGTGAAGAGGAGAGGTATGTAGATTTAGATGAGATGAAGTTTCGATTCGTGACTCAAACATTTGTCTAATAAATAAAGTTACTCTAAACAGATTGGGTCGTCTTATTGAAGCAGAGGAGGAGCGAATGCGGACACAACTAGAAGCACAAATTACACCTAGTTTTGAAATTAAGCGAGTTGTTCACACTGTCACAAGTACTGAGCCAGTAATTCAACATGTTTCAAGTGGAGGTGGAGGGATGTCTATGACAGGTTCTGTTGGAGGTGGAATGATTTCAAATTCTGTTGGAGGAGGTGCGAATGGAATGCCCGTGTCAGGACTTGTTGGAGGTGGTGGGATGTACATGACGAGTGGACCTGGAGGAGTTGGGGGTCAGTCATATTCTTACACTACTTCAACACCAGCAGGAGGAGTCGGTGGAGTTGGGGGCCAAACCTACTCTTTGACTACTTCAACACCAGCAGGAGGAGTCGGTGGAGTTGGGGTTGGGGGTCAAACCTATTCTTTGACTACTTCAACACCAGCAGGAGGAATCGGTGGAGTTGGAGTTGGGGGTCAAACCTATTCTTACACTACTTCAGCACCAGCAGGAGGAGTCGGTGGAGTTGGAGTCGGGGGTCAAACCTATTCTTACACTACTTCAACACCAGCAGGAGGAGTCGGTGGAGTTGGAGGTCAAACCTATTCTTACACTACTTCAACACCAGCAGGAGAAGTCGGTGGAGTTGGAGTTGGGGGTCAAACCTATTCTTACACTACTTCAGCACCAGCAGGAGGAGTCGGTGGAGTTGGAGTTGGGGGTCAGACCTATTCTTACTCTACTTCAACACCAACAGGAGGAGTGGGTGTCGGTGGAAACCAAACATACTCCTACTCCAGTTCAACTGGTGGCGTCATTGGTGGAGGTGGAGTGAGTGGAGGCGGAGTCATTGGTGGAGGTGGAGTGAGTGGAGGTGGGATATCTTATACTACTTCTTCCACTACCTCACTTCCTCAGAATTACACCTACAAATAAAAAAGTCGATTCTCTAAAAAAAGAAAGAAAACCTTCATTCTGGAATCAAGCTCATCAAATTGCTCAATCAAATATAATTTTCTTTCTTAATTAATCTTTTCAGTCATCAATTAACTACCTTTCAATCCTAATCCTATTTCTTTCTAAAACTCTAAATATTTCTTTACTAAGTTTTCTTTTTTTCAATTTAGTCTTACTAGGTGACAGCGACTTCTCTCTTCTGAAAAACTGAAGAGTGCATGGTAGGCTGAAACTCAAATCTACTATAAATTTGCTACTTCTATTGAAGTATTAGCGTCTTACTGATTTTCATGTAAATTCCTTTAATAATTCCATGAATTTCTTAATTTGCTTTGCAACAGAGGTGAGGCAGTTACAGTGTGCCTAGTTATTTTAAAGGCATTATGGAAGGGACTTTTCGTCCCCTGCTCTTTGGTGGAGAAGCCAGGTGCCTTAAAATCAATGGCTAAAGTACATCGTATGGAAAAAAATTTTACTATTAAAAATATTTCCCACAAAAAATTTCCCTACAATCTAATTTGACCACTAATTTTAAGGCACTTGTTTCCTCCAGCAAAAGAGCATAGGACTTAACTTAGACACACTGTATAGGGTATTGTTATTAGTAATATGGGAATGGGATGTAGCAATTCTGCCATAATAAAGTGAATAATATATTCTTCTTAAATATTCCTCATTTTTTTGGAGTTCTGAAAGATTATTCTAAAATTAAAAATCAGAATTGAGTCTGGATTTGCGGTAACGGAAAAGTTTTGTGGGTTTGATTTAACAGAATGAGAACTTATTCTGTAATGATATAAACTCTGACTAAATTACTTTTTTTTGTGGATTGAATTTAAGTTTTCTGAGAAAGTCAAACTAAACTTTCCCTATGCTATCAGTCAATAGCCTCAAAATCTGACCAAAATTTCCTCGTCCTTTTTTAAGGTAAATTTCATTCAAAATTTAAACCACAAAACCAAAACTTGTCTACCTATAAATATGAATTCTGTCTTTTACTCATAATCAGTTAAAAAGTATTTGTAAAAGAAGATGAAGTGGATTAAGTATTTAGTTGGATTCCTTAGTTTTATAACAATCGCCATTGTTGTCGAAGGATTTCGTGAGTCGGACCGATATTTTGAAAATAGTTTTGACGAAACGCATTCTGAATCTCAACCTCTAAGCTATGATCAAGAAACCATATTCCCCACAATCAAAAGGATAACTAGAGGCAAAGTACCACCGCAGCGACAACAACGCTTACGTAAGTCTANGATCAAGAAACCATATTCCCCACAATCAAAAGGATAACTAGAGGCAAAGTACCACCGCAGCGACAACAACGCTTACGTAAGTCTAAATTACAATATACCTTACCTTTTACCATTTTACTTTACTCAAAATATATGAATGTCTTTTAAGATAACATAATGAATTGGAGTCTTTGTTAAACTTATTAAAAATTAAATTTTTTTTTTTTAAATATTTTAATAGGAGGTCGGTACTAACGGAGATGTAGTACAGAGGCTCAAATGAAGTGATGCAGTGCACAGTAGAATAAATTATAATTTCGCACTTTTATATTTCTTGTTATGGCTTGAAAAGTTAATAATAAAATTGGTTTGTAATCTCTTCCTTCATTGAGTTCAAAAATAAAAATTCAAAATTCAAAAGTGCCGCCTCGACGTGCGTGCGGTATGTGAATGGAATGGAAATGGTATTAGATGGTTTGAGTTGGTGAGATTGGTAAATAAATAAGGGCGAAAGATGAAGAAGTCAATTGAACAGTTATATAATATGGTGATAAAAGTGGAGCATTCGTAATAGGTCATAGACCTAACCAACTCCTAGAAAACTAAAACACCACAATCTCTTTCTCTTCATCTTCTTTCCTTTTTTATTGAAAATACAAAACCAGTTTCATATCGTTCGAGGATATTGAACCGGGATCCTAAAAAGTCTGACATTCAGTCAGGAAACTTGTTCATGACCTGAAGAGTAAGTAGTCTTGATTTTGTTTCAACTCAACATGCTCCTTATCTTCTTAATTCTCGCCCTTGTCACTACAGGGACCTTTGCTCAATATCCTCTCGGATCCTCTTGTAAGTTATTATTACAAAGATTTTTTTAAATTTATTCCTATAGCCCTTCATCTTTCTGAGATCAACTTAGAGACTAATTTTAGGAATTACTCATCCATCATGGACTACTATTTAGTAGTTATGTTTTTATCTTACCATACTAAACTTTTTTAAATAAAAAATTAAGTTATTAAGCACTAATTAACGTCTAATGAATCAAACATCTACAAAGATGGGAACTCAAAGTCCAAATAGGTTCAAAATTTTTATGCTTTAGCTCCATGGAATCAAGGTGGACCGCAAGGACCCCCAAATCGTTCACCGGTGTTTGGAAAACCTAACCGACCACCACCTTATACTCGTCCTGTTCAAAATTATGGAAAACCACAATCACCTGGACCTATTCCTCAACCCACCAATGACGACCCAATCCCAGCTAATGCTAATTTAGATATGTCCTATGAAACACAACAGCTTCCAGCAAAACTTCCTATCCTTGCTCCTAACGGTGTTGTTGAGATTTATAATCGAGTTGTTGATGACTTGATTAAAAGACTTGAAATTAGTTTTCGGAAACGCCAGATTGATCCAATGGATGTGGTCATTCGACCAACTCCTACGGGACCTGTCAGAGTACCTGGTCATCTACAAAAACGACCATTTCGAAGACCAGGAGCACCTTTGTATAGATCTACACTTCCTATTCTTCCTCTCCCTCCTATTCGAATGAAAAAAACAAGATCAAATACACTTCCGAGAGAAACTAAATCCAATATTGGGGAAACTCTTCCTGTTGGAAATGAGAAACCTTCGTTTCGAGGAGTTGGGAAAATTAGTAAAGGCCCACTGGGTGAAGAAAATGTAGAAGTTCCTGTAAGCGATCCCGGTACTTAATAATTAAAAAATAACCCTTATGGATTACCAATTATACTTACTTAAGATGTGTATTCTTTAGATGTTACACCAGTTACAATAGTGATCATCCCATCATCCATGTCGACTCCAATTGAGAATGCCTCTATAATTCCACCACTATCTAATGTAAAATCTGTAGAAGAACCTTCTTCTGAAGAACAAAATTTATTTAGAGCTAGAACCAGTGAGGAATACTTTCAAGATGAAGATGAGCTTGAACTAGAAGAGGATGTCAAAGCACCGGAAGTAGATACCAAATCCAGGACTGGAGTTAGTGACAAAAAAGTAAGTTCAGAATTTTGAATTTTGTATAACCTTTGGGAATGCCATGTTAGAAATTGGACTTCTTTCAGACAAAAAAGGATTCCAAAAAGGATGAAACTGAAGAGGATGACGAGGATGTTGGGACAAGGACAAGAGATGAGAAGAAAGACGTGGATAGTCTTATGCAGCGTTACCAGAGCAAAAATGTTCATGAAAACAAAGGGAAGTCGAAGTACACAACGAATAATTCTAAAATAAAAGAAGATGGAGCTTCATCTAGCGGGATAAAGAAAAAAGAGGAAGCTGTGAAAGATGCTGAAGAGGAATTGGTGGAAGACGAGGATGACGACGAAGAGCTACAAGATGATTTAGATAATATTGGAGTCGGTGGGACTGGAAATAGACCCAACTACTTTCCCCAAGGGGGACCACTTTCTACGTATGTTTATATCTACACTTAACTTACATTAAATTATCCCAAATATACTTAAATTTATGAAGAATACACAGAGATAGAGCAAAAACTTCATCCCTTGTCAATTCAGAAAAATTTTCAAAAACCAATTTAAACGCTAGACAGGTCAAGTCCATCTAACTTGACATGTCAAATTTCATATCGCTACATCTACACGATAACCCAACTATTTTCACATTTTTTTAAGTAACTCTCTAGTATTCAAACATACGCCAACCCTAGTAAATTAATTTTCTTTGATACCAACAGTCCAACCAAACCAAACGCCCTGTTGACAGGGTTGAGCAAAATTAGAAGAGCAAGTGATGTGGCTGTAAGTGTTGATGCAAGAAGTGCAGTCATCACAGCAAGGTCTGACAGATATTCCTATTATAATTTACTTCAATCTAATGTTTGATTTTCGAAGATTATTGTTAATATTTTAGACTTCTCGTTGGTCCATTGAATATTAACATCAACGACTCTGCAGAACCAATGGAAAGAAGTGTGAGAGCAACTATTCCGGAATTAGAAGCTGAGATCATTCTAATGGTAATGACTTTTTAGTAAAGTTTATAATGAAATTAAATAATATATTTAAAATTCAGGAGCGTCATGGAGTAGTATTCTTACAAAAATTTACACTAGATCGAGCCTATGGGCAGGATGTAGAAATCTCTATGCCCAAAGTAAAGTCGGACTCCAAGAAAAAAGGAAATAAGAAGAGTGGAGCTCCACATGGACCGAATGGATCTGATCCAAACTATCCTATAAATTCTAATTCACACCAACGTTTTCAGACCAAAATGGCAGCACATATCTCCATGGAAGTTGTCAAATTACTCAGAAGTGGGAATCTACGTCTTAACATCATGAGAACTGCACAGAGTTCAATGAGCAAGCTCAAGCTACCCATTAAAGCAGCTAAAACCACCAAAAAAGTTAAAAAGGCTGAAAAGAAACGCACAAAAGAGTAAATTACATAACCATCCACAATTATTAGGACTTCCCAAAGAAAATAAATCATCGAAATACCCTACTACTTTCAAATCTCTTAATTCATGTCTCTTACCCTCGAAAACCCTATAAAAATTCAATCCCAATGAGAAGTGAAGACGAAGAGGCTATTTTTGGGTACTGGTACACAAGCCCTGTCCCACTGTTGCGCATTTATACCATTTGTATTTTGCGACCGATTGATTCAGTTGGTTATAAATTATAACCTGGAAAATATATGCGATAACAACTTATAATCCCATAATTTCCCCAGAAAGAAATATTAGGTATAAGTGAATCAATTATGCCATAGGTATGGAAATATGTCCGACATGCACAATATACATTTTTTATACATTATTTATTTATATTGAAGTATTTATTTAAATGAAAAACTTTGATGCTTGCGTACATTAATAAAACAGAATTATTCATGTTATCAATTATACCCATCTAATTATAACATAAGCTGATGTACTTTTTCTAAATTGTGTTCCAACATTTGCACCCAGTGTTATTCTTAAAATAATTGGATCATTACTTACTATTGTCATGAAGTTAGAAAACAAAATTCCATTTCAACGTCCAAAATGAACGTTTGGAATCAAAATAGGCAAGATAGTATATTTGAATTATGAACTTATAATGTGATGTGTAAACGGAAAAACCGATGTGGAGCTGTGTATTTGTTAATACCTAATTATTAACCTACTGATTGAATAGAAAAAGACGGTCTATTTTCTATAATCTTGCTCAAGAACGGTTGAAAAGAAGAACCGTCGAAAGAATTGAGAGAATAGCTAGAGGGAGACTGAGTCTTGTTTTGAGAGCATCATTACATCTCATGTCATAATGTGTCCAAGTTACTTTGACTAGACCCATGGTATCGCATCCACCTTCTAAGAAAAGATTTTGATGTATTTTATCGTATGGTAAGGAGAAATGGGGATGTATTTCTTACGTGTGCAGTCGGTTCCACGTGAGCCAGTTGGGATAGGGACATCTGTAGATGTGATGGAGATATAAATTGGACTACAGTCCTTTCTCTCTCGATATCTACACGGTTTTGTAATGATGAACTCCACATCTTTCTTCATAGATTCCGGTGGTTGATAAATTCCAGATGTCGTACCACACTGAATCCCACGATCTTCATTTTGTCTGTCATCGTACTGAATTGGGTACTTGCCCTCTTGTGACACACAAATCCGTACTTTCCCATAGTCACTGGAGAACTATAATAAACCAACACCACCATGTTAAAATAAAACACCTGTCATAAACTAAACGTGTACGAATAATACTTAATGTTGTTATTCAACGAAGTATGCCCAACAGAGAGCGAGACGGCGTCTAATATTAAATAAGTATTTCTGGCTATTAAACCTTACCCTCAGTCGAAGATCAACAGAACTGAAGAATTGTGTCGGGCTGATTGTATAATATTGAATATAAGTTGGTTTTATAAAAATGTCATATCCTTTCAAAAGTTCATCTCCTTGGTTTGGAAACTTGTATTCATTACACTGAGGATACCCAAAACTCGAATGGGATGCTGTAATAATAAAAAAAGAAGAGGTATAATGATAATTTAGAAACATCCTAAATACAACAAAGTCATGATGAAATATTTAGAACCAGAAAAATAAAAGTTACTTTTCAAGAATTCCTTGAGAAATAATGAGGTGCTGTCAGACAAATTTCCAGAGCCTTGGGACTGAATCGGAATAAACAATGAAGAATCCTTGCGCAGCATGAAATTATGAAAATCCTCCTCACGATATTTGCTGGATGTATACGTAACTTGTATATCTGTAGAGAAATGGTATTCAGTACTGGACTTAAGATTTGAATAAGATTTTTGCCGAAAGTAATTACAATTCCTTGACACTCACCTCCAAATGCTTCATACTCTTCCAGAATATTCAAAATACTTGAGCGCTGTGTTTCTTCCAATTTTTTTCCTTGTACAAAAACTAGAACTGTAATTCTGCTCCCTATTTCTCCTCGTCGTTCTCTCTCTATTCGGAGACGTACGAACTCTGCTTTCAATGTACGAAGGACTTGTGCTAAATTACTCGGTTGAAGAGCTTAGAACAATATATTATAAACTTTACCTCACTTGTAGTCATATTTACTTAATTCTAATTAGTTTAATTACCTTGTGGTTGACCAATAATTTTACATGCCAAGATCGGTGCGTTGTCTGTGTAATTTGGGGAAATCAATACTTGACCTGTTCGACCGTCAACAAGTCCAAGACGAGATCCTTCGGGAGAAACATTTAAATCGAATGCCAGTTTTCTGTTAACATAAGAATACATTAGAGGACTAAATAAAATTCCTAAATTTTAGAAATCAAGTCATTATTTTAGCAAAATTTTGTTAATTTACTAATTACTAAATCAAAGTATAATTTTCGTGTCTTCGAATAAATCTCAATATTTTTAACATACCCAACAAATCTTTGTTGAGCAATCAATTCATCACGTGTGACAGAATGATCCAGCACGGTATAAATGTATACCATTGGGTCTGTTGGTTTATCTTCATCAGGAATCGTGTTACCTCCGCCAATTAGACGCTTTTTGCACTGTGGGTCAGAAGAGAGGGTTGCTAGGTAATACAGAATAACATCGTCAACATTTGTAACATTCATGTATTAAAATTTTGAGTTTATAAGTTTTTACATTGAAAACTTATCATTTTTGAATATGCTTGATCCACGAGAGTATTGAAAATATTTGATGTTTGATCAACAACAACTTTGACAATTTTGGTATTGTAGAGGTAGGCGAATGATCTGGATTGTTCTTTGAGCGTATTGGGGTCAGCAGCACTCGAAAACAATGAGACACGTTCACAAGACTTAACATTGTTGTCTCCATAGATACCATCCTCGCTATAATACATTTCCAAAATTTGGCTCAAAGTGAATCCTTTCGCACTGAGATCCTTGATTCTTGATGCAAGAATCAATCCTAAGAATTAGTTAGACATGGTTTACTTACAACAATCACTACAGACTCCTAAAATAATTATTTCAAAAGTATAATTTATCTATTCCTACCATCCATCCCTCCCCGTATTTCCGACCCAGTCATATACGTCCAAGTATCATATCCACGAGATGGATCTACCTGCGAACTAGGCAGAGCGTTGAGTATGTACTCTCTTGGACAGATTGTATCATTCCAAGATCCAACTGGAGGCGACATTCCGGAAATTATTTGATAATAAGGTGCATTTAGCATGGCAGCTTGTCCGATATCTCCTAAAATAATTGTAATAATAATAATAATAATAATAATTGTACATATTATAAGAAATGGAATTGAAAATTAATTTATGATTAGAGAGGAATACCTCCTAGTGTAGCTGCATAAACATTTCTTAAATTTTGAAACGTTATTCCAGCCTGACGTTTTTTTCTACCTTGAGTTTGCCAAGGGTTGCTGTTGTATTGAGGATTGTTCCCATTGTTATTACGGTTCTGAGGATTATTTCGCCAATCAGGATTTTCATTTCCACCTCCACTGTTCCCACCACCATTACCACTACCACCGCTTCCACTATTTGGTGGATACTGATTTCCTATATCTACTCCATCATACTTGAAAACCACTGGGATACTATGTTCCATGAGACCAGCAGCGATACCTAGGATAACACAAATTATAATATCTAATCAACATCATTAAAACTTTCCGCATTCACTTTTTTCAGTTTAAATTTCGATTCTGAGCTTTCAGAGTGACAGATAATTGTCTGGATTTATTACCAAATTCATGTACCAGAAACTTGAAATACTCACGGAAACTTTAAAGATCTTGTAGATTAGAAAAATACACTCGGTGGCAACACAGAGTAAGTTAGAGTAGTTAGATATTTTGCCTACCAGCAATGAGTCGTCCTGCTGAAATAGGACCCCAATCGGTGTAAACTGTTCCAGTCTCAACTGGTCGATTAGTAATCTTTTGGATGGCTCTTTTCGCCCGTAGTGCACCACTGTATCTTGGACCCTGGTACCTCTCAATATCCTCGTCGTCCCTCATCATCGCATTCAAAGAGTGTGATAACATCCAATGGAGAGCACACTATCATTTCAATAAGAATTCAGAAATATTTCTCATTCTTGAATTTTTTAACCATCTAAGAACTATGCTTTCATTTCCTACTGCTCAAATTTGCATTTTTCATATATGAATTTTACCCTTTCGTCATTATCCAGAAAGTCATTGGGTAGAATGTCCGCATTGTCAGGAATGAGGTCATGGATGATTCGATCTTTGAGTGACTCGAGTGGATGTGGTGAATATTGTAAATCTAAGCTTTTGTCCGGATCA
The DNA here is from genome assembly GCA_002738285.1 of Holacanthella duospinosa. Lineage (NCBI taxonomy): Eukaryota > Metazoa > Arthropoda > Collembola > Poduromorpha > Neanuridae > Holacanthella > Holacanthella duospinosa. The sequence continues at coordinate 23,385 of NIPM01000033.1, forward strand.
TGATAGATACCATCGAATTGAAATCTATCAGAAAAATAACTTTAATAAGATGTGAAATGACTTTTTAAGAAGTCGGCCATTGACCCTAAATCCTTATTTCTAATGTACATATTCGATAACTATGGCTAACTCGGAGGGTCAAGATTTAAAACTTATATGTGAAGTACCTTTTAACAAGTAGCCGAGCTACTCTCCTTACATCCCAGAGATATGCTGATTTTTCTTCAATTTTACGTATAATTGCAATTAAGTGGTTGATATGCATGGGTTGTCGATTGGCACGGTTGAGTGCAGTTGCGTTCTTGTAGCATGATTGGATGGTCTCTGGAGCAGTATTCCTCAACTGTGCCCAACCAAAATCTACGACACCTAGGCATCGCAAAAATAATTATATCATTATAATCAATTGATTTAAATGAACATTTTTCAACTTACCCAAGTAACAGAAAATAATCAAAATACAAATTCTTAGAGAACTCATATTTTTTTTTTCAATTAACGACTTAATTAATTCCGTCGCACCAAAATGTTTGGTTGAGCTCGCAGAATTACGATGTAAGTAATAGTAAATTTTCAGAGAATGATTTCCTTTTTTGCTAAAAAATGTCTTATCGCATCGCTTACCATTCTGAAGTTATGAATTTGTGTCATTGTTTTTATTATCTTATCAGTTTTCACCCAAAATGAAGAGAATGAGAGGACTCATACTAGACATTAATTTCCTTTATCCGGAATTGCTATTTGCTTTGCAAAATGGTTCATCATGGGACTTATCATATTGTGATACTGTTACTTATTACACACCGCTCCTACGGAACAAAACAACTCATTTTCCGGTTGCTGAATCATTACCAATCACCTTTCTTCCAATCAGATTAGTTACTTCAATTTTCCTGAGGGTGTCACTCATTTATGATGACTAAAACACAAAAACACCACTGGATTACGCATAATTTGTTTCATTTACCTTACGATAATGGATTGCATTCCCATTGTTAAGCACGAACAAATTTTTCAGTCGGGTTTTCTGACCATTGACTTTTCGTCCGTCTGCAGCAAGAATTCTGTAGACAGTAATTGGCATTAGGTTATAATGTTGAACTGAAGCTCAACAATAAGAATTTCATGGAATGGAAGTCACGACACGACAAAAGAATGTCTTACCGGTTGTGATTAATTCATGGACCAGTTTACTGCGCAACTCAGAAAAATATATCAAAACTGAAAATTCTGGCTTTACAAGTGAAACCTAGACTAAACTAAAAGACAACTAAAACTGCCTCAGAGGTTTCAACATGATGGACATACAAGAATATTAAATTAAGACTCATAATAGTCATAAGTCTATTTTAATTATCCCGGGTAAGGCCGCTAATGATTCCCATTTTCTTATGTGAGCCAGGTGACTCAGCGATTCACATTCAAAAAAGAAAAAAAAATCAGCTACAACTTTTAACCAGTGAAATTAAAGAGAATTAATTAATTTCGACTCCAAATTTTTCTTATGCAATGAAGAGCAACATACGTAAAGGTCATTATGCAACTTAGGAGGTAACGAAAACTCAAATAAAATAGAGAAATATNATTAATTTCGACTCCAAATTTTTCTTATGCAATGAAGAGCAACATACGTAAAGGTCATTATGCAACTTAGGAGGGAACGAAAACTCAAAAAAAAATAGAAAAATTTTAGGATGTGAGATTCAATGTTAAATAACGAAATGTTAAACGAGCGTTACGCCCGATTTATACTTAATGTCATTCGTCCTTCATTCGAATGAAATGCAGTATGATCGATGAATTTTGTAACAAATTTTGCAATCTAATTCTCAGAGTATTGAACCCTTAGTTACGGCTATTAATATAGAGGGGCCAAATAGTTTGTTGACTTATTTGTTTGGAGAAATTGGAATTTGGAAGTCTGAGTTAGACTTCCAGTTGAAAAATCACTTCCATCAATAGTTTAATTAGGCAAATAGGTTTTGATTATTATTATTTTCATTGTATCCCTTGCAATTGTAAGTTATATATTGTTCAAAGTTTCAATTAGTATAATTACGTGATTTAGTCATGCCAATTAAGTGTAAGTTTTGCAGTTGTTCTTTTGAAAAGGATTCAGCCAGAGAACAGCACCGGTAAATAATTAATTACATATTAAACTAAAAGTAAAAGTTGAATACCATATAAAACAACTTTACTATAAATTTTCAGCAAAGGGAATGTTAACTCTCACTGAAATCAATTTATTGGAGAAACGGTAGACTGGAATCCAAGTAAATCCTCTTCTTAAGAATAAAGTGAAATAAATGAGAATTAAAAAAATTAAGTGAAATTGAAAATCACCATAGTAGCAAAACTAAAAAAATTTTTGGCTCCTCTATCTTAATAGCCGTAACTAAGGGTTCAATACTCTGAGATCTAATTTACCTTGACAATTAAGATTTTTACAAAATTTGTTGCAAAATTCATCAATCATATTGCATTTCATTCGAATGAAGGACGAATGGGATTAAGTATAAATGGGGGCGTAAGTGACGCCCGTTTTATACTAAATTATTAGATGCTCATCATGTCATCATTGCGTTGTCTTATTTATTTANTCATCATGTCATCATTGCGTTGTCTTATTTATTTAACTATTTATGCTTTATACAAACATTGTAGGCATGAAAATTTTTATTCTAACATCATATTTCATTCTATCATTATTCGTACAAATTGTCGTACAAAGTAAAGATCGGAAATATTTACAGTTTGTATTAGCTGAAGATAATTACTACATCATTTCAACTTTTTTTTATCGAAAATGGTCAGCGGCAAAATGAGCAGAATCATAAAAGTTGTCCTGTTGAACCGTCTGCGAAGGAAATTTAAGCGGAAGGCAAGAAGTATGTCCATACGACCGATTTTTCTGAATCGGCTTGTCTAAGGAGAAATAATTTTAGTACGTGAATTGGCCGAAGCTCCTCAATATCACCTAAAATATTTCCGGTAAGTGTGAATTGGGCTATATAAGTTTCATCGTTATTAGATTTCTTTGTGATTTATTTTACAGGATAGAAAAGACGGATTTTGAAGAAATACTTAACACGGATACCTGCAATGACCCCTTTCGAATGAAGTTGATCAATTGAATTAGCAGTTCATTCTCGAGATTCTGATCAGGTTTTAAAGAATCCCATTTCTTGCCACTATTCAGCATAACACATTTGATTCCTTGAGACGATACCAGAGCGTATTGGAATTATTGCTAACATAAATTTTCCATCATTTTTTCCCTTGTACGTCCCGTTTAGTTCATACACAATAAAAAGCGAAGATTTAGCTGACGTATTTTCATCTGGCTCCTTCAGCGCATAATAAAAAGTATGATATAGTACGGGATCCGGAATAGTTTTCGTTTCTAATTCTGCGTAACTCCTTATCTGGGTTAGTAAGTATTCGACATATAGCCATAATTTCGTCCATAATGACACTTGATTCGTCGTTCTTGTCTTCATAAATTTTAATTTTATCTGGCGTCTAAATTATTAAACGAATGAATTAATAAAAAATATCGCTTCCTGTGAAGGTTTAACAAAATAAATTTTAAAAGCTCATAAAACTTTGTTAGTTTTTCCTCACCTTGATTATTATCTGTTGTCACACAATTGCATTGGTTTTGGCATACGATGTTTTATATTTCCGCCGTNTTAACAAAATAAATTTTAAAAGCTCATAAAACTTTGTTAGTTTTTCCTCACCTTGATTATTATCTGTTGTCACAATTGCATTGGTTTTGGCATACGATGTTTTATATTTCCGCCATCAGCTTTAATAATGGATAATTTCAGCATTATTAAACATTCATCTTCATCCATTCTAAAGCTTGCAATAATATATTTATTTGAAGATTGAAATGAATGCAGAAGTGAGATTACTTCCGGTTTATTTTCCCGGAAATTAGCGTGTAAGAGTAGTGAGTGTGAATCAAAATACGTTCAGACTTTTCTCCAAATTTCATATAATTTGCTTTTATGAGTTGATGATTAATGAGTATTTCAATAACATTTTTAGGTGTGTTTCTGTTTCCCCATCTCTGGTTATAAGATAAAATTGGACAAAGTTTAATTGTACAGTGCACATAGCTTCTAAGAACTTCTAGTTATTAGCCCGAAATTTTTTCATTAATTTTTTCCTTTTTTCAGCTTTTGCTGAGATTCAACCTCAATAAACAGTAGGGGTAAAATGTCGGCAAGTTTTTTAAATAGTTATTTGAAGTCATTGACCTATCTAGATTACTTTTTTGTATCATTTTTTGTATTGTAATAATCATTTCATATTTTTGAAAAGTTTTGGAAACAGTTCTCACCTTTAGCACCTTTCCAAAACTTTTTTTTCGAGTATCTCAAATAAAATTGCATAAATAGACATAAATCACTTACGCAATGTTTAAACAGATACAAGGTTCCAGAAAAATACCAAAGTTAGTCGCGGATTGATTTGGCTCCAGTAATTTATTTGTTCGAAAATCTCAAATTAAATTTCATAAATAGACACATATCATTTACACAATGTTTAATTTGACCCCGGTAATTTATATTTTGGAAAACCACATTAAAATTCCATAGATAGACCCATCTCTTACAAAATTTTGAATTAGACACACGGTTTCAGAAAGATACTATATTTAGTCGCGGATTAATTTGGCCGCAATAAATTATTTTTTCTCCAAAATCACAATTACCTTATCAAGACAGACTTAAATCACTTAATCAGTGTCCAAATACATGTTCGGTTCCAAAAAATACCGGTATTTTTTGGAACCGAACATCGGTCGAATTTAGTCGCGGATTAACTTTATCCTTCCAAAAGTTTTTTGAATTTTTTTTTTTGCAATGTTTTATGGTCTAGTTATTTGAAAGTTTGCTAAAATTCAGGCTCAGTCTGTCTTGATAAGCTATTTGTGATTTTCGTGAAAAAAAAAAATTTATTGGGACCAAATTAACCCGCTACTAAATTTGGTATTTTATGGAACCGTATGTCTGCTTAAACATTTTCTGTCTACCATAGTGTCTATCTATGGAATTTTAATGAGAATTTCCAAAATATAAATTACTGGTGTCAAATTAATCCACGACTAAATTTAGTAGTTTCCTGGAACCAAATGTGTCTAAATAATTTGTAAATGATGTATCTATTTATCAAATTTTATTTGAGATTTTCGAAAAAATAAATTACCGTGGTCGAATCAATCCGCGACTAACTTTGGTATTTTTCTGGAACCTTGTATCTGTTTAAACATTGCGTAAGTGATGTGTCTATTTATGCAATTTTATTTGAGATACTAGAAAAAAAATTCCGGGCCAAATTAATCCGTGACTAAATTTGGTATTTTCCTGGAACCAAATATGTTTGCATACTGAGTAATTGGTATNGGGCCAAATTAATCCGTGACTAAATTTGGTATTTTCCTGGAACCAAATATGTTTGCATACTGAGTAATTGGTATAAGGTTATTTTGGAAAGATTTGTGCAATTTTCAAAACAAAAATTTCCTGCGTCAATTAATCCGCGACTAAATTTAGTATTTCCCAGGAACGTACTCAAGCTAGGAGGATTTACTTACGATTGTAGTTTAACAGCATTGTTGAAAATTTTAAGAAATTAGATGCCGGGCGAAATTAATCTGCGGTCAATAGGCTCCGAGACGATGTGAAGGGTGCGACACCAAGTGAGTGAAATCTCCAAAGCGCAATTCATCTATCTCAATTGAAAATTAGTTTTACTCATAAAGATGTTGTTAATTGTTTAATTAAAAATGTCAAAACCAACTAATGTTTGTGCTGTTTATGGGTGTAACAATACACCAAATAATACAGCATATAACTAAACCTTTAGTTTCTTCTTATTGTTTTCCTAATCGAACTTGGGAGGCTGAAAAAAAGCAGTTTTGGGTCAATTTTTGTAAACGAAAAAAGTAAGTTACCAATTCTAATTGATTAATACTTTTAGTACAATAAATACTGTACCTAATGCTTTTATTTTCAGTGCTGATGAGAGTAATTGGATGCCTACAAAAAATTCAAAAATCTGCAGTATTCATTTTATTGGAAATGATAAATCGCAGCATCCTTTAAGTCCTAATTTTAATCCAACTATCTATCCTTCTGTAACCGAGAGTGCAGCGACTAGATTCATATCTTCATTAAATCGGCATAAGAGGTACGTCGGGTATCAACACTTACTATTAAATATTATCAAATATTTCTGAAATAGGTACAAGACTCGTAAACTTTTTAATCACAATGTCAACTCAAAAGGACAGAACCAATTAGTAGGAGACGAAGTTCTCAATATTTCTCATCCCCTAGTAGAAGACAATTATAAAAATGTAAATTGTCATTAATTATGATGATAATTTTTAATTTTCTTATAAAATATCTTTTAGGATTTTTCATGTCAGACTGACTTTGACTTACCTGCCTGGAACAATGTGGAACTAAGAGTGTTCAATAGTTCAACAGTAAATGGACAATCAACGATTCAAGTCAGCCATATCTCAAAAAATGAAGTCCACATAATGACGAATAATAAGGCAACAAGAAATGCAGCCAGTGGTGAAAATTCACGAACACTTGCCTTCACAGGATTCAAGAGCTTTAAACTAGAACCAAAAGGTCTAAAAAAATTGACGTCTGTAGCAATTAAAGTATTCAGTTTATTCCTTGAACTTATTCCTTCAAACACTAATCGTCAAATGGAAGTGTAGAGAGAAGATCGCCTTCTCATTTTTCTAATTAAATTGAACCTCGGAATTTCATTCACAGCGATTGGTTGCTTATTTGGGATTTATAGGACTACAGTCAGCAAAATATTTTCAGCAGCACTCAACCAACTCACAAATTCAACTAGATCATGGATATTATGGCCCTCAAAGGAGGCTGTAAGGGCAACATTACCAAAACCCTTTTTGAATTCTTACAAGAATTGCAGGGTCATAATTGATTGTAGTGAGATTAGGACAGAAATCTGGCGTCAAGGAACAAGCCTTATTATATTCGTACTATAAAAGTGCTCACACTGTTAAATTTTTAGTTGGCATTACACCTAGTGGAATGATTTCATTTGTTTCCAAGGCTTATGGAGGACGATCTTCGGATGCTTTCATTATGAATGATTCAGGGTTTTTGAACAAATTAGAACCTGGAGATTTGGTAATGGCAGATAAAGGATTCCCAACAATTCAAACAGAATATGATGACAAAAGTGCCAGTTTGGTCATGCCTCCGTTTGCAAGTAGTGAGGAGCCTCAATTCTCTGTTGATTCAATGAAAGAAACTTTCAAAATTGGAAATGTTAGAATTCAGGTAGAACGCGTAATTCAGAGAATTAAAATATTTAATATTCTTAACTATAAAATTCCAATAGAATTGTTGAATGAAATTGATGATATTATTCATTTCTGTTGTGTATTAGCTAATCTACAACCAAAGATTATTCAAGAGTAAGCTTAAATTTTTATTTCTTAAAACAAATTGGTAAAAATGAATTGAAGTAAAAAGTGTGTAAGATAGGAATAATTTGACTAATAAATTCATTATCAATTGAAATTTTAAAATAGATTTGATCATAAAGAGCATACAAAAAAGTGGCAACATGAGATTTCTGTAACGAACATGGTTATTTGAACTTGTGTAATAGTTGTGTTTTCTTGAGTGCAGGCAATCCATTTTACTAAAATGATTTAGGGAACTTTGAAGGTGTTATCATTTCTATCCATGAATACTTTGGATTTACACGTTGANAAATCGCAGCATCCTTTAAGTCCTAATTTTAATCCAACTATCTATCCTTCTGTAACCGAGAGTGCAGCGACTACTTCATTAAATCGGCATAAGAGGTACGTCGGGTATCAACACTTACTATTAAATATTATCAAATATTTCTGAAATAGGTACAAGACTCGTAAACTTTTTAATCACAATGTCAACTCAAAAGGACAGAACCAATTAGTAGGAGACGAAGTTCTCAATATTTCTCATCCCCTAGTAGAAGACAATTATAAAAATGTAAATTGTCATTAATTATGATGATAATTTTTAATTTTCTTATAAAATATCTTTTAGGATTTTTCATGTCAGACTGACTTTGACTTACCTGCCTGGAACAATGTGGAACTAAGAGTGTTCAATAGTTCAACAGTAAATGGACAATCAACGATTCAAGTTAGCCATATCTCAAAAAATGAAGTCCACATAATGACGAATAATAAGGCAACAAGAAATGCAGCCAGTGGTGAAAATTCACGAACACTTGCCTTCACAGGATTCAAGAGCTTTAAACTAGAACCAAAAGGTCTAAAAAAATTGACGTCTGTAGCAATTAAAGTATTCAGTTTATTCCTTGAACTTATTCCTTCAAACACTAATCGTCAAATGGAAGTGTAGAGAGAAGATCGCCTTCTCATTTTTCTAATTAAATTGAACCTCGGAATTTCATTCACAGCGATTGGTTGCTTATTTGGGATTTATAGGACTACAGTCAGCAAAATATTTTCAGCAGCACTCAACCAACTCACAAATTCAACTAGATCATGGATATTATGGCCCTCAAAGGAGGCTGTAAGGGCAACATTACCAAAATCCTTTTTGAATTCTTACAAGAATTGCAGGGTCATAATTGATTGTAGTGAGATTAGGACTGAGAAATCTGGCGTCAAGGAACAAGCCTTATTATATTCGTACTATAAAAGTGCTCACACTGTTAAATTTTTAGTTGGCATTACACCTAGTGGAATGATTTCATTTGTTTCCAAGGCTTATGGATGACGATCTTCGGATGCTTTCATTATGAATGATTCAGGGTTTTTGAACAAATTAGAACCTGGAGATTTGGTAATGGCAGATAAAGGATTCCCAACAATTCAAACAGAATATGATGACAAAAGTGCCAGTTTGGTCATGCCTCCGTTTGCAAGTAGTGAGGAGCCTCAATTCTCTGTTGATTCAATGAAAGAAACTTTCAAAATTGCAAATGTTAGAATTCATGTAGAACACGTAATTCAGAGAATTAAAATATTTAATATTCTTAACTATAAAATTCCAATAGAATTGTTGAATGAAATTGATGATATTATTCATTTCTGTTGTGTATTAGCTAATCTACAACCAAAGATTATTCAAGAGTAAGCTTAAATTTTTATTTCTTAAAACAAATTGGTAAAAATGAATTGAAGTAAAAAGTGTGTAAGATAGGAATAATTTGACTAATAAATTCATTATCAATTGAAATTTTAAAATAGATTTGATCATAAAGAGCATACAAAAAAGTGGCAACATGAGATTTCTGTAACGAACATGGTTATTTGAACTTGTGTAATAGTTGTGTTTTCTTGAGTGCAGGCAATCCATTTACTAAAATGATTTAGGGAACTTTGAAGGTGTTATCATTTCTATCCATGAATACTTTGGATTTACACGTTGAAGGGCATTTTACTTCATCTTTTTCTACTACTATCCCAATTAGCACAAAGCCAATTTAAAACTTGTGAGATCAACACTCCAACTTCGATGACTCTTAATCTGTAGTAGCGGGTGAATAATTGTCTTATAAATGGTTCTGACTTATTCCCATAAGCAAAATTGAGGTGATTGGTTTTTTTTTAATCTAACAGTTTTTCTGCAAGACCAATGAAGTTGGATTTTCGTCAAAAAATTGAGTGAGACTTTGAACTTGTAATTCGATATTTTCGATTTTCAAACCAAAAAGTGTTTGAACTTTGTCCAATTGTATCGCTCTTTCCACTATTGATTTTTCTGAGATGACTATGTTTTGTTTGTAGAACAGAAAATTGTCATCGCTAAGATTAGGAATTTTTATCGATATTTGAAATTTGATGTGTGAAAATTAAATTGAAGGAAACCAGTCATCAGTTGACGAATTTCAACTTCATCCTGAGTTTGAGATTCCATTTGGAGAATTTCGTTCATTGGGCATTCATGATCTTGTAGAAATTGTAAAACAAGCAACAAGCGTAGGTGAGACACTTCTTACAATAATCTTTAGATTTTTAGGTCAAAACAAACTTGAAATTTTTTCTACTTTTGTGTAATCGTTATGTTTCCCAGGCATTCCCCATTTCTGTGGTTGGGATGTCCTTGAATCAGGAACTTCTTCATTTATTTCATAAATGACAGCAGGGGTATGTTTACACTGTCCAATGATTCCAGCCTTATGCCCAATACTCAGGTCACGCGAAACTGAAAAAAAAGCTTTTTTCGTTGTTTCAGTTGTGCGGTATTCACGTGCTCGCTGAATCTCAGCTGAAAATTGAACATTATTCAGCAGAGCTGAAAAAATCATTTTTCAGCGGACGGAATTGAAACCCATTTTCCAGCAGAGGGTCAGAGCGAAAACTAAAATCATATGATTAGTTTTGTTTGATTGTTATATTGCGGAATTATTGCATATTATCAAAAGTTTTTGAAAAATAATTGTCACGTCAACCACCCTCCCCATTGGTAACCACTGCAAGTTGAAAAAGCTAGTTCGGAAGAAAATGGTAGAACAGATGAGACACTCAGCAACTGACATCACTATCAACGATGGACTAAAAATAAAACTTGCCACAGAGGTGAAAAATTATCCCAGGTTGTGGGACCCTTTAGACACGTCCTGACACGCATGTGGAGCTATGGAAAAGTATATCCAACAATTTGGATATCACTGGTAAGTATAATTAATTAAGTACACACCGTTGTTAATAATTATTGAAAGGCAGTGGTTTACTAAGTTAATAATTATTTTCAGTGCTTGAATGTAAAAACATATGGAAGAACATGAGAGATGCTCTACGATACAGAACGGCCAAAAATTACAAGGTCAAAGGGAAATCAGGAGACCCATCACCGGATCACACAGAAGACTCATCAGAAAACCATCTTTCTCACTCCAATGATACTTCATTTGAAATTGATGATTGCTTGGACACCTGGAGCCCTTGGACACATGAAATTCTTGGTGAAAGCTAAAAGGAAACGACAGTAAGTGCTCAAACACTTTTTATATGCTTTTTAATAATTCAATACTAGAACAAATGAATTATATACAGGGTGTTTAAAATAACGTACTGAACCCAAACTCAATCTTTAATTAAAGTGAATTAGGTGATCTGGTAAATTTATGAGTGATTGGAATACTGAAAGTAGATTAACAGATGTAGATTAGGTGTGTGTTAGTTAAACACTCATCGAATTGCAATTTTAGTCGCATTTCATTACCTTATTCATGTTTACCAAGGGCTGAGTGTAGGCTCATTATGTTTTTGTTGGAGTAAATTTTATATATATTTTGTTAATAAGCTGTTTGATTTATAATAAAGGACCTTATCCTGCATGGACTTGGACAGTGGATTACAATCAATTAAAGAATTCAACACTCACAAGGAAATGTATATCCAACCAGTATATTTAGACATACTATCATCGGAATATGGAACAGACGTAATAAACCTTGATTCTCCTTCTGGCTCAGCTTACTATAAGTTCGTAAAGTTAGTTGTTCGGTAACTCCTACGAATTTGTTTTATAGATATTTTTCATGTTTCATATTACACTTGTAGTGCTTTAACTAATTTTAAATTGTTGAAAGATTAAAATCAATTACTGTTATAAATTTAGTTTAAAAAATTTAGAACAAAATTTTAAACGTTAATGAAGAACCGCTAATTGGTCACGAGGTTGGTTTACGTCCGCCCTGGCTTGACGTGATTAGACCTAAGCGGAACTCAGCTGAAAATGGGAAAACTGAATCCATTCAGCATGCTTCTCCGCTCAGTTTTTAAGTTCCGCTCAGTTTCAGCTGGCACTTGAGTATCGTACTTTACAAGGACAATGAGCGCTTCTCACGGATCTTTCAGTTGTTAACTAAATAAAAATATGAAATTTAAATCCCTACAAGCTAAAAATTTAGCAACATTATACCTCAATCTTAATTTCGTATTCTTTTGAATTAACATTCATTTGTGGCAGACATTTGGCAGTACATTTTGACTTCCCTTCATGGATAATTCCAGTAATTGCTCTAACATGATTCACCTTAGCCAGATCAACTCCTTTCTTCCAAGTAGCTGTTCTAAAAAAGTCACTGGTTTCGATATGAGAGAATCCACTGGTTAATTTAATTGTCGTCATAACTATCTAATTTATTTGGGTTGTCAAGGAAAGTCGTGTTTTTGAACTTCTTTTTTTGCTCCTTCAATTTTGAATTATTTCTTGTGTCATCTTACTTACTGGACCATTTGTTTAATTGGGAATCACTGGACTGAGCATTCCTGTCATCGAATCCTGTCGAAGCTGTTCCTTTACGGTCATCATCTTTACTACAAACCTTGTCAAAGTTGTCCATCAGAAGTAAAAAAAAAATTTCCTAAAAATTTAAGCATTCAAAATATTGTTGGGTACTCATCAACAACCTTCAACTTCCATAATCTCCTTGGCAACATCCAACATTACTTACAAAGCTAAGTCAATTATTTAACTTAGTATATGTTGGGTCCACCACAACTTTCCTGCTGAAAAATTGAGATACTATCACCACTTTTATATCTATCTAGGATTGCAGGGATTTGAAACAATTGTTTTACTCAGATATTTACAACTAGAAGCCTCATCCCAGTTGACCATCCTGTTTCAGAAGCTTTTGACATCATCTAACAATACTCTCAANTCCAACATTACTTACAAAGCTAAGTCAATTATTTAACTTAGTATATGCTGGGTCCACCACAACTTTCCTGCTGAAAAATTGAGATACTATCACCACTTTTATATCTATCTAGGATTGCAGGGATTTGAAACAATTGTTTTACTCAGATCATTACAACTAGAAGCCTCATCCCAGTTGACCATCCTGTTTCAGAAGCTTTTGACATCATCTAACAATACTCTCAAAGCTAAGTCATTTAATAACTTAGTATATGTTGGGTCCTCTACACCTTTTCCCTTTTGAAAAAGTCTTTGAGATACTATCACAACATTAATTTTTATCTAGGATTTCAGGCTTCCGAAACCGTTCATTCATTTTGGCTACTTATTATTTGGACAAATCCGAAAAATTATTTTCGACTAAACTTTGGAGAATACTTTTCACCTTTACAAAAATTGTTTCCAAAAATTGGCTGAAAATGGCTTCCTCATCCTTAGGTTATACTAATCCTTCTAATCATCCTATCCCCTCCAAATCCTCCAAAAGAACCCTCTCTCGTAATCAATGGAAAGCCGCCAAACTGGCTGAAGTAAATAAAATTGGATTTGAAGATATACATAACTTGGATAATACTTCAAACCAAAATACTGCTGTCCAAAATCTGCAGAACCAAGTTGACCTAGAAGATATACCTTTCTCAATTCCTCCAGAATCTTCCTCTTTATGTGCTCAGGCAACCTCAATCAGTAAAAACAATCCACGTGAACTTGGATTGATTTGGTTCTCTTCAACCCTAGAATATGACCCTGAAAAATCAATATCGAAAATGACTTTGTGGGACCGATTTGAAGTATACAGAAAATCCTTAAATCTCAGAGCAATTACTCAAGTCACCCTAGCCAATTGGATCAAAATATGCTTTCCCCTTGTACTTTCTAAGCGAGGGCCAAGTGGTTCGAACGGACCACATTTCACAGGCATCAAATGGAAAGATGGAGATGTACGAAATACTCTTAACCTCGGATCTAAATTGACAACATTAAGAAGAGGTATCCCCACTCTCCGCAGGGTTGTAAGAGGTGCCAGATTTGCCCTTCGAACTGCCCTCACTAAATGTATAGACGAAGTAACTTACAATAACACTGAGGATTCCTGGGCAGAGCTTCTCATTTTTCCATTTGTCACTCTACAAGTTCCACACCACGAGACTAAAGTAACCTATCTCACTTCTTGGGTCAAATCGAACATCGAAAATTGGAATTCAATTAAAATTGAAGCAGTGCCTCAAAAAATGACGGATATAGAATATTCTCCATCAAAAATTTGGAGAAAAGTTGAAGCCAAACTTGGCGATGGAGACATATCTGGAGCCATTCGTCTAATCACATCCGATGACACTATCGCTCCAGACTGTCCAGAAACTCTATCAGCTTTAAGAAGCAAGCATCTACCTTATCCAACTCCCACTAATTTTCCTGACGATTCTGACTTTCTAAACCCTCTTTTGATTCTCGAAGAACCTGATAT
>NIPM01000033.1:37967-54602 GCA_002738285.1 Holacanthella duospinosa
TTTCGTTCCTATCGCTGTCGAGTCAAACGGAGTATGGGGACCCAAAGGTCTGAACTTGATTAAGAAAATTGGCAATTACATTCAAATCGCTTCCGGAGAACCTCGTTCTACATCGTTTCTGATTCAGCGAATAAGTCTAGCTATTCAACGAGGAAACGCCACTTCCATTTTGGGCACTCTTCCAAAAGTAAAGCATTTGGAAGAAATTTTCTATCTTTAACTTGCTTTTCAATAGATCCACTTCTGTTCTTTTAATATTAATTTTTTTTTATATTTGCATTAGGAAAATAAAATCAAGTTTGTATTTAATATTAATTTATTTAATCGTCTTTTTCGGCAAATTTTTTGCAAAAAAAATCTAAACTCAACGTTAATAAACAGAAGATGAACATCATTGTTGTTTCTTTCTCTCACTAGGCGGGCGCTAGTATGCAATTTCACTAGCGCCACTCCTTAGCGTCTCGGTGCCTATTAAGGTAGTAAAATATTGTTACGTACTTGTTAAAACAACCTCTTGTGAGGAAGGANTTAGCGTCTCGGTGCCTATTAAGGTAGTAAAATATTGTTACGTACTTGTTAAAACAACCTCTTGTGAGGAAGGAAATTCAGTTTTACAAGGCAGCATTTGACAAAATAACCCCTAATTTGAATTTGAATTTGAAAGGAGTTTAACAGTCTTTTCTCCGTCAACTATTACATAAGCTGTTCTCCCCAAAGTGAGACGAAGAGAATGGTGTGCATACTAGTTTAGGATCGTGTTGACAACGCTGGTGGTCTTCCAAAGGCAGTTTGGAGATCTCTCTTTAGCGTTCTCTTACTTACCACACTGGAAGGTCGTTTTATTTCCACAAAGTTTTTATTCTCACAAAGTTTTATACTCACTGACAGTTGTCTGAGAATAAAAACTTTGTGACAATAGAAACATTTCAACAACCAAACAAACTTTTATTATTATTAAAATTTAATTTATTAAAATTTTTATTTTTCAATTTTTATTATTAATATTTTATTATTAATTTATCATATTAAAAATTTTTTAAATTTTTTTATTAAATTTTTTTTAATTTTCAAATTTTTTTATATTAAAAAATTTCTTTGATTTTTTGTTTAATTTTTTTAATTTTCAAATTTTATTATTTATTATTTTATTTTTTTTATTAAAATTTATTAGTATTAAATTTTATTATTATTGTTAAACTTTATTATTATTATTTTATTTTTCAAATTTTTTTATATTAAAAAATTTCTTTGATTTTTTGTTTAATTTTTTTAATTTTCAAATTTTATTATTTATTATTTTATTTTTTTTATTAAAATTTATTAGTATTAAATTTTATTATTATTGTTAAACTTTATTATTATTATTTTATTTTTCAAATTTTTTTATAAAAATTTTACTATTATTAATTTTTTTTTGTAATTTTTGAATTTTTTTATTATTACAATTTTTTAAATTAAAAAAACATTTTTAATAATTGTTTTATTATAAAATTTTTTTATACCAATTAATTTTAAAATTTGAATTAAAAAAAAATAAGTTTTTAATTATTTTTTCTTTAATTATTTTGATACAAATATTCCTCCATATAATGCGACCGAATAATCAAATCTAAGAAATCCGACGACAAACATTGTTTATTTTGTCGAAACTTATAATAAGCAGTAATTATAGTAAATATCCATACTGAATAAGGAAAGTTATTTTACGAATTGTTTTTGTCACACCCTGTATTAAAGTTAAAATTTGAAAAAAAAACCTTGAAAAAATAGTTGTTTATGAATAATTTATTAATAATAATATTGATTAAAGACGTGTAAATAATTTAGACGGTTATCGACTGAATTCAGCTTGACGAATAAGTGAAGGATACAGTAGGTAGAAAATCCAACAAACACATCTAACTCTACTAAAACTGATTCCAATATTTCATTTAGAAAAGTTTAATTTTTATCATGTTTTATCACACACTGTAAACTGTGCGTCCTGGACATCAGGCAGGATGCGGTAACTATTTCATGCATCAGTAAACTTACTGTAAAAAATACTCGAGTTGTGAATTTGCGCATTTTATTTCATCTGCTCAATTGTAGAAGACGAGTTATTCTGTAGAAACAGAGATGGGTTTGAAATTTNTTGCGCATTTTATTTCATCTGCTCAATTGTAGAAGACGAGTTATTCTGTAGAAACAGAGATGGGTTTGAAATTTCATTGGGGTTAACTTTATTTTTTATAAACGAATAAGGAACTGCCATCATGTGGGGATGAGGAACTATACATTTACCATAAAGGTGTAGCTTACTTTTAGGTTTTTACCGGTAGAAAACATGGAATTCAAATTTGATAAGACATTTTAGGCACCTAAGGATCCTAAAGAGTTGGTCNTTGCGCATTTTATTTCATCTGCTCAATTGTAGAAGACGAGTTATTCTGTAGAAACAGAGATGGGTTTGAAATTAACTTCTCATTTAATTATCTATTTATTTTTTATAAATTTATTTTATTTTATTAATTTATTTTATTAAATTTATTTTTTATAAACGAATAAGGAACTGCCATCATGTGGGGATGGGGAACTATACATTTACCATAAAGGTGTACCTTACTTTTAGGCTTTTACCGGTAGAAAACATGGAATTCAAATTTGATAAGACATTTTAGGCACCTAAGGATCCTAAAGAGTTGGTCAAAATTAAAAACATGAATGTGGTGTACGTAGGCTGGCTATGATTAGTTTAATGACAAGAAATTGTTTACTTTTTCAGTTAGAAATATAAAGTTTTTATATTTTTAGAATAGTCCTCAGAAATTATTCAGAGCTCGAGTACGTCCATAGAGTGGTTCCTTTTACCATTTCCACCAGTATCCCAACTCCTGTTGTTGAAATTTATAAGAGCATGTAATATAGCTTTTAGCACAGACTTGATGGTAATTTTGATGAATTTCTTTAAAACAATTTCCAGCACACTCCTCCCCATAACCTTTATCAGAGTCTTCATTAACATTTTAAATATTTTTATAAAAGTTTTCTTCATAATTTTCTCCATGATATGTGCCAGACGTTTCATTGCGAGTTTCATTGTTATTTCCATCATACCTTTTGTTACAAATTGTAAGAGTACTTTAACAAGTGTCTGACGCCTATCCTGTGTCGTACACCGCAACAGAACTTGTGCTATCATTCCTTTTATAGCTAGTTTGGTTAAAACTTTGAGTACAGTTCCCCAAATATTTCCAATTCGACTTGTCACGAAATCCTTTGCATGGTACAAAGGGCCCATAGTGATCTTCTTCCTTCGTCAAGGATACCATTCCTCCATCAAAACCCTTACTCTAGAGAAGACACAAATATTTACTTTCATATCAAACATTTACCAAAATCTAATTCTCTTACTGGGATCAAATCTTTTTTTACAATCTCTTCATTGGAACTGATGCATTGTCTCATTTTACTAAAAATCTCATCATATCCTCCTAACCCACCAACGAAAAACAGAAAGACACTCTTAACACTGGCAAATAGATCTGTACATCCTAGGAGAAACTGACTCTTCCTCATATCCGTATCAGTTGAGCCGAGTTCGAATCTTGGACCTGGAATTCGGAATGGTTCCTCTCCTACAACTCCACTTAAACCCATCAACAAAACTATAAAGAAAATTATCTCAATACGGATTACTCCAAATAGAAGATTTTCCATATGGATAAAAACTCTGTTCCTGGATTGATCCCACCTTATTACACGACAACCCGATACTAAATACCAGGGAATTTACAAGCAGCGACTACATCCAATACAAATTTACTATTCACGTCAATGATTCTTACCCCACACATACTTGCCCTAATAACATTTGTTAGATTCCTCAGAACAGGAAAATCCTGACAGCAGAAATGCTACAAACACATTGTAATTTTAACTACAATGTAGTTAATATTTGATCCCTTGGGAAACAGAAAAATTATTAGTTTGGGATTACAACGGTGTCGACACTTTCGCCCGTTTCTACCTCTTGTCAATTTACTTAACCACGATTCATTACTCGCCCGAAAATAACAACGGTCTACAAAACCGTAAACGATAGTAAAAGTGATTTCGCAGTAAAATCTCAAAATAAAATTTAACCTTGAATGGAAAAAGACTTAATTTAATCTTGACATGGCCGGATGGAAAAAATCAAGGTTGCTGAAAAAAGAAGTATTTACAAGAAACATCTTTGATAAGGTTAGCCNCAATTTACTTAACCACGATTCATTACTCGCCCGAAAATAACAACGGTCTACAAAACCGTAAACGATAGTAAAAGTGATTTCGCAGTAAAATCTCAAAATAAAATTCAACCTTGAATGGAAAGACTTAATTTAATCTTGACATGGCCTGATGGAAAAAATCAAGGTTGCTGAAAAAAGAAGTATTTACAAGAAACATCTTTGATAAGGTTAGCCTATAACTCAGCTCATTTCCAAATTTCGTTTTTTTATCAAAGATGTTAAAAATTCATCATAGCAACCTTGGAAAAAATTATGATAATAAAATAATTGGATATGAAATGACGTTAAGAATTTTCTAGATTATACCAAATTAGGAAATACCCGCATCCTGGCATTATGAAAAATATGTCTAAAACTTAAGTTGCAAATTTGGATGGAAAACCTGAAGACTAAATGTAAACTTACATTAGGAGTTGTGTTCTTTTTTTCAAATTAGGAAATACCGCCATCCAGGTATATAGCAGAAGTGCGAATGGGCTGGGTTAACCCATGATGGGCCTAGCCCAGCCCAGCCCACTGGGCTATGGGCTGAACTTGGCTGGACTTGTAGTGGGCTGGGCTGGGTTTGTGAGTATTAATTTCTTATGGGCTGGGCTGAAATTTGAAATTTTCAATCTCGCGCAGCTGAAAGTTTCACCTTGAAAGTGACACTTTCAAGGTGACTCAGCAGAGAATTTCGAAAAATATTTAAATCAATAAGAAAGTGTCGATGGTTTTTTTGTGGGCTGGGCTGGGCTGAGCTGGGTTATGGAAATTTATTTTTTGGTGGGCTGGGCCGAAGGCCCAGTGGGTAAGTGGGCCGTGGGCTAAAATAATAGATTTCTTAACGGGCTGGGCTGGGCTTTCGAAAAGTCAGCCCACTCTCACCCCTGGTATATTAGCGAAAAATATTTGATAAAAAACTAAAGTTGACCAATTTAGATTGGAAAAATTAGGCTTGTGTGTAAAATTACATCAGGAATTTTGTAAATTTTGCCAAATTAGAAAATACCCGCATTTAGGGCATTAGGAAAAATATTTGACAAAAACTAAAGATGACCAATATGGATGGAAAAAATTAGAGTTGGGTGTAAAATTTTCAATCAAAATTATAGAAAAATTTCCAAATTTAGTGAATGCCCGCGTCCGGGCACTGTGAGGAAACCAGATTAGAAGCTACACTTGGACCAATTTTGATGCAATAAATTCCGAATGGATGCCTAATTATATAACAAATATTGGAAAATTTCTCAATACTCGAATAAGTGTACTTCCCAACTCGGATTCCTCATAATGCCCTAATGGGGTTATTTCTTAAATTGGGAAAATTAACAAAATACTGATGTAATTTTACACCCAATTCTAATTTTTTCTATCAAAATTGGTCAACTTTAGTTTTTGACAAATATTTTTTGTTCCCGGATTTGGATATTTAAAAAATTAGCAGAATATACAAAATTTCTGAAGTAATTTTGCAGCCATACCTAATTTTCTCTATCCAAATTGGTCAACCTTAATTTTAGACAAATGTGTTGATAATGCCCGGATTTGGGTATTTCCAAAATTGGGAAAATCAAGAAAATTCCACATGTGATTTTACACCCACACCTAATTTTTTCCATCTAAATTGGTCAACTTTAGATTTTGTCAAATAATTTTCACAATGGTATTTCATAATTCGTAATTTTGATGACGGTATTTCGCAATTTGGAAAAAGTGCACATTCATCATGTAATTTTTCCCTACCAAATTTGTCAACTTTAGGTTTTGATACATAATTTTGCAAAATTAACAAAATTCCTGATGCAATNTTTTGTCAAATAATTTTCACAATGGTATTTCATAATTCGTAATTTTGATGACGGTATTTCGCAATTTGGAAAAAAGTGCACATTAATCATGTAATTTTTCCCTACCAAATTTGTCAACTTTAGTTTTTGATACATATTTTTCATAATGCCAAGATGCGGATACTTCCTAATTCGGCAAAATTAACAAAATTCCTGATGCAGTTTTACACCTAATCTTAATTTTTCTCATCCAAGTTAGTCAACTTTAAATTTTGATACATATTTTTCATTATGCCAGTGTCGAGGGTGTTTCTTAATTTTGCAAAATCTACAAAATTCCTAGTGTAATTTTATAGCCAATTATTTAATTATCATAATTTTTTTCTATCTGACCACGTCAAGATTAAATTAGTCTTTTTCCACTCAAAGGGTAAATATTCCATTCTGCGATTCTACTGCGAAATCACTTTCACTCGTGTTTTATGAAGAACATGGTTCAACGATGTTCCTCATCCAGAGAATAATTCTGTTCAACATGTAAAATCTTCTTCCAAGGTACAGGTGTTTAATCTTTTTTTGCACCCTCTTTCTCAAGTNTTCTTAATTTTGCAAAATCTACAAAATTCCTAGTGTAATTTTATAGCCAATTATTTAATTATCATAATTTTTTTTCTATCTGACCACGTCAAGATTAAATTAGTCTTTTTCCACTCAAGGGTAAATATTCCATTATGCGATTCTACTGCGAAATCACTTTCACTCGTGTTTTATGAAGAACATGGTTCAACGATGTTCCTCATCCAGAGAATAATTCTATTCAACATGTAAAATCTTCTTCCAAGGTACAGGTGTTTAATCTTTTTTTGCACCCTCTTTCTCAAATTTCATCGTAGCTCCTCCCAACCCATGCTGCTGCCAGCAATAGTGTGAAAAAATGACGTCATGCTTTCTAGGGTNTTTCATCGTAGCTCCTCCCAACCCATGCTGCTGCCAGCAATAGTGTGAAAAAATGACGTCATGCTTTCTAGGGTGCAGAAAATGTCAAACACCCTATATTTATCTAATAAGATTCTTGAAACATCCCATTCGAGAGAAAGAGAATTTTTTTGAAATTGAAACTATTGTAAACGGGTTTTAATCGAAAATTTAAAATTTTGTCATTCTCTACCTGAATCCTAGGTTTTGGACCTAGAAATCAAATCATCACAAATACAAACTAACAATAATAAAAAACAATTAGGGTTTTAAGTTTTCTAAACTCTTTTCACTTTAGGATTGTGAGAATAAAGACTGTAGTCGTAGTGCCTTGCTGTACTACTTCCTATTAGGTCCCTTCCAAGTGAGTAATGTGTGTATAATAACTGCGATTATTGTGTTGAGAGCAGGGAGTACAGCGGATCTTTTGAAAATGCAAAAATGTGCCAAACGAAATGTAATTGACCTGAGTGCAGTACACTGGAGTGTTCTGTAGGTTCTGCTCGGTTGATTGACCTTGAGTGAATCCTTGAGAGTAAAAATGAACTTTGAAGAGAGATGAGAGCAGTTGGACATGAACCTGAGAGGTATGTACTCCAACAAAAGTGTCATGAGAGCAGATGAGGCATAGATGAAGTAGGTGAAACTGTCAAAGTGTGAGTAGAGACGAAGTGTAGTATAGACAGATGTCGTGGCGACGAGCATAAGGGATAGAAGAATAGGGAATTCTATTCCACGGATAGTTTCTTCCATACATGTGTTGAGAAGGTACATGGCTTTGTATTTATTCAATTGAGTGTTACAATTGGCTAGACTTTTGTGGAGAGGAAGTAGGTCAGAGAGTCCAAGGGTCTGGACACGAGTGAATTTGACAAGAACAATGATGTATAAAACCCAATTGGACATGAAGCAAGTGGTCACAAGTGTTTCAGAAGCAATAATGAATAAGATGAGAGGTGTGCTGCTGGATGTGAGAACGAGAGTTGGATACATGGATCTCACTATTGTTTTTGGAAAGAGTAATGCAACAATAGGAATACAAGAGAGGGAGCTACATGAATTCAACAAGTAGCAACTCTCAATATATCGGTAGTATGGCAACCTACTGTTATCAAAAGTTTTTTCATAGTTTAAGATTTCATTTACAGTATGGACAAGTTCTCGTAGACGAAGATGAGTGTTGAAGGATATAGAAATTCCTCCTAGGAATGTTCCTGCTAGTAGGATTTGTACAATGATGTCAGATAGTCTCAAAGCTCCTGAACCGTAGAGATATATACCAAAAACTGTACGAGTCGAACGGAAAAATAAGTCAAAAACTGTAGTAAAAAGAAAGTAGTAATACTGTCTTCTAGGTCCAATTCGAAGTAATCCAGTGCCCCTGTCCCATTCGAATGGCTGGACTTTAAGGAAGGCAGTTATGCGAACGAATATTTCCAGTGAATTATTTGTCATATATATATAGAATGAGATTGAAGTATTTACTATTTCCCACACTTTCAGCCATAGCCATCTAAAAATTTATATTTATTACTTTATTTATATTATTATACATTGGAACACGCTTATAAGACCATAATATAAGACCAATTTTTGGCGCACTTGGGTTGGAACAATTTATTTGGCATGGGGAAATAGACCAACGGTTGTAAGACCAAAACGGATATACGACCCGAATTCAAACCCCAATGTCGTGCCAGATGGAACTTGTATAAGGTCTAAACATTCGTAATTTCGACATTTTACTTTACTATTATTCTTTTTGGAACCTAAACATGCACTAGTGTTTGCTAATTCCCTTCCACAAACTTCTTTTCTACTTTTTACGCTTAAAAATGCGATTTTTAAAGCGAAAATTACAAATTAATTGAAGTAAAAGTATACCTCAACATTACTTTACAATTGCTTCTCCATTTTAACTTAAGTTCCTTATTTCCCTTATTTTACTCAAAAATATCATAGCTTTATATAAGAGCAAATTGGTCTTATATCCGTTATAAGACCATGACGGCTATAAGACCAGAAGTTTCCGTGCAAAATAAATATCTTATAAGCGTCATGCAGGTATTAATATCCCCGTAGTTTCTATAGAGCGCTCAATAAAAACCCCGCCAAAAAAGATGCGTTTTCACTATTTACTACTTTTTGCCACTATTGCTAATACTCTTTGGCACTATGCTACTAACTTTTNGTCATAGCTTTATAATAAGAGCAAATTGGTCTTATATCCGTTATAAGACCATGACGGCTATAAGACCAGAATTTTCCGTGCAAAATAAATATCTTATAAGCGTCATGCAGGTATTAATATCCCCGTAGTTTCTATAGAGCGCTCAATAAAAACCCCGCCAAAAAAGATGCGTTTTCACTATTTACTACTTTTTGCCACTATTGCTAATACTCTTTGGCACTATGCTACTAACTTTTTGCTTTTATTGGCGAGGTATTTATTGAACGCTCTGTACAACAGAATATAACTTTTGTGGTGTAAGTATATATTGAACAATTATTTAATTTTCTTACTTTGAAGACTGAATGACTCGATTCATGATGAGCACTGGCTACAACACAATTTTTGACTTGATTGAAATGAGACCAAATTGAAATAAATACTAAAGGTATCAGTGAAACGGTTAAGCTTCCAAACCTTCAATTGAATTTTGGTTTGCATTATGTTTGAGTGCCTCGCTTAAAAGGAAATAAATTATTCATTCCATTACTTTATGTTTAAATTAGAAATTATCGTTTAATACAAAGTGAATTTAAGCGTTTATAGGCTTTGGTAGACAAATTATTCAGTTTTTAAAAACAAATAATAATGTGGAATAGTAATTTAATTAACTTCATGCTGCCTCCTCGATATTACTAATGTAAGTACTCTATTTATCGCCATACACACCACCTTGTTAAAAGGTTGACATCAATTGGAGCGATAGAAATGGTTATGTCATGTGAGCAACAACTTATATCGACAATTTTTGTTCGACAGAAGTCAGGTCGAATATCTATCGAAACTTGAGGTGCTAAAAATTTAAATTATGAATATTCTTAGAAAATATCTTTTCTTGTACTGTNTGCTAAAAATTTAAATTATGAATATTCTTAGAAAATATCTTTTCTTGTACTGTACCCTCCACTCATTCGTACGACAGAATACAGTCGCTAACTGTCTAAATTGTTTACATGTTTTCATTCAATTTCTCTATGGATACGGTGGATTGACTTTGCGGCAAGGAAGGGTAATTTACAACATTTAACCCTTTAGCTTCGATCACCTTTGACCCAAGTCAGCTTCTCATAAAAGAAATTAGACTAACAAATTATCATTATTGTGTTGAACAATTAAATTTAGTGGAATTGAATGCAATTCTTCATAAGATTCAAACGACCCCTGTGGAAAAATTATTAAACTTTGTTTCGGCGTTCCTTGCACCATTCAGGAATTCGATAAAGGAAGGTTATTTTAATTTTTTCTGTTAGTGTGATGATTCCATGTAATGAGTTAAAAACGTAAAAATTACACATGATCATTTAGATAAGCCTTTGATTTATAGAGATCAGAAAAAATGTACTTAAGTTACATATTTGTGAATTATCCACGTTTTCTAACATGAAATGCACTTTTCAGACGGACAAACTACTTCCCGAATAATCATCTTCTAAAAAGTTATTTGAATTCAGTTACTACAGTAAAATTACCCAAACAAGAAATAAACAGAGTTCCATTATCGGCTTGATTATGGTGCACGAAGTTGTGGAGGGGACGGACAGGAGCCACACTGATTTAGAGCATAACGTATAATACGACTTTATGATCTTAAAAATTGTGACTACTGTCCCCTCCACTAATTCGAAGGATTGAATTCGCTCGATGACGACCTAAACTGTTGTTTTTTAATGAATTCACTATGGATACCAACTTTATAAAATAATTAAAACAAACCTCGNGACGACCTAAACTGTTGTTTTTTAATGAATTCACTATGGATACCAACTTTATAAAATAATTAAAACAAACCTCGTCCAAAAACACATACTTTTTTACAATTATTCATACAATCTATTCTTTCGAATTACGAGTAAGACTATAATACAGTCATGACTCATACTCCCTAAATGTTGGGAGTCGACTCTCGGAGTCATGACTGGCTCCTGGAGTTTTTGGGAGTCAACTTTAAGTCCGGAGTCAGAGTCATGACAGACGTATATATGGTGATTTTCCATATTTTGTATTAGGTGACTGCTGAGTCACGTAATACAAAATATGAAAAATCTTTTCTAACATGCTNACGACCTAAACTGTTGTTTTTTAATGAATTCACTATGGATACCAACTTTATAAAATAATTAAAACAAACCTCGCCAAAAACACATACTTTTTTACAATAATTATTCATACAATCTATTCTTTCGAATTACGAGTAAGACTGTAATACAGTCATGACTCATACTCCCTAAATGTTGGGAGTCGACTCACAGAGTCATGACTGGCTCCTGGAGTTTTTGAGAGTCAACTTTAAGTCCGGAGTCAGAGTCATGACAGACGTATATATGGCGATTTTCCATATTTTGTATTAGGTGACTGCTGAGTCACGTAATACAAAATATGAAAAATCTTTTCTAACATGCTNGATTTTCCATATTTTGTATTAGGTGACTGCTGAGTCACGTAATACAAAATATGAAAAATCTTTTCTAACATGCTCATTTGCACATGTTGGAAAAGAGTCATGACGCCCTAGGCGTGGAGTCGACTCTCAGAATCATGACTTTGAGTCCCGAACACGAAACAGTCAGTCATCAAATGACTCACGACTCCCAAAAACCATGGAAGTCAGAGTCATGAGAGTCAGAGTCACGGAGAATATTACTCTTCATAAATGCATAAAAGTAGGAATGTAACGAATATTCGTCCGGTCGAATATTCGGCATATTTTTCTAACGAATACTGCTATTCGTATTCGAGGTCTCATGCCGAAGCTTCGGACGAATAATCGGCCGAATATCTCAAACATAAAATGAGCGAGTTTGAACATGAATCCAAGTGAACTAAAACGTCACAGTGACAACAGCAATTCAAAATGGAAGAACCCAGAGTCAAGATATCCGATTCCGATAACCCAGCACCGTCCACCAAAATCAAACTCCCCAGGGTTCAGTAGGAAAACATACAGTAGTTTGCTTATAAGGTATTAAGGTTTTTAGGTTTGTTTTTNAAACTCCCCAGGGTTCAGTAGGAAAACATACAGTAGTTTGCTTATAAGGTATTAAGGTTTTTAGGTTTGTTTTTTAAGGTTTGTTTTTGGTTCTTGATTTATTTTTTAGGTTTTTTAGGTTTGAAGGTATGCTAGTTTTTAAGGTTTGTTNAGGTTTGTTTTTGGTTCTTGATTTATTTTTTAGGTTTTTTAGGTTTGAAGGTATGCTAGTTTTTAAGGTTTGTTTTTAATTTAATTTTAGGTTTTTATAAGGTTTTCTTTAGGTTTTTATTTGTTCTTTTTAAGTTTTTTTTAGGTTTTCTTAGGTTTGAAGGCTACTAAAAAATCTTAAAAAAAACCTAAAAAAACAAAAAAAAAAAAAAAAAAATAAAAAAATAAATAAATAAATAAAATCTTAAAGAAAACCTAAACTAAAACCAAATAGACCTTAAAAATTGGCATACCTTTAAACCTAAAAAACCTAAAAAAAACTTAAAAAACTAAACCAAGAATCAAAACCAAACCTAAAGAAAACCTTAAAAAACAAACCTATAAAAAACCNAAAACTTAAAAAACTAAACCAAGAATCAAAACCAAACCTAAAGAAAACCTTAAAAAACAAACCTATAAAAAACATTAAAAAAACCTAAAATAAAAAACAAACAAATCTTTAAAAATGAATGGTTTATATGCAAACTGTACTGTATATTTTCCGTCTGGGGTATTCCTCTAAACGTAATTCAGACGCATGAATGCAAANAAAACTTAAAAAACTAAACCAAGAATCAAAACCAAACCTAAAGAAAACCTTAAAAAACAAACCTATAAAAAACCTTAAAAAAACCTAAAATAAAAAACAAACAAATCTTTAAAAATGAATGACTNAAATAAAAAACAAACAAATCTTTAAAAATGAATGGTTTATATGCAAACTGTACTGTATATTTTCCGTCTGGGGTATTCCTCTAAACGTAATTCAGACGCATGAATGCAAATCCTGGGACTGAGATCTTTCGATAGATACACCACTTACACAGTATGAGATATTTGGCCGGATATTCGTTATTCGTTTGTAGAACGAAGCGAATCTTCGTTATTCGTTTTTGGGCCGAATACCGGTATTCGTTACATCCCTACATAAAAGCAACATTTTTGTGCACAATCGACCCATTTTTTAGAATTTCACACGCTATTAATAATATTAGAATCCTAGTTAAAATAAATTTAGTATAAACACGGTTACATTTGTGTACTTACCCATACTCATTGTCTCAGAAGCTAATAGGAAAGCCTAAAGCAAACAATTAAAGGTCTTCCCTCAGAGTATTGAACCCTTAGTTACGGCTATTAAGATAGAGGAACCAAAAGTTTGTTGACTTGGTTGTTTGGTGAAAGTGGAATTTTGAAGTCTGAGTTAGACTTGCAGTTGAAAAATCACTTCCATCAAAAATGTTTGAGCTAGATTATGTTATTTTCATCTTGTCCCTTGTAATTATGATTAATAACTAACAATTGAATACTTTANTGTTTGAGCTAGATTATGTTATTTTCATCTTGTCCCTTGTAATTATGATTAATAACTAACAATTGAATACTTTAAACAAGTTTACACTATATATTTCCAGCAAAAGGAAATGTTAAATCTCACTGGAATTTGTTGGAGAAACGATAAACTGGAATTCAAGTAAAGGGAGTCGACTCTGAGTAGCTCATTTCAGAGCTGGAAACTTTAGTTTAACAAAAACAGGAAAGTTGATATTGAAATCATCATCAGTCCCAACAGTTAAAGTATTTCAACCTACTCATATTTTCATATGTTCAAACAATTTATGTTCCAGGCAAATTTGCAAATAAAGACTGAAGATTGGAAATAAGATAAGGATAGGATAAGAGTAAGATGTCCCACAAACACACAAACCAATCATAGAAATTTTGAAATCAGAGGTTTCGTATTCATAACTTTCATTTCATAATTTTATTTCGTATTCGTATTCATCACCTCACCAAACAATGGACGAAAACGCACAAGCAATTCTCTGTTAGACACCAGAATTTTAAAAATACTCTTTCCAATGGAATGTAATGTATATGATTAACTTATATGGTACTAACTTTTCTTAAAAATAAAGTGGGAAAAATGGAAATAAAAAAATTATGTAAAATTGAGAATCACCTTAGCAGCGAAACCATAATTTTTTTTGGCTCTCTATCTTAATAGCCGTAACTAAGGATTCAATACTCTGAGGGTCTTCCCGACTCCGTCTGAGAAAATACTTCAGTCTAGAGCATACATTGCTTAATGCCCTTGGCCTAGCCGGGGTAGCAAGGTCAGAGTCTAAATAGGGGTCAGGTTTTTAGTTATTGCATTTAATGAAATAGGTTACCTTCGAATCAATTGTTTTCATGCCGGATATTCGATATCCAGCAATCAAAAAACACCGCGTATCCGGCAGGCCTGCCGGATATGTTATCCGCAACATCATTAGCAATGACAACCAAAAGATGCAAAAAATATTTTCAAAAAGTGCAAAAAAAAAATTGAAAAAGTACAAATAAATGCAGTTGAAGCTCTCAGTTGCGTAGAGTAACCGTTTTTTTTATCATTATTTTATATTAGTAAGTGAATATGTGTGCGGAATCACAAAAATTCTGCCAGAAAATTAAACTCTTCAATCAGTAAAGTTAAGATAGAACGCGTCGATTGCTATTTTTCTACACAATTTTCGCAATGGCGCATAAAAGCTGTGCCAATAAAAAGTGATGAGTACCACTCGAAAAAAATTAACTAAAATCAGCTTACTACTGATTCTTTCTTTAATCTTGCTCACAAACTAAGGAACACGCATGTCTCNTATATCTTTACATCTTTACTATTTGCTAAATCATAAGTGTTTGGTTAGCTTGCTAATGCTGTTTTGTATTGAAAATTGTAAAATTAATTTCACACATGAAAAAGTTTAAATATAATTTTCGCAAAAAATGAATTTTTATTACGAATTTTCTTGATTATTTTATTTTATTCTGTATATAGCAATCTATAAATAATATATATCATCATTTTCTATTCATTAAACTATCTTTATTTTTAGTACTTAGTAAACAGTCTTCATCAATTTAAAGTTTTTGATAATAATTTTACTTGCATTGTTTATTTTAAGTTGATAAATGTAAACGTGGTGGAAGTTCTACGTTAAGAGAGTTTTCTCCCCTCATTATTGNCGATAATAATTTTACTTGCATTATTTATTTTAAGTTGATAAATGTAAACGTGGTGGAAGTTCTACGTTAAGAGAGTTTTCTCCCCTCATTATTGACTTTTGTCAAAACTTTAAACCAGAATTTCTACTAAAAACTTCTAATTAATGTGCAAGTATTTGTAGGTCGTTAACATCTATGATTTATTGTTAATCGATTTTACGTATATTTAAAATATAAGAAATTACTTAGTTTGTTAACGACCGCTATAACTTAACGTTATTAGCATGGGAGTTTGTGTTCGGTTTTGAAAGTTTTATATAGGTTCAAGTTAAAATCCACCAGATGGCTGTCTTTGTGAAAAAGGTCAATTAACAGAATTTCTTGACGGTTAAAGAAAAACAATTTTTTAAGATTTTCATGTGTTAGAAAGAAAAAATTCTAATGAAAGATTTTGGGATATCACTAAACTGCACTTTTTGCCCATCTACACTCTATTAGATTTGTATTTTCAACCTTAACTCTATTGTTAAGCATTTGCACTCAATTATTTTCAGATTCAAAAATGACTATGAGACTGCGTAGAGATCCAAAAACGTACGCGGTTTAGCAACACGCAGATTTTTGTAAATTTTGAAAAAGACTACTTTTTGACATTGTTAATACAACTTATAGCTCATGCAATGACTTTGGGCATTATAACTGACGAAATAATCCATAATTTTATTCGGTTAGATGAATCCAATTTTGAAAAGAATTATTATTTTATTTGTCTAAATATTTTTTAGCGTTTTTATTTACTTTTTAATGAGGCTTTTTGGTTTTAGTAANTTTAATACAACTTATAGCTCATGCAATGACTTTGGGCATTATAACTGACGAAATAATCCATAATTTTATTCGGTTAGATGAATCCAATTTTGAAAACAATTATTATTTTATTTGTCTAAATATTTTTTAGCGTTTTTATTTACTTTTTAATGAGGCTTTTTGGTTTTAGTAAAATGTTTTAGTTTTTTAGCAGGATGTTTACCGTTTTTTAGTCGAAATGGGTTGACCATTTAGTATTTTTCTCAATTTTCATAAATATTTGGCAAGACTTTTACCTTTTTTAGCAAGATTTTGGCTGTTTTTTGCAAAAATTTAAGAAAAAATTTCATTAAAATTTTAATAAATGCATTTTAGTGCAAATTAGTAGGGGTCTACCTTTTCATATTGCACACTTTCACA
>NIPM01000033.1:55219-475334 GCA_002738285.1 Holacanthella duospinosa
TTTTGAAGTTATCGGAAAATTCCAGAAGGGTAAAATTTTTTTATTTAACTCAAATTGGTTTTATCGTTCATTTATATTTCGTTTTGAAATGGGTATAAAGCGCACCTTCGCACACTGGGCCACATGAGCCAGTTGGCGGGATAAAACCCTAAGTCACGGATTCGAACCCTTGTATGTTAATACTATATACATGTAGCTTGTACAACTTTACTAAAATTTTCATGAGCATGAAAGATTGACTGTAGGAACTACAAAATCTTTCGGATATTTCTCACACTCTCATTTGATTACGTAAGTCAACTAGTATATTAATTAACTATTAATGTGTTTAATACACGGTGTTTATAAAAAAAACATTCTCAATCAAATTTTATTATCACACAGTACATTACTCATTTATTGACAATTCTCTGCTTTATATAGATCATTACGGCTACTGGACGGTTGGTTATAACTAAACGAATGGTAGTAGATGCATTCCAGTCCGATAATCCAATTGAATGTCGGGATGCTGGAGTGAAGTTCATTTTAGATTTCATGAGCATGGAAATTAAAAATACGGAAAAAGATCAGCTGGAGAAACTCAAAAAGTCTGTATCTACACTTCATTACAAAAACAATGAGAGGTGGGCCAAAGCAAGAAGAATCAAGCAGGGGTACGAGAGTCAAAACTCTGAATGGTTGGAAACGGAATTTACAGTAAGTTGTATTTATTTCTAATTATTCAGAATAATTAAGCAGCAGAGGTTTATGAATTACTCTCGGGAATTATTAATTAACTGCGAGTGTACTTTTTAAGATTCCAGATCGAAACAAATTTCTAAGAAAGGAGTCTTCACAAGCATCCGCCGGACTATCAGTCTCAGGCGGAAGACCACGTCTTGCGTACACAGAAATGTCCCAAACTTATCAACGGAAGAAATAAGTTCAACTGAGCAAAGAAAACGCTAGCGACCCAATCAAATGATGAAAGCTGCTCAATACGCTACCAAGTCTTTGGGTGAACACGACTTTGCCGCCGTCATCAGTTTTGCTCTTAAAAGCCCTTCCAGACCAACAAAACTAAGAAGAGTGCTGTTCAAAGAGTATATTCATTCTGAAAAGTACACACCCGAGGAAGCGTTGAGTTTACTATTAGATTTGTCTTTATCAAGAGAACAGTATCAAATGCTTCGGAGCAGCACTAAGTATAAANCGTTGAGTTTACTATTAGATTTGTCTTTATCAAGAGAACAGTATCAAATGCTTCGGAGCAGCACTAAGTATAAAAAATCAGAAATCTTTCCTTCTTACAACTATGTTCGAGAAGCTAAGAAGCGTTGTAGAACGCAAGAACAGTTTGTCACTATATCTGAGAAATGCGCAGAAGTGACACTGCAAGGACTGTTAAACCACACAGGGAAAAGAATAGGTGATCTAGAGATTGAAGTAATCAAAACCATTCAACAGAAAATGTCAGGATCAAAGCTTGAAACTGTTCTAACTTGTTCATGGGGGTTTGATAGAAGCTCTGGATTTTCAACTTTTAAACAACCATATAATGTTTTGAGAAATCGCCTAATGCAGACCACGCTCTTTTTGCCACCACGCTTATTCCGCTACAATTGTCTACAACTACAGGAGTAATAATGTGGAATAACAGGACGCCTCAATCAGTTAGAACTTGCCGTCCCATCAAGCTAGAATATGTTAATGAGTCAGTGGAAGTTGTGACTCTTGAGAAAGCTAGAATGGAATCTCAAATGAAAATTTGAATTCATTTGATTACACATTGGAGAATGGCGTCACTATTCAAATTCACTTTTGGCTCTTTATGACTTTAATTGATCGGAAGGTTTTGAACATCATCACAAAAACAAAGTCAAGTCAATCATGCCNTTGGCTCTTTATGACTTTAATTGATCGGAAGGTTTTGAACATCATCACAAAAACAAAGTCAAGTCAATCATGCCCTATTTGTTAAGCAAAGCTTAAAGACTTTAACGATTTGGCATACATTGGATCAACCATTTTCAATCCTGATCTTCGAGTCATTGCAGTATGGAATGAGCCCGTTGCATTCATGGATCCGTGTTTTTGAATGCCTACTCCACATTTCCTATCGTTTGACAGTCAGGACTTGGCAAATGCGGTCTTCCATTCACAAAAAAGCATTTGAAAAGCGAAAGCAGATGATCAAAGATGAATTATGAAAAAAAAATGTCCCTTATTGTTGACCATCCTAAACAAGGAGAAAGTGGAACAAGCAACGACAAAAATGCAGCTCGCAGGGCGTTTAGGAACGAAGTCCTTTTTTTGCGAAATTCTTGGGATCGAAACGAAAGTTGTAAGAAATTTTAAAATCATTTTGATAGCATTCTCCTGTCAACTTCCTATTGATCCTATCGCATTTAACAATTTATGCCTCTCAACTGCAGAAGTTTATATTGAGAACTATAAATGGTATCCAATGCCTGCCACGCTTCACAAAATCCTCATACATGGAATCATAGAGGAAAACCCTACCGGTTCCCCGGGGGGGGGGGGGGTCCTTTTGGTCAAATATGAAAAAATTTAGTGGGGTGGTCCGAAATGTTGGTAAAACAAATTTTTCTCCTCTCTCCTCTATAAATTTTCTCCTCTATACTACATTACTTTTGTCTTTTAAATTATTGACATTGAACATGGAAGTAGTTTGCATGGTGAAATGAAAAATTCAAGGTTTTGAAACAATGTGACCAAAGGTTACCTATCACGTCACACAGTCATGTTTACTGAATGAGATGAAAATGACACTCTTCAAAGTAGAGTATTCCATAAAAGACAGTAGATAAAAATGCATGCCACACTTGTGTTTCTGCACTACTTTTGAATGCAATTTCTTAAGTTTTAATCAAAAGATTAAATGCTGAANAACAATGTGACCAAAGGTTACCTATCACGTCACACAGTCATGTTTACTGAATGAGATGAAAATGACACTCTTCGAAGTAGAGTATTCCATAAAAGACAGTAGATAAAAATTCATGCCACACTTGTGTTTCTGCACTACTTTTGAATGCAATTTCTTAAGTTTTAATCAAAAGATTAAATGCTGAAGGTTGAGGCAAGTGACCTGATAACCACTTGAACATTGGTTGACTATAGATTATTCCGCTGCTATAAATCACTTTTTTATGACTAGCTAAACTTGGGATTTTTAAGCAGTTGAAGTCGAAGAACAAATCAAAAGGCACCAGAACTTTTTATTAAGCACAGATTTGGGTAAATCGACGAATTTTATTATATTTAGTAGGAAAAGAAAGTGAAAGAGCGAGAAAATTGAACTAAAATTTAAAAAAATTAAAGTTAAATGTTCCGTGAATGAACCAAAAATTGAAATCACGAAAGAACATAAAAGTAACATTTAAGTAAAGGGCATTTTTAGCTATTGGCTTTTCCAAATTTTGTTCTACTATAATGAATAAAATTCCTCAATTGAACTTAAAGTGATTGAGTTTAGAGCTTTTCGNACATTTAAGTAAAGGGCATTTTTAGCTATTGGCTTTTCCAAATTTTGTTCTACTATAATGAATAAAATTCCTCATTTGAACTTAAAGTGATTGAGTTTAGAGCTTTTGTGACATTTTATTACTTTGGAACTCGACTTCCAATTCCGAGGGGCCTCGACTTTAGAAAGAAGTTTTAGACTAAAAATTGAAATAATAACAATGTGGAACAATTGGTCAGTTCGGCTAGTGTTTATAATGTTAATAAAAATCGTTTCCAGTCAAATCCCCCGGCAAGATTGCAATGTAGTAATCAGTGAGATAAAAGGTAATTTGTTGGATCCTGGTGATGAAGACTTCATGGAATTGCAGGTAAAGTTACGGTTTTTAATACCTATAATTGTTTGACACATGCATATATGGCAAATATACCATTGACAAAAAGGCTTAAACTAGTGCGACGAAATTTCTTCAATTGAAGAGCTCAGTGCAAGAAATGCACTTGTTGATTTTGAGTTTTCAGAATTGTGTAAGATTGTTTCATAATTTTGAATGTGGAAAATCAAATAAAAATTATACCAAAATTATTATTTTCAAAAATTCAAAAGCATGAATGTTTACCTTATTGTCAAGGTTAAATTTGATTTTCAGCTCAACCCTAATACGCGACACTTAGTAGATAATTTAAATTTTTGTTGTTTGAAAATTTCATTTTTGTACTTAAGTACCGGGAACTTAAATAAAAAATATGGAAAAAGCCGAATTGCTCGTTGAAATCAGTTGTATAGTTCTCAAGATCGAGCTCTTCAATTAATTTTGAATCCAAGTTGAGTAACATTTGAAAGTTTGGAAAGCCCCAAGTGCAGAAATGTTTGTTCGATTTCACCGGAGGTCATTAGGAAGAGGCTATGGACTTTTTCCCCTGTATGTTAGCAATATACGNCAAGTTGAGTAACGTTTGAAAGTTTGGAAAGACCCAAGTCCAGAAATGTTTGTTCGATTTCACCGGAGGTCATTAGGAAGAGGCTATGGACTTTTTCCCCTGTATGTTAGCAATATACGTTTTGGAAATATTGTCATTTAAATGTTGGTAGGGAATAAGAATACCGAGTAAAATTGTATTAGCTCTAAAATGCTTCTGTAAGGATTAAAAATGACAGCAGACTTGTAGAAAAGAAGCGAGAAACTATGAAGGAATATCCATGCTGAAAAGTAATTAGTTGCAGTGAAATAATACTTATGAAGTACTCATANGGTAGGGAATAAGAATACCGAGTAAAATTGTATTAGCTCTAAAATGCTTCTGTAAGGATTAAAAATGACAGCAGACTTGTAGAAGAGAAGCGAGAAACTATGAAGGAATATCCATGCTGAAAAGTAATTAGTTTCAGTGAAATAATACTTATGAAGTACTCATATAAAGTTGCAGCCAAAATGGCGTAAATTTTTGGATTAGAGGTCACAAAGAGCCTAGGTGAAACAACGTATCTAGTAATTATTTGGATTCTCTTTATCGACACCGCACATTTCAAATTTTGATTTTTACATATTTAATTAATCTTAATTTTCCACACAATTTCACTAAAAACTTATGAGCATGAGTATCCCCTCATAGCCCTTGGTTTTTTTTTCTACAAGACTGCGGTCATTTCCAATTCTACTACACCGTCGCTTGCCTGGTGTAGTAGATTTTCCATGTATAGACACATGGAAATATAAACACATTATACTGTTGTTCACTTTATATTACTGTATCCGAGAACAACAAACTACAAAATTTTCTATAACTTTTAGGGAATCTGTTCAGACGGTACAACGGCCTCAAAGATGAGTCTTGCTGGTAAAAAGATGTTAATAATTAAAGCAATGGACCGGGATGCTTCATCTGGGATAGTGTTAGGGATAGTCACACTCCAAAACCAACATCTGAATGAAAAAGGGTTTTTCACTGTAGGAGGTGAGCAATCAATAAGTATTAAATAAAGAATTAAGTTTCTATCTCTAATTCATGGACCTAATTGAAATCCTTCAAGTATTTTGACTAAACTTAAAACTAATATACTTTAATATAAACTATACTTACTACGCGTATAATTTTTGCAGGGAAAAACGTTGCCTCTTCATTGAAATGGGACAGCCAAGGTGTCAGAATGAAGACGATCATTGCTAAAGCAAATCAACCAAAAGGGACAAAAAGTATAGCTTCAATATTCCAAGCATCAAGGATGACGGAGTCACCATCACCATATGGGATTGCGCTGATTGCACCTCCTACGAGTCATGATTTAGCACAAAAGTCACAATTAACAGAAATATACTTCAAAGAAAGCGAAAGTCACGTTAGATTAAATCCAAAGTGGGAGAGGATCATACGAAACCACTTACTGGATCTCGTTGTCGTTGATAGTAACACTAAGGCAGACAAGTGCAACCTGTTCAGTCGTATTGCACCAGAACTAGAAGTTATTGGGAAATACATGTTACGTGGATTCAAATGGCAATCGCATACATCTGCACCATCTCAGCCATCTACTTCTGCGCAGCCTGCTGTGGTACAGTATTCGATAAGTAGTTGTACGGATAAATTGAACGGGTTCCAACCAATGGCATTTGCAGTCACAAGACCANTACAGTATTCGATAAGTAGTTGTACGGATAAATTGAACGGGTTCCAACCAATGGCATTTGCAGTCACAAGACCAACTGCCAATGAAAATAATGATTGTATTACGACGTATGGGGTTGTGATGGTGGCGTATGCACCAGAACACTTCCCTGTTTTGGTCGCTGACGTTGAACCACTCGACGAAATTTTTTGTAGCAACGTTGGATTGGTTGAGGAAAGAGGGATAAACACTATAGCGTCTTACCACCCATACACGAATGCTTTGAAAAGTTTAGATAAATTCGACCAAGGGGATTTAAGCGTTGCAATTGCGGAAGCGGAGGACTCAATCTGCAGTTTACGAGGAACAAACCTTGTTCTGACGACNGATTGGTTGAGGAAAGAGGGATAAACACTATAGCGTCTTACCACCCATACACGAATGCTTTGAAAAGTTTAGACAAATTCGACCAAGGTGATTTAAGCGTTGCAATTGCCCTTCGCCTCCTGAGTTAGACGTCAAATGCTCCTTGTTACCTTGTTCTGACGACATGTCAGCCGGAAGAGTCGGAGACGCACAGGTCACAGAAGTATGACTATATGCTGAAGAAAGCTGCAGATAAACACTTCCGATATCAAGGACAGCCTTACTTACAAGCTAATAAGGCATCACTCGTAGAATGGCTTGACTATTTGGAAAATGAGAAAAACCCAGCAGCGTCACGCTTTCAGTGTTCAGTATGCAGCAAAGGTCATAGTAGACTATGGACAAAAACAAAATTCCAGAATTGGCAAACGAGAAGGGCATGTTGAAAAATAATCACGTGGATTTTCGACGCGCTATTAGTGACCATCCTTCTTCTGGATGGCACAGCAAGCTAATCAGGGAAAAGGCATCGGCTAAGGTTGATATGCTGACAAAATCATTCGAAAAAGCTCGNGAATGGCTTGACTATTTGGAAGATGAGAAAAACCCAGCAGCGTCACGCTTTCAGTGTTCAGTATGCAGCAAAGGTCGTAGTAGACTTGATATGGACAAAAACAAAATGCCAGAATTGGCAAACGAGAAGGGCATGTTGAAAAATAATTACGTGGATTTTCGACACGCTATTAGTGACCATCCTTCTTCTGGATGACACAGCAAGCTAATCAGGGAAAAGGCATCGGCTAAGGTTGATATGCTGACAAAATCATTCGAAAAAGCTCGTCAGCTGCAATATGACAATTTGAACGAACAGGAGAAGTCTACCGCGAGAACACTTCATACAGTCTTCTCGGAAGCGAAAATGTACATTCCATTTAGAAGTCACCCAGTAGTTATGCAATTGATGTNGAAGTCACCCAGTACTTATGCAATTGATGTCTCTCCAAGGAGTACCTCAGCCAATTCATCACACACATAAAAGGGCACCTCCTATTTTCTTGAGACATATCTCAAAAGATATGCACAGCAAACTGTTGTCCCATCTAATGTCCGCAGACCGACCTATTTCCTTGATATTGGATGGTTCAACTGATACCTCAGGCCATGAGTATTTAGTAATACTATTGCAAGCATTGGAAGGCGATAGACCAGTGGTGTATTTCTATAGTTCAACAAAAATTGGGGTAGACGTGACTGCTGAAGGATATCTACGTTTAATCAGTGACACAATTGGAAGGATCCTGGTTTCTAGCAGTACCTAGCTACAAATTTGTATGGTCTGGCTACAGATGGTGTAACTGTCTTTTCTGGATCAAATGCTGGACTCGGTGTCCTACTATCTAAGCAACTTCTCGGAGACGCAAAACATTTGTACAGGGTACACTGTTTACCACATCGTCTGAACTTAGCCGGGAGGCACACCGTGGGGCTTGTAGATGGATTACAAAACATGGAAAGGGTCATAGGAATTACAGCAAATATGTACAACTCTCAACAACCCAAAAACGTTGCCCACTACACGGCTCTCGCTACTGCTAGAAACATGGTACCTTATAGAATTACCCCTACATTCACTGAGCGTTGGGCACCAAGCCAGTATCAAGTAGCTAGCAATTTCAGGAAGGCACTCCCGCTACTTCGACTTGATCTGGATGCTATTGGCGCCGACTCTTCTTTCGCAGCAGATACCNTCAGGAAGGCACTCCCGCTACTTCGACTTGATCTGGATGCTATTGGCGCCGACTCTTCTTTCGCAGCAGATACTAGGACCAAGGCACAAGGGATCCTAAAACAAATTAGTAACAGAACATTTGTACTATCCCTTTTTCACATGTGCGACATATTGGAAACTTTAAATTTTTACTCGCGGATCTTTCAAAAATCCGCCGGCATTTTGATTGGGAAAGAAAACCACAGAGCTAATCTAATAAGAACAGTAGAAGAGTCGAAGGATAGAGACGGCAGTCATCTGAAAGTTTTATTGGAAGCATTGGAGTGCACAAGGGATGCGCACCAAATGTCCTATACAAAATGTGGATCAGTTCAGCAGGTCGAGCGTGCATATAAAGTAAGATGGATTGTCAACACAGCTACTCGTTTGGATGATTTCTACTTTGACTACTCATCGACTCCCACTCGACAAACAACTAATCTGCCGGAATTCACTAAGCTAAGGACAGAAATAGCAAGTATTATGGGGGAGCAGCTAAGAAATAGCTTTCCAGAAGGACAGTTTGCGGATTTCGATGTCCTCCACCCAGCACAGTTTGATAAGACAGAAATGGCTATGCGAGTGTATGGGACTACACAAATCGGAAATTTAGCCACACGTTTCCGATTAGGGAAAGAGATAACGGTGAGGGAGTGGCAGAANGTAGAAGAGTCGAAGGATAGAGACGGCAGTCATCTGAAAGTTTTATTGGAAGCATTGGAGTGCACAAGGGATGAGCACCAAATGTCATNATCTGAAAGTTTTATTGGAAGCATTGGAGTGCACAAGGGATGCGCACCAAATGTCCTATACAAAATGTGGATCAGTTCAGCAGGTCGAGCGTGCATATAAAGTAAGATGGATTGTCAACACAGCTACTCGTTTGGATGATTTCTACTTTGACTACTCATCGACTCCCACTCGACAAACAACTAATCTGCCGGAATTCACTAAGCTAAGGACAGAAATAGCAAGTATTATGGGGGAGCAGCTAAGAAATAGCTTTCCAGAATTACAGTTTGCGGATTTCGATGCCCTCCACCCAGCACAGTTTGATAAGACAGAAATGGCTATACGAGTGTAAGGGACTACACAAATCGGAAATTTAGCCACACGTTTCCGATTAGGGAAAGAGATAACGGTGAGGGAGTGGCAGAATCTTGCCTATTATTTACAAGACCGACTGGACTTTGAAGGCTCTATAAGGAAAAAGCCTTTCATTTTTTGGTCAGACGTTCTGCGTGACTCCACAATCGCCGTAACAGATTTCGGACTGCAAATTAGGAAGTTGATTCGGATAATACTAATCATCCCGGCATCGTCCAGCGACGCGGAAAGAGCTTTCAGCATCTTCAACCATATCAAATCTTCCCGTCGTACAAACTTGGCTGCAGATACACTGGAGGATTTGTCACACGTTACTATAAATGGANGCTGCAGATACACTGGAGGATTTGTTACGCGTTACTATAAATGAACCTGAAGACATCACAAAATTTAACGCAGCACGTCTAGATAAATCATGGAAAG
This sequence comes from Holacanthella duospinosa, assembly GCA_002738285.1. NCBI lineage: Eukaryota > Metazoa > Arthropoda > Collembola > Poduromorpha > Neanuridae > Holacanthella > Holacanthella duospinosa. The sequence goes on from NIPM01000033.1 coordinate 64,957, forward strand.
GATTGCATTCAAATTCACAGCTGTCTGGAGGTGGTCGGCCAACAAAGAGAAAGAGTTCAGAAGACGGACTCACACACCAAATTTTCACAACTAATTCGGGGAGTATTGAATCTGAATTGGAGGCTTAAGTTGCACGCGAAGAACATGAAATCGAAATTGAGCAGAACTTTGATCAGGATGATTCAGTGTTAGAGAATAGGGAGTACGACGAAATTGAGTTTCTCTACTCTCCTGCAATCTTCAATTAAATTTAAGATTGAATGCAATTGTTTTTAGTCAGTAGTCACTNTGAGTTTCTCTACTCTCCTGCAATCTTCAATTAAATTTAAGATTGAATGCAATTGTTTTTAGTCAGTAGTCACTATCATATCAATAAATGTATATATTTCTTTCAAACATTCCCCAGAATAACCTCTATATGAACGTATGTATAAAAAATTTAACGCTGTATAAGATTTCACACACTCTTAAGATAGATTTCAGAGGCAATTTTTTTAGAATAAGTTTTTTGGAAATGGACCNATAAAAAATTTAACGCTGTATAAGATTTCACACACTCTTAAGATAGATTTCAGAGGCAATTTTTTTAGAATAAATTTTTTGGAAATGGACCAACATGGAGTCTCGTATTGGGTTCAGGTGGGAATTGAATCGGTAATCGGTAAGTTTTTAATAATATTCTTAATCTCATTTTTTAATAATTATTATTTTCCTTTATAATTATCTCCAATTTCATAGGTGCTGGTATTTGGGCTTTACGCCTGTTCGCCCCAGCATTCGGAGTGGGTCTCAACTTAGGCGAAAAGTTCGCCTCAGAGACAATCGGTAGTCTAATCGGACTACAGCGCTACAACAGGGATGGTTTTCTTCGCCTCGGAATGGAAGATGAGGGTGGTGAGCAGGAATTGTCCGAGATCCTCACCCAATAATTAAAATATTTATTAGAAATTTTTTTACAAATAAAATTAAAATTTAAAATATAAAAATTAAAAAAAAAATTAAAAAAGAAACGTTTGAAGAGCCATGGGACTATCTCCCACGCCGTGAGTGAGCTCATGATAATTTTGAGTTTTCTGGGACCATCCCAAGAAAATTTGCAGACGCTTCGCGTCTGCAAATTTTCCTGGGGTGGTCCCAGAAAAATATTTTTCCGGGGGGGGTCCCTGTGCATTGACGAGCATTGGGGTTTTCCTCTATGTCATTGAGGTATGACAATTTTTTTCCTAAAATGCAATAAAGTAATAAAAAAGAATTAATTCTTTATATCATGTAGGTTGATTACAAAAGAAGAGCTGTAGTTTTGGAAAAGTGGCAGAAGATTATTTACAAGCGTGCAAAGCAAATTTAAAAAAGTTAAACATCATCAAAGTTTATACGAATGGGAAAAACAACTGGAGTATGAAGGATCACACTACGACAAATACTTACAAATTTGTAATTCTACTCTACAAAATTTTCGACGAGCTAAAGAGGGAAGAATTATTGTACGTGAAAACGACCTTCGTAGTTGGGCGGCAGGAAAGGCTCGTGAAATTGGAATGAATTCGTTCGCCGCTTTGACGGGATGGCTTGCAAAATTCAAATCTGCAAACAAAATCGTGTCAAGAAAAATTACAAAATTCAACACTCGAGCTTCATCATCATGTGCTCTAGCCATTTCCAAGTATGCAAATGAGTTCGTGCAAAGTGTTATTCCACACATCGAAAATTTAGGACAAGCTTGTGTATATAACACAGATCAAAGTGGATTTAATCTTGAAATCCATTCGGGAAAGACCCTTGACATCCAAGGTGCTCGTCACATTGAGGCAACAGCCCAAAGCATTACAATTATGACTCATAGCTACACCATTCAGCCTACAATAAGTGCTTCCGGAAAACTATTATCCCCTCTTATGGTCATTTTAAAGGAATCAAGTGAAAGATTAGGACCACAGGTTCAGAGTACTATGTTTGTAGCTAAAAATATATATGTGATGGCTTCAAAATCTGGAAAAGTGTCGAAGGAGATTGTGAAAATTTGGTTTACCAGTGTTTTCTATCCAAATATTCAATCACCAGCAACTTTAATTCTCGATTCCTTATCAACTCAAAATAACGAAGAACTGTTACAGCAGGTGCGTCCTGAAGGAATGGAATTCGAACTTCTAACCATCCCTCCTGGCACAACAAGCATTATTCAGCCACTAGACGTGTTCTTCTTTCGCCAATGGAAGAATTTTGTAAGGAAATTTTCCGATTTCATCATAATGGAAGATATAGAAGTTCAATTGGGCCAACGGGATAATATTCTACGACTTCAGTCCCTTGTCCATAACCAGTTTTCTTCTCCTCGTTATGAAGCCATGATAAGTTATGCATGGTTCAAATGTGGGTATTTGGAACATAGGCAGCCATTCATAAATCCAGTGGAATTTTGCTTCAACGCTGGGCATAACCCTTGTTGTATTTGTGGAGGAAAAAATTTTATCCGTTGCTCTTGGTGTATGAATTTCATTTGTTTTGTACATTTCTTCACGGATTATCATTATTGTAATAATTTTGTACATTAAATGACATTTTTGATAATCAAAATAATTTTCAAAATTTTTATAAATAAATAAGTTGATATTGAGCTAATGATGTTTTCCTACGGAATGGTCACAGAGGTCAATCACNTAAATAAGTTGATATTGAGCTAATGATGTTTTCCTACGGAATGGTCACAGAGGTCAATCACTGTATTTTTGGAATGTCCGTATAAAGGACTTTCCAACGATATGTCACTCGACCTACCTTATAAGGGAACCAAAAGTTGACCTTTTACAAAAAAAAATCTTATTTTGACATGGCATATTTTTGTCTAGAAAGGTCACAGAGGTCAATCACTGTATTTTTTGGAATGTCCACACGATGGGCTTTCCAACGATATGTCACTCGACCCNTCATTATTGTAATAATTTTGTACATTAAATGACATTTTTGATAATCAAAATAATTTTCAAAATTTTTATAAATAAATAAGTTGATATTGAGCTAATGATGTTTTCCTACGGAATGGTCACAGAGGTCAATCACTGTATTTTTTGGAATGTCCACACGATGGGCTTTCCAACGATATGTCACTCGACCCACCTTATAAGGGAACCAAGTATTGACCTTTGGTGGGCCCTAGCCCCGGGGGGTCAAGAGTTCCGCCCATTTATTACATACCTATAATCATTATTTTTAATTCCAAATCGATTGCTACAAAAAAAATTCCAAAATTCCATTCATAGAGTGTGAGGTTCCCTTGATAGGCAAACACTGGGCCAAAAAATCAATAAAAATTACTTTACCAAATAAAAAAAAAGCTGAATCACTAGTAAATGGAAAACGTTTTAAGCTATAATTCAATGCAAATGAGCCTGAGAGAGAAATGAGTTAAACGTCTTTTGAACATGTATTTAACTTTTACACGAGTGCCAGAAAGTTATAATTAGATAGCTGTATATTTGTAAATACTATAGTTGTACATAAATGATTTGGTCGCCTCGCAGTTGTCATTTTTAAATTCTAAAATGAAATTGACGTCAAAAAATGCCTTAAACAGGCTGCCACTGGTCGGAGGCCAAACGAAGAAGTTAGAAGGGAGAGGACAGTATTAGAATATAACATTAGTTTTACCTTAATTGTTTTGATTTGTCTCGTTTTCGGAATCTGAATCACTTTCTCTTGTGGAATTCCAAAACGCTAATGCCATTTTCTCTGCGAAATCCTTACGATCAGCCTCAGGTAAATTTGCTGCTTTGGATTTCATGGCATATAAATTTGAGAACAACGCCGCGAATGAGTCATCGTCGATCTCCTCAGGGTTTGTCTTATCTGCGAATAGAATCAAATTACTACAATATTACGGTTTCTATTAGAATGTTGCTACGCGGTGAAATTTGAGTGAGCCTTTATTTTGCCGCTCTGTCAATCCACTTCGAAAATTGGTTAATGGGAGTTTAACATGTAAAAAAAAACGGTTGCTAATTTTAATTTACTATCGATTAAAAATACGTAGACAAATTGATCAAGACCAAGTATGTTCCAGTTTTTGAATATAAATTTGGTGCTGCTAGATTTAGGGACTCCAAGACGCCAGATCTAGTAGCAACTGATAGATTTAGCAGCTTAGCTTCTAAATACAGGGAATCAATTCATTAACTTACCTAGAGGTATCTGTATTCACCCCGGGTCCAAACATACCGAGCATACCCAAGCAAAACCCAAAAATTATTCCTTATTCAGTAAGGGGGTTGAGAAATTCTGCTTACCTAAACCTTAAGGTAAGCTAGGTTACCTCTTGGTTGTGTAGTCGGTGAGAAAAGTGGTATGGAAGGAGTTCANGATTTAGCAGCTTAGCTTCTAAATACGAGGTCAGCCCCGCCCCTACCCCTATATCTAGTGGCTGAGCTACTAAATTTAGCAGCCCGACCCCAGATCCAGCANTTCTGCTTACCTAAACCTTAAGGTAAGCTAGGTTACCTCTTGGTTGTGTAGTCGGTGAGAAAAGTGGTATGGAAGGAGTTCACGTCATACAAGAAGTAATATGTGTATGGGTTGTGAGTGGAAGATGTGGGGTTGTGGGATTTGGAGGTATTTTTTTCAATCTCTTTATTACAAAAAAAAATTATTTATAATCCTTAACTTTTAAAATATACTAATCAATTTGAAAGTTTTAGTGATAATTGATCAATGGTTTTGTGGAGTGGAATTAATCGTTAGAGGTAAGAATCTATTCGGTTAATATTTTATACAATTAATTTAACTAAAAATTTTGAAGATCAAACTGAAAGGAATCACTTCAGTAAACCAAGAAGTTTGAGTAGATCAAGTCACTTGTTCTACTCAAAATTATGTTGACCTGAGTGATTCTTTTCTCCTAAAATGTCACAATTTACTTTTTCGCAAAATATTAAATACTAATTGTATTCAACATTCGAAAATTAATTTGAAAGTAACTTGAGTCAACTCCGGTACCTGCCGTGACAACCAAATTACTTCTCTATCAATCTACACAAGGACCTAACCTTTGACGTCCAGTAACTCATGGCCTGTTCATCTTGTTCTTCTTGTTCTTTTGGATGTTCTGTTGAAGTATAGCTTTTGTATGTTTTGTGTTGTGGTGTTGTCACAGCAAATTGTCGCTGTGGAGTTGACTCACAACACTAACAATTACTACATAACGGTGATAATACTCACCGAATGATCAATTATTGACACTTCAGCTGTTGAAACTTATTTTTTACTAAAACAGTAAAACTAAAATAGTTTAACTAATGCTCAGTAACCCTGCTCAAGAGCAGGGGAACTTTTTCGGGTGTATTTGAAGGTTTAGGTAAGTTTCTATACCTGTTTTCTTTTTAGAGCATTAACTTTGACAAAACCTAGGGTTGTTAACCCCAAACAAACCTTAAAAAGTTGGGTATGTTGGGTAAGTTGAGAGGGTCTGTTGACCTCTTTCTAACTCTCGTCCTGAATAAGGTTTTCACAAACCCGGAGAAGTTACCTTCAACAGACTCCGGGTTTGTTCCCTAGGTTTGTTAGTGAATTGGTCGCCAGGGGGTTAGCCCCGCCCCTACCCCTATATCTAGTGGCTGAGCTACTAAATTTAGCAGCCCGACCCCAGATCCAGCAGCAGCTGATATTTATAGTGTATACAACTTGACTGGTGTTGTGAAAGAATACACCACTTTTTTTACTGATTTCAGCAAAAGCTATGAGCCATTGAGCCATGGCTCAGCCATTTGGTTGAGCTGACTCATGAGCCATGGCTCTGGCTCAAAATCATTGTATGAGCCAGAGCCATGCTCTGGCTCAAAAATTTTTTTGAGCCAGAGCCATTGAGCCAGCTCAGAACACTAATTCAAATAGTCATAAAAAATTTGTTTATATTTCCGAAAACCATCGAAATTACCTTCCCAGAATGCGTTTCTACACATTCCTTGTTCCTAATTCCAAATTCATCCGACCAGATGGGACGAAATAAAAGTTGGTAATTGAATTTTTTACATGTTAAACTCCTATTAGCCAATTTGAAAGTGGAGTGGCAGAGCAGCAAAATAAAGACTCGGGTACGAAAACGAGATCTCTGCCAATTTAATAAAACCGAGTAAGAGTACTCGGTCAAGCAATCGTTTTCTGTTACTAATTCTAAAACTGAATGAAACTTAGACGCTTACTCACAATGTTCCTGGTGGTATATACCTGATGTAACAGTGGTAAATAACGGTAAAAAACGTTATGGTAAATTACAACAACTGGTAAATAATAATATTCGTAAATATTCCCACACTTTTCCAAATATTCAACCCGCAATGGCATATCTTACAATAAACGTCTATGAGTGAGTTTTTTGGCAGGAAACGTGGTTACCCGAGTTACACTACCCACACCCATTCCAAATATGGGCTCCATGAGTATACCGGGTACGATGGTTTGCCCATGTATGACGAATATTATGGGTGTGGGTAGTGTAACTCGGGTAACCCCGTTTCATACAAAAAAAAAACTCACTCTGTATTACTTAACGGTAAATTCCGAACACTGCACTCATCTCTACTTTAAATTTAACCAGAACAGAAAGTCCGTTCTTGCGTTTTAGGGACACTACTGGTTCTAGTTATCTATATTATTGTTTCACTATTCATCTGCCCCAGCAAGAGCGGTTTTCAGAGGAGGTAAACGAAGATCGTCGCAGCTGAATCCTTCCGCAATCCTGGAGAAATGTTGGCATTCCAGATGGAAAGTGAAACACACTTAGGCATCTGTTATTTCTACGAATGATATATACTACACCACCGTGTGATATTCTAGCGTATGGTCAACTTTACTCAGACGAGTATCCCTGTGAAAATCGAAATTTGACCTCTAGATGTGACCAAACTTAATACGGGTCAACAGAGACTCGTGTTAAATTTACTTGAAACGTGGCACGAGCATTGACCGTGAACTCCTAATCAATATTTAATAGATTGTTTAGGTGCTTGTATTTGTTTTACCTTGCTCTTCCACATTTCCTTTGGGTGTTCGTATCATGTTGGGCCAAATGTGAGCTTCAAGTGCTTGTACAATTCGTTTGACTCCTACTGTCTCAGGAAAATCGTCTTCAATATCGGACCCATCTGAGAAATCATCTTTTTGGGGGTTTAGTTCAACTAACTCAAATCCATTCTTGATACACCAATTCACGGCTAGTCATCAAACAAATTAAAAACAGAAATGGTCAATTTATAACTTAATGACAAAAGCCATTTAGAGAATCGTTACTTGTTCCTGCAAACGGCATAGGATAATAAATAACTTGCTCTAAGATTTTGACAAATTCATTCTTAAATTTCAATAAAAGCGTTCCTATAATCTTAATGTTAAAAAACCTTTCAAGACTACAGTTACATTGCTGGTTGCTGGCAATGAAATTTTGGATGTCATTGAGTACTCAGGGTGTTTTCGTGCTTTGTTCTCAGTAATTAAGAAAGTATTAAATATCAAAATTATGGGAAAGGTATGAGTAATTAATTTTAGTTTAAGTTATTCTAGTCGACTTCGACTCTCGGCGGGCAGAAATTACTTATTTATTTTTTCGCTCAAAGGATGGTAGGCAAAAAGGCATTACTACTTTTCTTAGTTCGGATGCTCGGGTCAACTATTTGAACTACTTGCATTTCCTAATGTTACATAGACCCATAAAAGAAATGTTCGAAAAAAATTTTGGCAGAGTTAATGCCATTTTTTTTAAACCGCTAGCCCAGAAAGTATTGGGCAACTATGTGAAGATAATGTCCATTTTGGTCATGTTCCCATAAACTTAAATTTGTCAAACTTTGCACGTGACAAACTGACTAATATGCTATGTTTTTCCAATAAAAAATTTTAGCGGGGCTCGTGACAATTCCAGTTGTGCAGGTGCAAAATATTGAGTATGTATTATAGACCAAACTAAACTTTACGGTGCGTGTGCGTAATTTTTTTCGTGGCGACTAAAAAGCTTACCGCTATTGCTGGCCCAACTAACTTGTAAGTTAGTTGGGCCAGCAATAGCGGTAATGGTAAACCATAACTAAAACATTAAGCTTCTTCAGACGTGTAAATATTATCTGCTTCTGTTTCACTTTCACTGCCGAGATTGATAACTGATCTGGGATCCGATACAATTTCATCCATCGAATTTTCGATCAATCTGTCCCGCTTCCAGAATCTATTCTCAAATCGGATGGCCATTATTTGATATGATGGCCTAAATTGATATTTGAATATATTTCATTACCTGTATGTGAAATTATGACCCTCCCCTTTCCTCCCTTTATTATTAAACCGCCGGTATCTCTGTTAACGTCTGACAGTACTTTACCATTCCATTCTTTTTGAAGTCTTGTATTTTTTTCTCGTTTAACTTTATTTGCCAATTTCGGTTCCGCGCTTGATCGGGGGAGGTCCATGTCTCGTCAGAATAAAAAATGTCATACCTAGATACAGCCATACTAATTAGGACGNCTTGATCGGGGGAGGTCCATGTCTCGTCAGAATAAAAAATGTCATACCTAGATACAGCCATACTAATTAGGACGCTAGCAACGCTCGGCAAATCGCGAGTAAGCAAAGAGAATCTTTTAGTCGCTTTGTTTGAAATGTAGAAATACTTTATCATATTGAAATAAAAAAACACATTACCCAAGTTTGCGGTAATGTCATATATCTCTCAGGTAAAAATTACGCTGAGCCACAATATCCGTCCTTTTCAAATATACAGGCTTTTTGAATACTTTTTTATACTTGAACCCGCATTTTTGTATCAGAGATTTCCTAAATGTTTCACAAGTTTCTAATAATTTAGACATTGTAGGATATTCTTTCCGGGCGTAGAAACGATGGCAGACTTCGTACCTTAATTCAAAGTAGATAAAACAAAATATATAATACTTGGTAGAACCAGTAATCATTGAAACATCGTACATGAGCGGTCAGAAAACTATCCCATTTGTGTTCTTTCCTTCCCCTCACAACCTTTTTTCGTTTTTCATTTTCTTCGGTAACCAGATTCATTGCTTTTTCCACTTTTGACTCGCTTACACAACAAAGTTCAGCCACCAATTCATTAATGTTTTTTATTTTCACTGAAAATAATCACTATGATTGATGCACAACTGATTACAAAAGCGCTCACGCGATGTTTTTAGTTCGGCTAAAAACACTTTCACATTACTAATTATCAAATCAATGTTCTTAATTTTGATTTGGTCCTTGCCTTTTGTTGTTTAGTTATCTATTATTTAAAACAAACAAATTTCAATTCTTAAAAGCAACAAAAAATTTTTAAATCAAAATATGAAGTTTGAGTTCTAATACTACCCGCCCAGCGATCCCGCCCTCACTCTGGTAAGTGTTTTAGTCGCCCCGAAAAAAATTACGCACACGCACCGTAAATTTTAGTTGGGTCTATAATAATTCCTTAAATGTATGCAATGTGCATANGTAAATTTTAGTTGGGTCTATAATAATTCCTTAAATGTATGCAATGTGCATACTGAATGTACCAAACTGTCTAACCTTGCATGTGTGCAAGGTTAGACAGTTTGGACTAAAATATTAGACGGAACACAAGTCCCAATGGTTTAACTATCTTCTCAATTACATACCCTATTAGCTGTCCTTTCATGACACTTTACACTGGGCAATATCGAAATTCAAATTTTTAGAAATCCAGCATTNACTGAATGTACCAAACTGTCTAACCTTGCATGTGTGCAAGGTTAGACAGTTTGGACTAAAATATTAGACGGAATACAAGTCCCAATGGTTTAACTATCTTCTCAATTACACACCCTATTAGCTGTCCTTTCATGACACTTTACACTGGGCAATATCGAAATTCAAATTTTTAGAAATCCAGCATTGAATTACATTTGCTCAATAGTAACTACCTGTTAGGCGACTTATACCACCTTTCGAGTCTTTTAGTTGGTAAGTTAGAGGTTCTTCTTCACAGTAATCACAGACTAGAACCTTGATTTCGCTGTTAAATTCTTTCATAAATGGAAGCCACTGTTCGATACGAGATAATCCAACATCCTAAATAATAATTGCAACACTTCAAGATTAGGAATTCCAAGCTTCAGCTTGACACCAGAGACAGCGGCTTTTGATTAAGTTATGCCATACCTCAAAAAATTTGCATAAAAAATAAGTTCTATACAACTTTTATGAAATCGATAAACTGGTTGATTATAGATTTCATACGTTACAATTCAGTTGCTTGGCAATGGAGATGGCTACTCTCGACTCCCAGTTTCCCTTTTTAAATATTTCAATTTGTTCACGAGGTATGACATAACTTTATCAACAGCCGCTTGTTTATTATAGTTGAAAAATCTTGAGGAATTCTGAAGAGAATATTGAAAATAAGTTCAATACAAAACTCACCGATTGACTGTCAAAGCACAAAATCACGGCNACCGATTGACTGTCAAAGCACAAAATCACGGCATTGACACTATCTGCAAACTCTTGATTACCAATAGTCTTTTCCTTCATTACACACAGGTTGACACAGGCGTGATAATATTTTGTACGAATTTGCCAAGGATATGCCACGACATTTTCCAAAATGTTTGTGGGTTGAGGAAGGGATTCAACCTCCAAGATATCTAGATACAAATTATCATTCCATTAGTATTAATGGAATGCCTGCGGCAGCGCTAGCCGTGCGAGCGAAGTGAGGAAGTGATCGTCGGCTAGTTAAAATTAATTTTGTATCCAAGGAAGCAATTTTGTTGGATAAAGCAACCATCTCATACATTTTGTTCCCACAAGTTAGTAATGTTAACCACTATTTGTGTTTCTGCTAATGAATTATTTAACATTTCACATTTGCCAACACAAATCATAATTATGAACTGGCTAAAGGCAAATTGACTTTCAGTGACCAAAAATTCCGAAAATTAAAAAAAAAAGTGATGATTTGGAAGAAAAAAAAATGAAAAATGAGGGGAAAAGTGGAAGAATTTAGAGGAAAAGTTGAGATATTGAGCCATGGCTCACAAGTTTCGTTGAGCTGGCTCATGAGCCATGGCTCTGGCTCAAAATTACTACACGAGCNAAAGTGATGATTTGGAAGAAAAAAAAATGAAAAATGAGGGGAAAAGTGGAAGAATTTAGAGGAAAAGTTGAGACATTGAGCCATGGCTCACAAGTTTCGTTGAGCTGGCTCATGAGCCATGGCTCTGGCTCAAAATTACTACACGAGCCAGAGCCATGCGCAACACTAGACCCAACTGCGGTTACTTTCAATAATGCCCATACATGAGGGTGCGCAGGGGTGTAAAAGTTCTGCAGCTGAGCAACAATGATCACAATATCAGTCTACTACATCGAATTTGTAGTGAAAGGACGTAATGATTTGTCCATTTGACGCTTTCACCTTCTAGGGCTTATTGAGATTCTCAATTTCTTCTCAATTTGAGAAGAAGTCTGAGCACTCGGTGACCAAGTGACCAAGTACATGGATAACTCTTTTCTGTTCAATTTGTACGTATGATAAAGAATTCATATGAAACGATACTTTACCTATAATAATATTTTCGGGCAGTATTTTCTCGCACGTACTGGCAAACACTGCACAGGGTCCTTCCATTTTTTCTGCTTACTTTTTGCTTGGAATGTGTTTAGAGTTGATAAGGAGTTATAAAATTAATTAATTTTCAACCGCACTAAAACCCTCCTCTAATACACACCGCATACATAGTCGGGCATCCCACCACCGTCCAATTTCAAAGTTTGAACAAACCTCAGTGTTAGTAACAAGCTAAAAATCCTGACTAAAACAAGACTTTCTCGTTTCAGTTACTCCTGGTCTGGAGTATATTTTTCACATGAAGCAGGAGTTCCACCTCACCGGTAGCATCAAGCAGTTTTCCGCGAGAATGTTTCTGCCAACGATGATTATACTTTTAGACATTTTCCTGCAGCATGTTTTTAAAAAAAAACCTGCAGTTTAAAAAAAGATGCTGCAGTTTTTCCATCAGCAGTAAACTTACTTTTCTGGCTCCACCGACCTTGTTTTTTATGTTGCATCTTAAAATTTTAGACACGCATCTCTTTTTCTAGCAGCTTCTTTTAGGACCGAGTTCTAATTTGAGGAAAGTTTTTGAGAAATATCTGGTTTTAAATTCGTGCAAATGGATTTGTTTGGAAGTTGGGGCTAAGTTGAAAACATGTGAGGGGAAAAAATTAATAAATTCAACTCATCTCCCGCGTGGATGTCACATGGGAATCTGAACGCAGGAATTTTCATGAAAAATATCTCGGTTTAAAAATTAATATAATAAACTTCGTGTAACCAAGGAAGAAAGAAATGTTTCCGAAACACGAAAGAAAAACTTTTAACCTGCAAAGTTTCCTTCAGAGTAAATTTTCTTTCCCCGTGTATATCGGGCATTAGAGAAGCTGCAAACAAAATTCTGTTCGTCACTCATTGGCCCTTTATTGAGTAAAAAAGAAGAGAATTATAAAAAAAAACATTTTATCAAATATAGTTTTAAGTAAACTCCTCCCACTTACTATAAACACACCGACATCATGGATATTTCGAAAATCTACAGTTTTATGAGTGCAAATCCTCTACACAGTATTTCTAACGCATGTTTAAGAATAAATCAAAAAAGAGGAATCAGTCCTGTGTTTATAAAGCATGAACCAATTTAATCCGGGCCGTAGAAAGTCGCTTCCACCAAAAAAAATTTGAGACAGCAAATAAATATCGCGAAATACAAAAGTTAGAGGGAATGAAGTTAGCGTGTGTTTGAGAAAACATTCCTCTGCAAAATTCAATTATTTAACAAGAGCAGCAGAGAGTTGAGAGAATGAGTGCAATAGTATGGTCCCTTTGCATCTACTCCACCTTAGTGGTGAGTGCCTGTACAGGCAGCCTGAAAATGCCTGTGCCTGTGCCTGTGCCTGTGCCCGTGCCTGTGCCTGCAGGCGTGGGCCAGGCTGGCAGTCAATAATAAAGAAAGTAACAGGCATAGGCCAGGTGGGCGAAGTATGCCATGGGCACAGGCCAAGCAGGCATATCCTTTTTTTTTCACAGGCGCCTGTGGGCGCCTGTGTAAACTTTACACAATGTGTAAACATTTTTCAGAATATACATTTTTCAGAACCAAATCTTTTCCATAATTTTCATTTTGTCTCACCACTGCAATACAGTTGTAAAGGAAATACTGATACTGTAGTGGAAAGTTGGAAAGTGGAAAGGGGCATGACGCATATGAAGTCATATAGGCACAGGCAAGGCCTGACGTACTTTCTCACAGGCACAGGCCAGGCGGGAATGACACATATGAAGTCTTGAAGGCACAGGCACAGGCGGACATACTTTATCACAGGCACAGGCCAGGCGGGCATTAGAAAACCTTGCAGGCGCTCACCTCTTTTCCACCTCACTTAACAGAGAACTTGTAGACTCCTCTCTCTATCTCTCTGCTTTCATCATTTGCACTGCTTTGCAATAACTTGTCTAGGTAATCAAAACTGACTAAAAAAAAATTTTTTTTTTAAACAAACGCCATTCTGTAATGCTGAAAGATGGGTAATTGAGAGAAATGACCAACTAGAGGAATGGGGTACGATCCCTTGGCATCCATTCCACCTGACTCAACAGAGAACGTGCCGACCCCTCTCTCTGTCTCTCTCTTTGCTCCATTGCTTTACATTAGTTTATCTAACCTGAACAGATATTTTATAGTGTTATAATAAAATTAACTTCACTTCCATTATTTACTAATTGTGTATCGCCTGCCCTAAACCGTTTTTGGTGAAAGGCGGAGAAAGAAGGCCCGGATTAATTTGGAAGGCCTTCTTAAGCAAAAGCAAATTTTCTATTTCCTAAAAAGTTATGCGACAATAGTAGCTACTACCCTTGCTGAACAAATTTATGACAGTGAAATGAAAATTAAAGTTATAAATCCTCTAGCCACTGCTCTATGTTTATGACCGAGAAAAAACCGTCCATATTTCTTTACTTTCTCAAAAGTGGTAAATGGGAACTAAAATATTCGTGAAAGGTTCGACACAAAAATGAAAAGATGTAAGAAGTGAAGTCTTCGGATAACACCAATTGAGGAAGCTAAAAATTTTAGTTTGCACATAGATTTGGCTCACATTAGTTTTGGAGCAAGCGGAGAATCTGAGTTTGTTTTTCAATCTTGCTGTACATGGTTGAAACTCTGGTCTCATCATATTCCATTTCGTATGCCCGGACCTCGTATATGACCATTTTCCGATTTCCTAACAAAAAATATTTAGGATCAAATTAATCTGCAAATAAATTTGGTGTTTACCTGGCACCATATGCAAATGGCCACTATGAATTTCATACAGCTATGGCCAAGTTATTCCGGGCTGTTTTTCTCCAACTTTCATCAAAATCGGTTTAGGGCATTAGATGCACAATTATGACAAAAAATGAAAGTGAAGTTAGCTGACACATTTTAACAATTAATAGGGAAGGCGGCGGTCCTAATTTTTAATAATAATTTTTAATAATTTATTAATAATTATTACTAAATATATTTATATAGTTATTATATAATATTTATTATATTATTAATATTATATTAATATAGAATACAGTGCGTTCGAATAAGAAAGCGAACTTCCCGCGAAATAGTTTCAGAAAAATATTATAAATTTAGATATGTTAGACTCGTGCACCTCTATTCTATTCACAAATAACCGTATGAAATTGGTAAATGAAAAGAGAATAAACCAAACCTGGAGAAATTTTTTCATGTTTGTTTTTGGATCATTGAGGTTTTGGGTACCATGGTTCCAAACGTAATGATCACACCTTCCTTTTCAGTTTCTTTTACCATAAGATATTAAGTTTGATCGAAAGAGATCAATAAATTTCAATTAGAAGTGAGATTCATTGAATTCTTTCGATCAAATTTTAATTTGCGAATTGCGAAATCAATTCGCAAATTAAAATTTAAAACTCAAAATGCAAACGCTTACTATTTTCAAAGTCACCAAAAAGTGTTCAAAACAGGAACAACAAAGCTAAGAGTGAGTGAATCACACGAAAGAATCAAACAGAAACAAATCGAACAAAAACAATTGAGAAAATTTCTAATGAAAACAAAGATTAATTTAATGTTCGCATACCATTCCGTAATAAATTTACTCATTGTCACCATAAATTGTTGGGCACTTTTTTAAAACATTCCCAATTTTTCCACTTTATTATTGTTATTCGTTTGCGGTTTCAGATTCCGCTTTGGTTGTGTTGACTTTGCTGTTATGATTTATTACACCAATCAACTTTATTTTTTGTCAACCATGGGATGAAATACTTTAAATTTGATTCTGAAATACCAGAGGTACGAAATTTTACCTAACTGGACATGTTTTCGACGATTTGTTTTGTGCTTTGGTCACTTTCAAATAAAGTAAACTATCAAAGCAAAGATTTTCAGAAAGGTGAACCGTCCAACAGCTGCGCAAATGTCTGAAATTTTTGCAATTTCATTGCGCGGGATATTCACTTTCTTATTCGAACGCACTGTATATAATATATTAATATATTATTAATATTATATATATAATATATTTATATTTTAAATATATTATTATTATTTATTATTATTATTATAAATAAAATTAATAATAATTTTTAATTTCAATTTTGTTTGTTGTTCTTCAACCACATGCCAACTTCACTCCCTCCAACTTTTGAATTTTGCGTTATTTGATTTCTCAAATCTTTTTTAGGGAAAAGCGACTTTCTACGGCCCGGAATTACTTGGCCGTAACTGTACAAGTGTATAAATGTATGTAACACCGTCTGATCAACTATAACTAAACAACTAACTAAGGCATTTTTAATATAATTGAGATTGAATGGAATAACTTCTCATTGTCTAAATACGTAAATCTGTAGTTGACAGTTGACCTTAAGCATTTTATATTTATTTTTCGTTTAATTAAATACAAAACCAAATAAATTATTCATTAGTTTAATTGAATTTGAACATTTTATTGAATTTCTAGCATCTTTACATAAAGTAAGAATGTGCAACTATATAGTCTAAAAGTCACAACTTACCCAAACTGAATACCTGACGTAGATGTCAAATTTTTATTTTCTTGGAATAAGTTTTACATGTAAAGTTTTGGGATGTCTATTAACACCAAACACTTTAGTCATTCGTACAGGAACCGGTGTAAGTCCTTCAGTTGGTTTGATTTCAAATTCTTTCACGAGGTAGGCGACAACAAGTTTCGACTCAGTGAGGGCAAATCTACTCCCGAGACAGGTCCTGGGCCCTGTCCCAAACGGAAGATATGAATATGTGTTCCTATTAGCTTTTTCCTCGGCTGAAAATCGTTCAGGGTAGAAAGTATGTGGATCGGTGTAGTACTTTTCATCATAATGGATACATTCTGCAGGAACTGTTAAAACCATTCCTTTTGGTACTACAAAGTCGGCATCTGGTAGGCGATAGTTTTGTGTGCACATCCGCTCAATTCTGTCCACATGTGGATACATTCTTAAAATTTCTAGAAACAAAGTAAAGTATTAATCCGCAGACATTCTACGATAATATACAGTGTAAGTGTGCTTTCATTATCATAAACATCTCCGACAACATATGAGTTATTTAGTCTTTCTCTTTAATATTTGTAAAGCCGAAAATGATAATCAGAATTGTAATTTTTTATACCTGAGAGAAACATGTCCAAGTAATCAAGTTTGTTTAAGTCATCATAGCTAAGTTTCCCATCAACTAAAGAATTCGTCACTTCTTTCAGTAGTTTTTCTTGAATATCTGGACGCACTGCTAATAGATAAGCGGCTTGTCCCATAAGATTTGCAGCTGTGTCAAATCTGTACAAAATACAAATTACAAAAAATATATTTGTCTATACACAGAAAGAGCTTATTTCAGAAACATATGTTGAATGACTTTCATTCACTACCCTTTAAAAAGTTTTAATTGAAATATACAATTCAAGCAAACTATATAATAGGAAATGCGATTTATTAAATTTATTTACTATTATGATTATCGCCTATCCATTTTCGGTAAAAGACGAAGAAGGTCAGTTGCCTTTTTGTTGAAACATTCTGTATTACACAATTTTTAATTTGATGGAGGACAGCAAGTAGGTGGAGGAAAGTAAGTATGTCAGACTCTTCTCAGTTGATGAAATATTTTGGCTATGTTTCGGAATAGGTAATAGGCGAAAAAAATGTAATCGAAGGTTATTAGAAAAAGTTATAAATTTTTGAAAAAGGTGGAATTATTGTTGACAAAGTGGATTTTGGTGTTATCAGTTTTTTCGGTGTTATTTGAAAGTTAAGTTGTTAGGTTGTCAAAAAAAATTCTACCACTCTTCAATTTTCGCACAATTTAGTGCATTTTTGCACATTTAAAAAACGTTTATGACTTTTTTCTTATCACCTTTTGTTGGTTCTTTGTGTCTCAGAGGGCGGATACTTACTTATCTACTTCTTTTTGGGTATTGTACCTACATCTCTGTAACTTCCTATCTTTCCGATTCATATAATTTGAGGATGAATGGAACACTTATAAAAAAGTAATTTAAGTATTTTTGGTTTTTAGGCATTGGGAAGTACTTTCGAAAGTATTTTCGAATATTAAGTTATTTAAAAAGTACTTTGTCATATAGTTTGATGTATTAATCGCTTTTTGAGGAAAATTTCCCCCAAATTCGCTCTAAATTTGCTTGATGAGTCAAAATGATAACTTGCAAAGTGTAAAAGTTCACAGTCATGTTCAAAGAAGTATATTTAAAATTAAATTATGAGTCCATTAAATTATGAGTAAGACGAATTCCGAGGGACAGAAATACAAAGGAACCAAATTGTCCAGTCGGGGCTCGAAGATTTAAGCCNTGTATTAATCGCTTTTTGAGGAAAATTTCCCCCAAATTCGCTCTAAATTTGCTTGATGAGTCAAAATGATAACCTGCAAAGTGTAAAAGTTCACAGTTATGTTCAAAGAAGTATATTTAAAATTAAATTATGAGTCCATTAAATTGTGAGTAAGACGAATTCCGAGGGACAGAAATACAAAGGAACCAAATTGTCCAGTCGGGGCTCGAAGATTTAAGCCNTGAGTAAGACGAATTCCGAGGGACAGAAATACAAAGGAACCAAATTGTCCAGTCGGGGCTCGAAGATTTAAGCCTAACCTTCAGTTACAACAAACGTTTCTTCACGGTCCCAATTACAATGGACACATGCTTTTACGTCGGTTAATAAGAGCGCCAAATAAGTCTATACTTTCTGGAGATACTTGAACTTTTTTTCAGAAGAAATTTAATGAAAATATCCTTTGTGATGTATTTTCAAACGAAGGAATTTAGTTATGTTTGTCTTAAAAATTGATTATTATGACTTATTCTAATACTTCAGCTATGACGGATCAATTACTCCCTATATTGTTTATTCGGTTTACGCTTAAGCCGAACCTCGGCTATTACAACCAAATATTTCAGTCTATCGGCTTTCAGCTTATCGGAGATTTACTCAAATTGTTTGTGGTAGCCGAGGTTCCGCTTAGCCATGCACAGGACAAACATCAGGGAATAATTTAACTTATGTATATATATATAATTCAGACTCAGATTCAATTTAGCTTTATTTCAATGTCTNATCAGGGAATAATTTAACTTATGTATATATATATAATTCAGACTCAGATTCAATTTAGCTTTATTTCAATGTCTTGTGGAGATTTGAGCATAAGACTCAATCTCCACTACTGTACTCATAAATGAGACAGTAGACTCCTTACCTGGCAATGAATNTCAGGGAATAATTTAACTTATGTATATATATATAATTCAGACTCAGATTCAATTTAGCTTTATTTCAATGTCTCTTCACTTTCGCCTTAAATATAAATTATATGAGGTTGTATATTACAATAATTCATAACGGTTGATTCTTTTGAAGACAAAAACAGCTAAAGATATATCTTTGTTGTATTCTGTCCAATTTTAACGTTTGAACACGCAAAAAAAGTTTCAATATATTTCGTAAAAAAAAATTTCTCCAAAAATTTATAAATTATCACTGTTAAACTATATAAAAATCATCTGACTTATGTAATCGAGTCGCGATAAAGTGTTCCGATTAACCATTGCTTAACCAATAAATCAAACCATTCGATTTTCAACCTTCAAATTAGCATACAACCGGGATTTTAAGCTTCCATTAANTTTCTCCAAAAATTTATAAATTATCACTGTTAAACTATATAAAAATCATCTGACTTATGTAATCGAGTCGCGATAAAGTGTTCCGATTAAGAATTCCTTAACCAATAAATCAAACCATTCGATTTTCAACCTTCAAATTAGCATACAACCGGGATTTTAAGCTTCCATTAAGTGAATTAATTAAAAAATTTGTTAATACTTACCAAAAGTAATAAAGTATTCCTAATTATTTTATACTTTTTTATCAGTATTTCGTCGATTTTTAGCAAGTATTTAAGTAAGTAAAACGCTGTTTTTTTTAAAAAAAGTATATATCCGCCCTCTGATCATTAGGGTGCTGATAGGTACTTGTAAAAAAAATTTGGTCAAAGTTGGAGTGGGTTTTCTATTCCGAAATCTTTTCACAAAATACACGGAAATACTTTTTTAATTATTTATTTGCACATTGTCTTGAAAATGAAAAAATGTTAAAACTCGATTTCGTTAACTACCAAAAAGTCGCTACGAAGGAGAGTGAGAAACCAGGTTTACGCTCTATCTCTCCCCTACTCCAAATTTACTTTCCTCCGTCAAATAAATAACTGTATTTTAGTGACTCAAAAATTGGTCCGATGATGGACTGCTTTACCTCAAAATAAGCTCACTTTATATCAAAATAGCATCATCCCAAAAATGAAACTGCAATTTTAAACCATAAACTCCTCTTTGCACAACAGATCTACAATCCTGTTTCCCATAACTCTCTAATATGAAGTAAAAGTATTTGAATTTATATAAAACTTACCCTGCCATAAAGAAGAGATATCCTTGTTGAACTGCTAAATTCAAATCAAAATCCAATCCAGTTTTATTTTCTCGTTTAGCATTAACAAGAAGTTCCAAGAAATCATCACGTCCTGTATTTCTATTTGCTTCTCTTTCAGTCACAGCTTGCCCCAGAAGTTGTACAAAAAAATCAGTTATTTCTGGAGCCATGTAGTTCATTTTGAAAAAATTTCCCACTTTTGAAAAGTAAGTGAAAAGACCAGATTTGAAGAGTCTGAGTTGGTCCATATGAGCTGACCTATCTACCATATTAAATAATTCCGAATTTTTATTGCTAAGTGCATCCGTTTGAATTCCAAAAGCAATAGCAAAAATAACATCTGTTGTAAATCGACCAAAAATGTCTTGAACATGAACGTCGAATCCATTTCCAGATTTCTTAGAGTGATCTCGTATGAATTGATGCATTTGCTGACTACTCTGCTCAAAGTTATGAAACATTCGACGAAGTTTACCTAATACAAATTTAGAATATCATAAAAATAATTTCTTATTTCAAATTTTTATAAAACAATTTCCATTTTTGAAACACATCTTTCTGGTCAACATTTATAATAAAAACCAGTTCAACATCCCCAAATTAACATATATTCGTACACACAAAACATTCGCTCGTCGTCATCGTTAACTTTTAGACCTAGGTTGTTAGGTTGTTAGATTTTTAGGTCTATTGTCACGGTTACATAAAAAATTTAAATTATTTCAATTATATCTAATATAATATTACCTGACGTAAATGTTGGACTGAGGAATCCTCTCATATCCTTCCATTCACCAGTGTGTAGGTAAAAGAGAGAATTTGAAAAAAGCGGATCAGTTTCAACAAATGGACGATGATCCATGAAATACTCAAAATCTTTAACTAGGACTTGTTTCACCATATCCACATCTTTGACAACGAGCATTGGTGTACCAAATTCAAATGCTCCACCATATTTTTCATCTCCAAGTTTTTGATAATATTCCTTATCATAGTCAGGTGGTGATTTTCTTGCACTTAGTAGTTGAAAAAGTGATAAATCATTGTCCAAAGAGGTTACACCACGAATTTTCCAATAATTAGTATTTCGATTGATGTATTTCCTGTATAAGTAGAACAGGAACAATACAGAGGATAAAACTACTCCTAAGAATCCAATCATATTGTGTCAAGAAATGAAAAAAATTTGTCTAAATTTCTCCAAATACAGATTCCAGATAGTTTTATACAATTTCTAAGTTTGTTCAACCTAACTGGTTATTAGTTTATCAGGGAATGAGTTTGTTGACTTATTAAATATCAAAGGTGAAGCTATACCAAAAGTTAAAATTGTAGGATTAGTGGATTAGACTTTTCAAAAATTCTATTCTATTCTTTTCTCACATTTGATAACGATAATAAACATTCTGGAGAGGCATGATTTAATAATGAAATATTATTTGAAGATAATGGAAAAGCTTGTGAAAAGTTAAGGTTTACTAATCATCATCGGTGTAATCCATACAGTACTCTTAAGTTTAGCTCACTGAAGAGTACGAACAAAGATTTTTTTTAGACACTAAGCAAATAGGAGTGATTAATCGAGACTCGATTGTTTAATTTCGATTACTTAACTTTATGGTGAGATTGGTATACTTTGGTAATTCCGACATAGACTGTAAAAAATTTTTTATTGATTTGAGAACAAACACCTAGAAACTAGATTATAAAAAGCAAACATTAATCTCAAATTTTACAAGTATGTGGTTTTATAGACACGGTAGAGAAATAGTCCTAATTCTAATGGT
Organism: Holacanthella duospinosa; assembly: GCA_002738285.1. NCBI lineage: Eukaryota > Metazoa > Arthropoda > Collembola > Poduromorpha > Neanuridae > Holacanthella > Holacanthella duospinosa. The sequence goes on from NIPM01000033.1 coordinate 86,800, forward strand.
CAAAAAGTTGAAGAAAAATATAGAAAATAATACCTCCTTTTCAAACTAAAAAGTTTTAAACTATTTTGGAGTTTTCATAACGGGGATGCATCCATATTCCATTTAATTGATTAGACGGAAACTGTCATGTAACATAAGAAACGAAGAGATAAATGTTTAAAGAAAATTTCATAACAATTGTAAAAAAGAATTAATTTATAATTTTTTTTGAAAAACATGGAAAACATATTTAGATAATCTGTTTAAACATATATGCTCGCAAAATTTTAACTTGATCTCTCAATGTTTGTATGTTTAGAATATTTCTTGATATTCTATGATTGAACTGAAAGTGAAAAAACAAACATTTAGACAAGGTTTAAGGATAAATGTGTCACTAAAAACATTTCGTCCTTGTATCCAATTACCACATTGTGATACATTTGATAATTAACAATTTCTATAAATGTCTATTTCTATTATTAATTTCTATTAAAATCTATGAAAATTGCTCATATAGGATGAGTATTCTTCTTGAAGAACTCTTGGATTTTTTAAGTTAAATGAAGTGAAGGCAATATGACAAGATCGGCGATTTTAAAATCCATGTTGATGTTTATTGAGTGAGGTTTTTACAAAAGTTCCGGTCTCTGGATAGCAAATATTTAATTTTTTTTTAACTTAGCCTGGTTGAGATTTTCCTGATTAAGTGTAAAAAATTTCTTCTTGACAAATTGTGATGAGTGCGGTGTATACCATCGACGTTTACTGTAGTGACCAAGGATATGAAAACGTGAATGTGATGTTGATGTTTAACAGATGGAGCAACTCTTCTAATCCCTCCTCCCCTGTTGTAATATTCATTCATAAGTATGCAATAATACATTTTAGAAAACCATACAAATTATAAATTTTAACCCATAAATTACTATAATAATTATTGATAAGTCAAATTCTGTAAACCAATATAGTAGTACCCTAATGTAGCTAAAGTTAAACAACATTATCTTGGTGTAAATACAAAGGTTTAATGTAATGTGAGTTGCAGTATTCTTATTGTACCGTGTACGTGTACACGCAATGTAGAATACAATGCCCAACACCACGGTAGCTATTCTTGTCTACAAATACAAGACACAAGACAGCTATTGTCAAAATGAAAGATAGCACGGTTTTGTTAACAACGCTAAATGTAACTATAAACGTATTTCTGAATGACACTAGTAGGAATTTTTGTGAAAATAGTTTTTGAATGTACATTCTACAGCATTAACCACATTTACCCGTGCAGTAGAAAGTCGCTTTCATCCAAAAAAAATTAAGACAGTAAATGAATTGCGCGAAATACAAAAGTTGGAGGGAATGAAGTTAGCGTATGAGAAAAATATGTTGCAAAAATTAATTATTTAACAAGAGTTGAGAGAATGAGTGGAATGGGGTATGGTCCCTTTGCATCTACTCCACCTCACTCAACAGAGAACCTGTCGACCCCTCTCTCTGCTTCTCTCCTTCTATTCTTTGCACTGCTTTGCAATAACTTGTCTAATCAGAACTGATTTTGATTTTTTTTTAAACAAACGCCATTCTGTAATGCTGAAAGATGGGTAATTGAGAGAAATGACTAACCAGAGGAATGGGGTACGATCCCTTGGCATCTATTTCACCTGACTCAACAGAGAACCTGCCGACCCCTCTCTCTGTCTCTCTGCTTTACTCCATTGCTTTGCACTAGTTTGTCTAATCGGAACAGATAATTTATAGTGATATAATCAAATTAACTTCACTTCCATTATTTACNTTTGCACTAGTGTGTCTAATCGGAACAGATAATTTATAGTGATATAATCAAATTAACTTCACTTCCATTATTTACAAATTGTGTACCGCGTGCCCGAAGCCGTTTTTGGTGAAAGGCGGAGAAAGAAGCCATGGCTTAATGTAGTTAATTTTGTATAAGCAGTCTGCTGGGTTAGACGTACCAAATCGTTTATACGAAATTTTTGTTTTTCAAATAAGAATTCGTTTTGGCATTATTGTTATGTTGTAAGAATACCAGCAATTTCTTTGTTTTTTTTTGTCTTTGCAATTTCTAGGAAAGCTCAGAAAATCTTCGCTTTTTATCCGTTTCTAGTGGAAATAATCTCAAAAAGTGGTTTACATATTATAAAGTGTAAAATTTAGTTTATAGTTTATAAACCTTTATTTTTAACACGTTGTAATGAACATTTATACCAACCATATTTGATGCAAATATTTCATATTGCATAATAGCAAGTACTGAACCAAACATTCTTTTTGCAAACATCCTAATCTTAGATATCAACGGATGATAAAATTTCACTAAATATTTTGCGCCANCAAACATTCTTTTTGCAAACATCCTAATCTTAGATATCAACGGATGATAAAATTTCACTAAATATTTTGCGCCAAGGTTCAACATCTACTTTACAAGTTAATTTTACACAAATATTGTTTATGGATATTTGTTTTTATTTTTTAACCATCGGACCATATACATATTTATTTATTTATTTATTTATTTATTTATTTATTATTAAGCACGGAAATACCCTATTTACACAATCGTGTTAGGTTTTTACACTTCCGGAATATTAATATTATATAAGTTTAGAGAATTATTGCTTTAAAATTTGATACAAAAAAACTGAATACTAGTAAAATATTATGATTAAATATCAGATGATAGGTTTGATTGTAAACATTCCGATAATTGTTTTTGGAGGAGATAATTTATGATTTGTGATTTAGTTTAGTTAATATGTTTTAGATTGAGGTTGAAAAGATTGTTTGGTAAATCAACAATTAGCCTCTTAATTAAAGATACATAAGAACATTTATGGTATTCGCTAATGTTAGAAATATAAGTTTTAGTTCTTGTTGATTTTATTTCTTCAGGATGAATTAGTAATATATTCGTCAAATTTTCAAAGAAAGGGTAAAGGTGGTTCTTGATTTTTAGCATCAGAAGTATAGCATCCAAATCACGAGTTCCGGAAGGAAAGAGCCATTCCAATTAAGTGGTCATAATTTCTTTTACTTGATCTCGCTTGCTTAGCATCAAAGTGAACCTGGCACGTCTTCTTATGATTTTTTCAACAGAGTAGCGATGTCCTTTCTTGCATTGTGCCCAGAAGACAATCATATATCTAATAATAGGAAAAATATAACTAATTATGAGCAGTTTTCGATTTTCATATGAAAGAACACACTGTAGGGGATGGAAAGACCACAGCAAATACATACATAAGTTTTTTACATGTTCATTTACATCATCTTAACCAACGTATTTATACCACCTCGAGATGCGAAATGTGCAGTGCGACTTAGAAAATTTAAATTAGGTGCAGGCGGTAAGAGTGCGGTGCGAGTCCGTCAGGACTCCAAAATTTTCAATTTAGGTGCATTTGCTGGTGCGGCGCGGAGAAGTCTAAGTGCGGTTTGACTTAAGTATTTTACAATTAGGTGTGAGTGTGGATACAGTGCGAAGGGTTCATTTGCACTGCGAATGGTGACAAAGGTATCTAGCACCTGCCTGTATTTCTGATGTATGCTGAGTAACTACAAATAACTGACTATGCATGTCTTGTTTCAAATTTTTTCAAAAATAACTTTTCCTTATTTACATCATTTGTGACTTACAAAGTTTTTAGGAATTTGCCATAATCAATCCTTATTGCAACAATGAGCGGAATCATCATCGCAGTTTGATTCAGACATTACGCCAATCTTTGTAAATTTCAGGTAAGTGAAACCAATTTGTGAATTTCAACAAATACCTCAACCAAAACATGACACGCCCAGCCTAATTTGCCAACTAGCTAGCGTGTTGATTACTCACAGTCGGATGAGAAAATAGACGAAATAAGAGTTACAAATAAATTTTTGATACAATAATTTNGACGAAATAAGAGTTACAAATAAATTTTTGATACAATAATTTTGTCAATGTTTAAATAATTTATTTGCACGTCTTATTTACATATTGAGTGAATGTTTGTTATAGATACAGATAATTAAGATAATTGACAGCGATCTTGANTTTGTCAATGTTTAAATAATTTATTTGCACGTCTTATTTACATATTGAGTGAATGTTTGTTATAGATACAGATACAGATGTAAATCGTTTAATAGATTATCCGATATAAAGCCAACTCGGTTATTAGAACCGAAATTTTTAATTTGGTTAATAATTAAGATAATTGACAGCGATCTTGAAAAAAAATTTTTTTTTTAATTTGGAAAATTTCGAAGATTTACGAGGAATGAAAATGCTAATGCGAGTGCGGATACGGTGCAAGTACGAATTTTTCAATTAGGTGCAAGTGCGGGTGCGGTGGGATAAGGTCGAGGTTCGGTGCGAATTCGGTGCGATCCTAAATTTCTGAACCATGGTGTTAGTGCGGAAAGTGCGGCACACCTCAAACGCCAACCAGTGATATATACATTTACAAAGCCTCGTAAAATCTATCCACTTCAGAGAAACTAGGACGATTTTCGGGATTATTTTGCCAGCATTGCTTCATCAGGTTGAATCTAATTAAAGTATAAGTTGTCAGATGTTGATAGGGTGTTGCAAATATAAATCTTACATATTGGTTGGTGCATAGTTAGGCATTCGTAACCCTGATTCCAATTGTTTCACAAAGTCAAAGTTCCAGTTTTGCTCTGGATATGGGCTTTTCTCAAGGCTAAATATTTCCCATAGAGTAACTCCGTATGCCCATACATCCGATTTCTCCGAGAATTTCATTTGATTCAAAGACTCAATTGCCATCCATTTCCATGGTAAAGGACACTTGAAAGATAATTTATAACATTTAGCGTTGAGTGAGTTGTAAACTGTAGTACAATGTAAACCAACTTGTTCTGATTTGGTGTAGTTGTAGTCGATAATTTGTCTATCTAATCCAAAATCGCATATTTTAGCGTTGTAATTTTCAGTGAGCAATACATTTCGAGCGGCAATGTCTCCGTGTATAACCTAAAAAGTTGGATGAATAAATATAACCAAGCTTCTAACACTCGTATCATCAGCAGTGTCAATTATTGCCGCATATTGAATTACTATGTAATTGTAATGCAATGCATGTAATGCATTGCATTACAACCCCAACTGTATTTTTGTGTAATTGAAGTAATTGAAGTAATTGAACCTGCTTTCATTAGCATTACAATTACACATTGCACATTACAATTTTTTTACTAAATTTCTATTCTCATGACAATGTCACTCCCAGGAGTATTTCACTGCGGCGAAACAACATGTTGTTTGAGTTTCTCAACACCAATAAGCGCAAATTGAAGGAACTAGAAAATAGTCGTTCTCCTCATAATTTTAACTTCTAATAAATTTCAGGTTGAGACGAATTTGTTATTCTTTTTATTCTTAAAGTTTGATGAGAATGCACAAAAATCCTAATTTAACAAATTCGACAGTTCTTGGCACCAAGCTGCCAATGTGTTTTTTCGATAACCTCTTTTAGAACATTGCAGCTACATAATATATGAATTTTGTGAAAAATTGATTTTGTCTGCAATAAATGCAGATTAATTTTGTTTTTCAATAATAAAAGTAGTCACTAAACTCCCCGCGAAATAAAATTTGTTGAATTAATTACATACACAGTTCTTAAATCAATCTTCATTGTAATTGAAAAACTGTAATTAAACATTACTCAATTACTTGTAATTGATTACATAATTGAGAAATCAATTACATCAGACAAATAATTGTAATTGTAATTGAGTTCAATTTATAAATGTAATATGTAATGTGTAATTGGATTACAATTTTACTGTAATTGTCAGACCTCTGATCCTCACGCATAAAATTACGCAATTATAGGAGTTGCAAGAGTGGATTGCGGCTTATGTAAAAATAACTTGGAACAACTTAATGAATTTTTTTAATGAAAATTGTTCACTTTCACTTGGTCTAAAAATGATTGTCCAATGCACATTTTGTCCAAATTATCCTATCTTGTTTAGACAGATACTGACTATAGTGTATGCCGGATAGTACATGGTAAATGTGTTTTGAATAAAAATAAGATCCAAAATTATTTGGTTCTGGATATATGATTATGCTCAAAAACCAGTCAATAACATCCTACAGCGTAACATGGCAACACTGCTGCTTCTCAATGAAATGTGAAATAGATAAAAGAGAATAAAAAACGGAAAGTCGGTCACAATACAGTGAAATCCGGTTATAGTGAATCTGTAGGAACCGGCAAAATTGTTCAGCATAGCCGGAGTCCATTATATCCGTACACTTCAATTCAATAATTGTTCATAATTGTTTAACTATAAGATCAGCTACATCGATGTAGAAAATTACCGGATGGTGGAGCTTGAGCCTTTAAATACGGTCATGTTCTCATGTTGAATTTCCATTTCAAGTAGATTAAACGCTTATACCATCTTTTCTAAAACTGCCACAAGAGAGATTTTGGCAAGCGTAAAGATTTTTGTCCCTTCAAATGAACTAACGCTTTGTTGGCTTCGAAGCTTTTTCCCTGCATACATAAGCTGTATAAAACTAGTTGTATTGTCAGGTAGGAAGAGGTGTTTACTATGCGAAAAAATAAACTTTATGCCAAATTCTGATAAAAAATGCGGATTCAAATAAAATACTAGACGATTTTTCTTAGGTTGTTTGTTTAGTATTTTGTTGAAGATTATGTTCAACTAACAAGTATTTCAATTTTACTACATCTGCGCTTTCATACAAAAAGCATGCAAAGTGTCCAAAACAAAATACAAGGTGTCTCACAGGAAACTACAATGTGCAACTTGTCAAGTAACTCACTTGTAGAAAAAACTACTTAACCTAGACAAATGGGATATATATTTTCTGAACGGAAATTTAGTGCTGAATCCAACGCCACCAACCATAAGGTCGTAGCTCTTCAAATAAAAAAGTTGAGACGTAAAACGTGAAGTGTCTCACCTTTGTTCAATATATTTTATATTAACTCACTTGTAGACAAAACTACTTAACTAGACAATTGGGAATTACATTTTCTAAACGGAAACTTAGTGCTGAATCCAACGCAACCAACCATAAGGTCGCACGTCTTCAAATAAAAAAGTTGTGACGTAAAACGTGGAATCTCACATTTTTACAATATATATATGAATCATAAGAGACACGCACGATAAAATGTGTTTCATGTCAATGTTGAAGACACGATAAGTTTTGTTGTTTCGTTTTGTTTCATATCTGCCTTAAACAGTACATGATACCTTCATGACTATATAAATAACATAATACAGAACTCCTATGTGGAAAGTTGTTCGAGAAATGTTATTTACTCATCAAAAATTGTAATTAAAAGCAGTGCATTTCAATAAAATATTATAAAGCATTTAGTAAATCAACATACGTGGATCCTGAATTGTCAGTTTGACAGTTTTCATTCTCCATTCGCTTGTTGATGGAATTGCCAACATTTGTACATTCAAATAATCCGCCGGATTATTCATAGCCTGACATCTATATGTCTCGTTCTCGTGTCTTCCATAGTATCTTAATTTAACATAAGCAGTGTAGGTAATAACAGTTCCGATATTAGATTTGGTATAATTTCGTCCAGTCCATTCACTCCTGTTTCTCTTCTGCTCATTTCCTTGCTTCTAAGTATATTTTTTAAAGTAAATTTGAAACATTTTTAATTATGAATTACAAATTTATATTATTTTACATAATCTGCGTTGAATACCCACTTAGTGGGATACGAAGCTTTACACTTTTGAACGACTTGAATGTTGTTATTTTCCAGAAGAGTTCCATTAAAATTTGATTTCTGCTTAATGACTGACCGTAATTCATTACCTAGCTCAAATTCCACTTTGCATAAATGTGAAGTGTTGTCACTAAAAATGTGCACAAGTAATCAATGTTGAAACTAATCTGCTAAAGCATTACTTTTCTATTAATTCGTTATATTATAATACTAGAACCGCATATACGGTAATATAGGATTCACATTTTCAATCTACCACTACGGGTCTCAGAAACACAAGGTAAAAATCGTAAATATGATTTTCTTTTAATTACTTTGTGTCAGACAAATCTACTGACTGAATTTCACGTCTGTACACATATACGCCGGGAAATTCAAAATCATTATCCAAATTCGTATACGAGTCGGTAGTAGTGATTGCAACTTCCGGGAAAATTACCCTTGTAACGGGAAACGAAAAATTCCCGAATTTCGGGAGATTCCCGGGCTTCCCGAAACAAGAAGAAAAGCAAAGGTAACCATGCAGAAATTAATAATTATTCATTCTTTAATTATTAATTTTTGAATTTTCTCTTACTTTCACTGTGAAAGTAGAACAAAATAAGGTTGGGCGTGTCATCTTCCGTGATTTGTGCATGTCATTTCGCATCAGTTTGCGCATGTCATAAGTAAGTAAGGAAATCTTAGCTAATTGTGAATTATTTTTTGTCACTGTTCCGAGTTTAACTCAAAATATACAGGGGATTAAAGGGTTTTCCTAAAAAAATTTTCCCATAATACTATTTCAAAATACGAATCTCTAGCATTTTATGGTTTTTATTCAGTTAATGTTTCTGTTCGAACGCTTGGAGGGATATATTTGTATTCGAGAAACTACTTTTCACAATTAAAAACAAAAGTGTGGTAATTGTGAAAACTAGGTGTGGTAATTGTGAAAACTTAGATAAAATTAATTTACGGTCATTCAAGCTTACACTATCAATAAGATGATAGAGAACATCAGACTGACGTTGATAGTGAAAATTAGAACAAGATTCACTTTTCTGGCTATTTATGGGAGGCTCCAGAAGTTAATAGTTGAATTATTTTCGAGCCATATCTCTTCCTATCTGTTTCGTCCCTTGCATTCTTGAGACTTTTGAGTATAAAATCCAAGTGATTGAACTCATGCCCAAAGCATTGGGATTTAAAATTTCACAATTGCCACACATTTGATGGTTTTGTGTGGTAATTGTGAAATACAATTAATTAATTAAAAACTTGAGAAGTTAATAATTTCTTATTGGTAAATCAGTCTAGTACTTCTAGTTTTTTTTTAACTTTTCGCAATTATCACACCTATCTATATTTATTTCAAAATAGTTATTTTAAAAACAATAATTATTTATATACCTTGTTCAGTCTTACTTTATTTTTAAATTTATTCATCGATATCCCGAACGGGAATTCTCGTGGTTACCTCGGGAAACCATTTCCCGAAATTTCCGAAATTTCCCGTTTTCCTTTTCGGGATTTGGAATCTCTAGTCGGTAGATAGGTTCGACCGCTAGTGTCATTGAAAGAAAATCAATGATTTTTGTCATTTCTCTGCAATCCTTTGGTAACCCACTCCGTTTCAAATATAGTTGTGTATAGCTTACAAAATGTCGTGTTTTAGTGATTCTAAACCGAAAAGAAGCATTTGAATCAAAGTTTCTTGTAAATTAATTAAAACAAATTACAGCAATACATTTTAATACAAACGGCACTAACAACACAAATCACGAACACATCTGATTTTATATATACATTNGTAACCCACTCCGTTTCAAATATAGTTGTGTATAGCTTACAAAATGTCGTGTTTTAGTGATTCTAAACCGAAAATAAACATTTGAATCAAAGTTTCTTGTAAATTAAAACAAATTACAGCAATACATTTTAATACAAACGGCACTAACAACACAAATCACGAACACATCTGATTTTATATATACATTATATATTTATTTTTTTATATACCATGTATTCCAATAGATCCCGTTATTTAGTTTTTCAGTTTCATCAAGATTTAATATTTATAGACAAGATGACGTTATAAATAATAATATAAATTGATACCACTCGTATAGTAACTGCAGTGACCTACTAGGTGCACCATTTAAATTATTTGTTTATCATTGTTTCTTGTATGAGAAGCACTTTTAGAAAGGCTGAAAATTTACAATGTTTGCGATTCACTCTAACGTGTTTATAATGTATATGAAGCAATACTACAAGAAATTTTTCAAAAGATGGAAGACTTACAGATAATCAGAATCAATTGAAACAGGTACATTTATACAGGTAAGCCTGGATTATTAGCAGGTAAGAGGCTAGTACAATTACTACTAGGCAAATTGGTTTAATACAACACACGCCGATGAGATATCATTGCGGTTACAGAAGGGAAGTTTGATGAAAACGATTTTCCAGGATATTGATTCCGGCGGTATCAGGAAACTGTGGTGTAGCCAAAGAAATATATACGTTAAGAAATAAATACATTTTTAATACTTATTTTTATATATTCATCGCACTTTCGTCATACCAAGATAGATAGATATTCATTGTTTCATTGCTACGGCAACACCCTTCGCACACATCAATCTAACTCGCATGTGTAGTTCATGAATTTAGAGTTCTACAACCTGGAATATTTGATACAACTGTCTAGTGTCACCTGTGGATGGACTGCGTTTCAAATTGCAACCTGGGTTGTAATTGAGCATATAGTATGTGAAGCAAATTTTGCAAATTCAAATTTTGACAATTTTGAAAATACAAGATAATCTCTAAAAAAAAGTATTCCAATTGGGAAAGGAAATCTTTTCGAACTGTTTGAGATACATTTTTTAAATTCTGCATTGCAAGGAATGTTGTCTAAAGCGTTTGAAAAACAATGGGTTACAAAGTCATTTTATCTCGTTTTGCATCAAAAGAAATTATATTTTCCAACGGAAATATTTAGTTTCTATTTTAGTTAGAAAGAAATTCTTTAACATAGTTACTTTTTAAACGATGTTGTAAGCGGGTTAGTAGACATGATGCAAAATTTAGGTGCAATTTCCTGATGTCGGAAGTTTTCTACCAAATCTTTTTACATGAGCGCATTTTTCTACCAACTAATAATTCTGGCCTTAAAGTGGCCTTCTAATCAGTTGTATAAAGGGTGTCGGGGAAGTAAAATGAATTTAAAATTGAGATTGCAGAACTAAAAATAAGTATACTGGAATGAAAATTTTTCATAAATATTAACTGATAAATCTCTTTGTTTCAAAGGTCACACATCGCCCGACTGATTTTATTGAATCCGATTTCTGAAAGGTTCTTGTAGGCATGTCCTATTACCTCTTTTCCCACTTCTTTTGCAGTTTGTTTGAAAATTTTGTTCCAAATTAACTTGAAACATATGATGTTTTTTTGGTTGTTTGGGTCTCTGAGAGTACTCGTTTTTGCAAATCGCACAAATTTTTCAAATCCTCTTGCCAGTGGCACATTTGAGGATTTCAAGCCTGTTACAAAATTGAGGTCTGACTCATTTAGAATGTTTCGATCGATATTGGTGTAGTAAAAAATTGCCAGGTATGGCATAATAAAACGTACTCTACTTTGAGATGCTTGTTGATGAAAAGATACAATCCTTGCTTCAGATACTCTCGAAGGTACATTTTTGAGTTCATGTGCCCTTCCGAAGCAAATGACTCTGAAACATTTCAAATTTCGTCAATCGCCTGCTAAACAAGGTATTTCTTGGAAAATTGAGTGCTTTGGGTAGTTATCATAATCCAATGTAGCATGATCCAAGTCATTCACAAACTTGAGAAGGGTGAAATATTATGTAATTTTTGCCATTCGTGATTAGAAATTTCTTTCGCCTAATTTTGAAATTTTTTTGGTCGGCCTTCACTCGTTGTTCCTGATCATTGACATATTTCGGAAACTTTTTCATGGTCTTAGTAATTTTGAGTTGTTTGGCTACAGGTGGGACAGGTGTGTTGGGGTGTCGTATTTCCACGTCTGAAAAAAAGTTTAATGTTTAATTAACGATAAGTTGTTTAGTCGCTCGTTGAGAATTTACGCATACGCAACGTAAAGTTTAGTTGGCTCTATAATAGTAAATAATTCTCGCAGCAAATAGTTCACCATCCTTTCTAGACATTTTCGTCAATCTAAGTGACGACAAATAAGACTTCAAGAGTAAATACGATTCTGATTCTATTTCTTATTTTTGGAAGACAGATTGCTTTTCGTTTGACATTTATATATTATTCTCAAAGTTCTGTCTCTATATTCCGGACATCCTATAATTTGAAAAAAATCTTCACTGGTGAGTTAGCGAAAGTGTAGCTAACCTCGGGGTTAGATTCGAAACAAATACCAAAATGATTATTACTTTTTGGGTTTTAAGCAGAGTCTTAATATGCCTAAAAATGAGGCAACATGACACATCGCAGGGAATATTAATTTCCAGTAATAATAAAATATAAAAATAACCAGAGTCAAAAAATCATATTGCTACAACTGTCAGCCACCCACCCAACAACAGTTATGATGTCAACAAATATACTATTTATTCCCCGTAAACTATATCGACAATAGTTGGGTTTGCAATCGTCGTGTCTTTGTCGCTCTATGCAATAATATGTGTCATTAGTTTTCAGACACCTACGTATCTATAAATATTTAGAGTCAAGACTTTTATACCGATGCAAATACTATGAAAAACAACTTTCTTTCTTCCATACTGTTTGGGAATACACTGGCACATCACACATTCGACTTAAATACTTCCAAGGGATCTCCAAGCAGCCAATCCAACTTATCAAGGACGTCACCAAACCCTCCACAGATCCAAATTTCACATTTTATTTATCACTTTTAATTTCAAACGTTAGCCAAGGGTACCTGGCAGGCACTCATGGATTATTTCAAAATGAGCTTGAAGCTCTCTTCCCTCAAACATCTCATGATTTCTATCAGGTACGGTTTAATTGTAGATTTGGATGACAAAGTCACCATTNTATAAAAATAACCAGAGTCAAAAAATCATATTGCTACAACTGTCAGCCACCCACCCAACAACAGTTATGATGTTAACAAATATACTTATACGTATACGGGTTTATTCCCCGTAAACTATATCGACAATAGTTGGGTTTGCAATCGTCGTGTCGTGTCGCTCTATGCAATAATATGTGTCATTAGTTTTCAGACACCTACGTATCTATAAATATTTAGAGTCAAGACTTTTATACCGATGCAAATACTATGGAAAACAACTTTCTTTCTTCCATACTGTTTGGGAATACACTGGCACATCACACATTCGACTTAAATACTTCCAAGGGATCTCCAAGCAGCCAATCCAACTTATCAAGGACGTCACCAAACCCTCCACAGATCCAAATTTCACATTTTATTTATCACTTTTAATTTCAAACGTTAGCCAAGGGTACCTGGCAGGCACTCATGGATTATTTCAAAATGAGCTTGAAGCTCTCTTCCCTCAAACATCTCATGATTTCTATCAGGTACGGTTTAATTGTAGATTTGGATGACAAAGTCACCATTNACTTATCAAGGACGTCACCAAACCCTCCACAGATCCAAATTTCACATTTTATTTATCACTTTTAATTTCAAACGTTAGCCAAGGGTACCTGGCAGGCACTCATGGATTATTTCAAAATGAGCTTGAAGCTCTCTTCCCTCAAACATCTCATGATTTCTATCAGGTACGGTTTAATTGTAGATTTGGATGACAAAGTCACCATTCGCTTTTTTCTGAGTTATTCAAAATGTTAAAGTTAAGTTATTCAGTATAGTGATTCTAATTAGTTTCATAATTTCACCACAGCTCCCTGTACATAATCCCGTGTTAATAAATAGTGGGAAAAGATATCAATCTTTGCCGAACTCTCACCTGGGTGGTCTTTGAGATGACCTCAACTTGAATCTGACTAAGAAAGAACAGACTGGAATTCTGTTAAGCCAAAGTAAAGTGTAACAATTTTATGGGTTAAAATAATAAAGTCACTAGTTTGAAACGCTTAGAAATTTGTACTTTTTTTAATTCAAGTTTTTGGAACTTATTATGAAACTCCCCATGGTTTACTCTGTGTCGCACACTTATGTCGAAAAACTTTAATCTCAATAAATCTTAAGTGTATGTTAATGAATTTTGTTCGTTTCTTTGGAATTATAATAGCTGTAGTTGTGTCGTATGTCGAAGTTGCTGACAAGAATTTGAGAAAGGTAGTTGAAAACCATCACATGTTGACAACTAATGGAGTCGCAGTAGTTTGTGACCTCACCAATTCCTTTCTAACCGGAGAAGAAACTTCCTACATCTGTTAAAAAGTTATTTGTTTTCTACAGTGTCTATGATGACTGCGGTAAATCACCTGACGAGGTATTTATATTTCGATTTCAGTTGTGAAAAGATTAATTTATCACAATTATTACTTAACCCTTTTGAAAAATAATCGAAGGTATAATAGAAGTACAAATTCCAATTGTAATTTAAAAATAGAAGGAAATCGAACTGATATGACAATTATTATTTTGTATGGTAAACTTAATATTATGAACAGTTATTTTTAGACAAAAGTAATAGACTGCAGGGTTAAATCTTAAAGATTTTATTCATTATTCTGAACGCATACACGTCTCTCATGGTAAGGTAACTTGCAATCTTGATTCACCATTTCTGGGGAATTCGAAAATTTCGGTTTGCTTGGGCGATCTCCTGACAACTAACATTTAAAATATAGAAATCTGAGTCATTCGTTGCGGTATGAAGTTAATCCCAAACGTGTCAAAACGAATTTGTTCTTCTATCGTAACGTAAGTTGTAATAATCGTGACGGAATTAATAAAGCAGAAAATTTTTGCACGTTGCATCTACCCTATAATAACCACTGAAGTTAAATTGTAACCTTCATTATTTCTACAGTGTCTAGAATATTTGCCTGTTTGATATACGGTCACCAAACATTAGCCTTGTTAACGCTACCTCATTAATTTTCCTATTCAATTTTGTAAAACTATGTAATCAAAAAGAAAGTAGCTTATTGCTTCCCATTTCAGTTGAATATGTAATTTATTCGACCACGCAGATGGGTTGGGATTGTGGAAAAATAGGATAAATAAATAATTCCGTTTCTGCAAGAAACAATATTGTAATTCTGGCTATTAAACGAATTACCCATGTAATAGTGTAGAAAGTTTCGTCCTACTAGCTTCGAAATTTTCTATTAAATTTTGGTTGTAAAATGATTTATAAATTCAACAACATGATACTGTACTTAAGTCTAATAATTTTGTGTGAACTGGCTTTATTACAATGTTGCGACTTGTTTAAATTGATAGAAGGTATTGGAAGGTTTATTCAAGGGTAAGATGAATTCATTGTCATAGTTGTGCTTAATGATACACAGGACTTATTAGAACCTACGACTGTTCCTTTAATTTTAATAACTGGAAAGAGCTTTTTGGCATCGACTTGGAAGCTCAGTCATAAAGAAACGGCTAGAGTAAGTCCAAAATTTACACAGTTCTCAATATTTCATGACAGGTGAAATTGAGTTGCTTGATGAAATAATGAAGACGTTGTTGACTAAATATGCTTTCAATTTGTATATGCACCAATCCGACGTGAGTAGAAATTTGTTTATGATAAGAGATACAACTGAAAACCGTTCTTTGTTCCAGCTTAATGAATTAAATATTCGTGAAACAACAGTTATTTTTAAGGTTGACCCGACAAGTTGGAACATAACACATAAAACCGTTGTTTACAAAGTTTCACAAGTAAATTTGGTAATATTTGTTCCAGCGCCAAATCTTTTTAGACTAGGGGTACACAACATTGGTGTCTATATCCAGGTTAACTTAAAACAACGTGCAATTCGATCTGAAATTCAAAAAGTGAAGTTCATACATATAAATGATGGAAAATTTAATCTTTTGTTCAGCCATGCTCGGGATGCAGAATTCATGATAAAGTATTGGCAGAATGGTAGTCANAAAATTTAATCTTTTGTTCAGCCATGCTCGGGATGCAGAATTCATGATAAAGTATTGGCAGAATGGTAGTCAGCATGAACTATTAAGCATGGAGTTTGTAAGTTTGCGAAGGGAAATACTAAAATGCCTAAAGTCACCTTTCTTGAAAATAGTTTACTCTAAANTCCAGGTTAACTTAAAACAACGTGCAATTCGATCTGAAATTCAAAAAGTGAAGTTCATACATATAAATGATGGGAAATTTAATCTTTTGTTCAGCCATGCTCGGGATGCAGATTTCATGATAAAGTATTGGCAGAATGGTAGTCAGCATGAACTATTAAGCGTGGAGTTTGTAAGTTTGCGAAGGGAAATACTAAAATGCCTAAAGTCACCTTTCTTGAAAATAGTTTACTCTAAANTGGAGTTTGTAAGTTTGCGAAGGGAAATACTAAAATGCCTAAAGTCACCTTTCTTGAAAATAGTTTACTCTAAAAATTATGGAGGTTTCCTAAATTCAAAAAATTATATTCCCAGTTTGATCGAACTTCTTTGTATGTCTGAACTAGATGTTTGGGTTGACGCTGTATAAATATCCATCAATTACAACATTTATGCTTAATATGCACGAACTTGGTGTATTATCTCGTATTCAAACTACGACAATAAGGATAGATTTCNCAACATTTATGCTTAATATGCACGAACTTGGTGTATTATCTCGTATTCAAACTACGACAATAAGGATAGATTTCTGTGTTCATGTCGAGTCCAAATTTTATACCAACGGGTTATTCAGAATATTTGTATTCTCAAATCACTTCTCAAGGTAGAGTAAGAGCAAGGAGACTTATGGCCGAATTTTGGTTCACCACTTGAGTGAGTGCTTGGGTTGACTCGACTTGAGTAATTCTTTGAGAGGATAGTTGGTATTCAAGAACGAGTTTTTNTTGAGTGAGTGCTTGGGTTGACTCGACTTGAGTAATTCTTTGAGAGGATAGTTGGTATTCAAGAACGAGTTTTTTTCATTGATGTGGCATGGGAATTCGGAGTTTAGATTCGAGGCAGCTTTCACCACACTCCGTTTAGACTCCAAATCACNATTGATGTGGCATGGGAATTCGGAGTTTAGATTCGAGGCAGCTTTCACCACACTCCGTTTAGACTCCAAATCATTCACAAATCAGTCACTTGAGTTTCAGTGGCTTACTTGAATTAGTCATGACCAAGGACGACCAAATGCATAATTTGCATAAAATTGCATAATCATAGTTAACCCTGGTTGTCATATTTCATATTTCTAGTGTCACTGGATCAAGAAAAATTATGACGATTGATACCAACTTATCCCGCATAAAACGCATGAATTGCATTATTTCAAAGTAGCGCATAATTTTGCATAATATTGCATAATTTTGCACAATATTGCATAATTTTCCACAATATTGCATAATTTTGAGGAGAAATTTGGAATTTTGCTGTTGTTAACCAAATAATGCCCAACTATTTAATGAATATAGCGTAATAACCAGTGTTTCTACCGATGCGCAAAAAAATTAAAAAGATCACTATGCGAAAATGCAAAAAATGCGTCCCGGCTGTGGCTAGTGCAAAAAATGCAAATGTATAAAAATTTAAAAATGAAGNAAAATGCAAATGTATAAAAATTTAAAAATGAAGCAATGTGAGATTATGAGTGGTGGGAAACTTTTTGTAATATTTGAAAATTATTTTTATTACTTATTTCTTAATTTACTAGGTTGATTTATTTTCAGACTCCAATTGACGACACATTTCAATTAAAAAAAAACTGATAAAATTAACCTTCCCGCGTTTATGCGATTAAAATCGCATAAACTGAAATATTTTGCGCATAATTTGGCGTAAAAAATCGCATAATTTGGTCATCATTGGTCATGACTAACTGCTTGAAGTTTGTTTCAGTTTCAGTGGTTTGAGAAAATGAGATGATAAATGGAAAATAGAAGTGTCGTTGACCCCTGTTTTTNTGTTTCAGTTTCAGTGGTTTGAGAAAATGAGATGATAAATGGAAAATAGAAGTGTCGTTGACCCCTGTTTTTCGCTGATGACAATTCTAATTTTTTCACCGCGAAATCTCATTTTCTTCAATTACCAAACTCACAACGTAAAACACCATAAGAATGCAACGAAATATTATTTAACAAATTACGTATGATCAATTTATGAGAGTATTATACTGAGAGAGGTATCGATGCAACAACAGTAAATTTTAGTTTTATTTGTTATCTGAAAAGTGCTTTTCTTGCAAGGAGATCTTCAATTGTTACGTCGAAGCTTACAGCCGGATTTCGAGTAATGCAGACCTGGAGAAGCGTTTCAGAAACTCAGAGATTCTTCTTTATTGCCTCCAATCTAGCTTTCAATGTTATTGCCCAGAAATTAAATCAGGAAGGATATGAAATGAAAAGCCACAGCTACTCTCACAATATAATCCATAATGCAATTGGATGTCATTGTTACCAAAACAATCCTTGGTTTGTGTCTGATATATGTGGAGGTATACGAAATTTAACGCAAACATCAAACAATTTTGATCAGTTCGATCAACGTTGTGAACGCACACAGCAACTATTAGGAGCACAGCAGATGAGTATCGAAGATCTAAAAATCACTGAAGCTAGTTACAAAAGAGAAATACTTGGAGCAGTATTTAGCGAATATGAATCAGAGGAGTCATTGTTTGAAATTCTTCATAGTAGATTGCTGGAAAACCCAATTCCTCATGAATTCTGCTATAGTCTTGCCTATATTATCAAAAAAATGGGAAATTCATCTGCAAATGACAGATTCCCTATGCCGTTTGCAAATGCAGTAATTATAGAAGTGAGGAAAGGTATTGCGATTGGAGAACCAAGAGAGTATTATCGAGAAATAATGGAAATACTTTCCGGTTGTAGCAAAACTGCTTTTCATGACTACGTGTTCAGTCTGAATTTGTTTTTGTAATTTTCGGTATCTGAAAGGGTGCGATATCGAAAAGGAAATGATAAAATTCTGAGATCCTTGATAGGCTATACAATTCCAGGTAGTTCTTCTGTAGCACCAAAATTCCACAAAGTTCTATTGAAACTAATGGCATTTGTAATCCATCAAATTTGGCCGAAATGGCATAAAATACAAGTACCCGGTCTAGTTTCAAAGAACATTCAACTGACAAAAAAAGGAAATCAGAGAATGCCAACGATAAAGGCTCTCAGCTTGAATTCTAAAATGGTCACCATATTTATAATGCATGGGTTATCTCTTAACTTCGCAGTGTTTATCCTGTTGGTAGAGATTAGTGCTTGTGTTAAAAATTTGCTTAAATAGATTTGCCATTAATCCGTTCACTTACTTTTGGATAATACAATGTCTGTCTACTAACCGACAGTAACAGGTTTGGTCAAATAGCAGTGATGAGTTAGTAAGATTTCTATTGATCCGACAAGCTAAGAAATTAATAATTTTAATCGATGTGTACATTGCTGTAAATGATGTTGGGATCAGGTCCCGGAATTGCAAAAATATGTTGAAATGAGAAAGCAAAATAAGACATATATAAAGAAAAAAGAGTGAAGAAGTAATGTAAATTGAGTCTAANATGTTGAAATGAGAAAGCAAAATAAGACATATATAAAGAAAAAAGAGTGAAGAAGTAATGTAAATTGAGTCTAACAGAAATTGAGCTGCCTAGCAGAGCAAAAACAATGGTTGGTGGAAAAAGAGGAAAATGTTTAAGAAATGAAAGNACAGAAATTGAGCTGCCTAGCAGAGCAAAAACAATGGTTGGTGGAAAAAGAGGAAAATGTTTAAGAAATGAAAGCTGAAGAATTATGTAGAAGGACCAACAGCAGTAATGAATCGAAGACAGCAAATTTCAAAGAAGTATATTATCAGTGATGCTTGTTAATCATGTGCAGCTTCGCCCGAGGGGAAAATGGAACTTCTTTGTTTTTATTCATATGGCAATTTGTTTTTGTTCGCACGCTTTGTTTGGCCAGAAACTAAACAATTTTGACAGCTTAGTAACTTAAATATTAGTCGACCTGTTTATTNACAGAAATTGAGCTGCCTAGCAGAGCAAAAACAATGGTTGGTGGAAAAAGAGGAAAATGTTTAAGAAATGAAAACTGAAGAATTATGTAGAAGGAAGTACCAACAGCAGTAATGAATCGAAGACAGCAAATTTCAAAGAAGTATATTATCAGTGATGCTTGTTAATCATGTGCAGCTTCGCCCGAGGGGGAAATGGAACTTCTTTGTTTTTATTCATATGGCAATTTGTTTTTGTCCGCACGCTTTGTTTGGCCAGAAACTAAACAATTTTGACAGCTTAGTAACTTAAATATTAGTCGACCTGTTTATTAGTGTGCTCTTTCCTTCCGCGTGTACCTCGCTATACCTATATATAAATGCGACTGGTGCTATTTTTAGAATTTAGGATTTTGCATCTTCTCCTCATTGGCGCATAGCATAGGTTCATATCACTCCAATCGATTAATGCTTGTGTTAGGAATCTTAAATTATGTTCAGTGAATTATTCCAATATTGTGGCGCGGATGGTTAATTAATAGGAGGAATTTTGGGGGATTATTAAATGAAGGGGTTTAATATTGAATTACGGGAGGTTCTAATATAACCAGACTATTGTCTCACTGGTCCTATCTGAAGGGGATGAGGGATACCGGTTCTATATTGGGAAATTTCCGCTGGGTACATCCACTGAGTATAATCCCAGGGAGACCTTCCGCTGGATCTACTCTAACACGGAAGACTACTCGGCAGATCCGTACTGCCGTAGAAGATTCTAATTTAGTTTAGCAGCAGATTTCCACTAGTAGTCTCATAGTACTGTAGAAGATTCCGCCGGTTCTGTTCTGGAAATTGGGATAGGGTTATACTCACCAAGTACTCTGGGAAAGAGTAGTGAGTCCGGTATGGGGTACTATGGATTTCGTTTCACGTATCTGCCAGTACAGCAGAAGATTCTTCTGTCCCGTTCCGTGGACGAATTCTGCCGGTAGTCTAGTACTACCGCAGAAGATTCGTATAATTCCGTTCCGCGGAAGCATTCTGCCGGTAGTCTAGTACTACCGCAGAAGATTCCTATAATTCCGTTCCGCGGAAGAATTCTGCCGGTAGTCTAGTATTACCGCAGAAGATTCTGGTAATTCCGTTCCGCGGAAGAATTCTGCCGGTAGTCTAGTACTACCGCAGAAGATTCTGGTAATTCCGTTCCGCGGAAGAATTCTGCCGGTAGTCTAGTACTACCGCAGAAGATTCGGGTAATTCTACTGGGGTTGTCCACTGGAATTTTTATCTTTAAGTTTACCTACTAGAGTTTCGGTAGTGTAGGAAAATTCCTACTGGTATTTCTAAGTTTCTTCCGTCTATGTACGGGGGATATCACCGAGGTCTCCCTATTGTTTCCAATCCCCCGGGGTCTGCTACCGCCGGAGGTTTTCTACCGGAGTTCTTCTACTGGAGCCTCTCTACCGGGGCCTATCTACCTCCGGTTTCTACATACCGGGGATTCTCCCGAAAACACTATCTACTTCTAACTCTGAGGACTCTACTCTCGAGAAACTATTGGATGTTACCTGATTTAGTTCCTTAGGTTTTTCCGGTGGTTTCCGATGGGGAGCTCCGATGTATGTCCCGGCATCGACTCCCCGGGGTCACCGGGGCCCCGCGACGCCGTTTTCCAACTACCGACGCCGGCGGGTCCACTGACGACACCGGTGATACCGATGGAACCGGGATGAGTGAAGTAAGTGTTGGGGATGAGGGAAATACCGCCGCTCGCCCAAGGAGATGGTGTTTTGCCACGCGGGACTTCGACCCTGAGTGAGGATTGAGCCTCACCAAGTCGACGGTCTGGATCACTATTGTCACACACAACACTTACTGTTCCGAGATGGGCTTGGGGAATAGACAGTCTTCTCTCTCTCTCTTTCTTGTCATTTTTACGCTCACAGAAAAGCCAACTCACAAATAAATCATTATTACGGTGTTCGATCAATTAATCGATTAAGTAGATTTATTCTTAAAGTAATTTTCAAAGCTAAACAATACTTAATAAAATGCAATCACTTAGGAGGCAGACTCAAACTAATCCACAAAGACACAAAACCTTAATACTCTATTTCTTGCCTCCACCTCTCTCGCAGAGGACAAGAACACCACTCCTTCTCTCCTTCTTTCCTGCTCTACCTCCCCTTCTCTCCTTATCTCCGTCCACAAAGCACCCCTATTTATCTTTTCCTAACCACTAAAGAAGGAGCTGACATTTCCTTTATTCTTCGGATTCGCCTATGTCCATTCATTAATTTTCGACTCAATGAATGGGCACAGGAAAACCCGCTTTCCTTCAAAACTTGATTATTAGATCGCTAACACGGATCTCCCGGAATTACCGGATTTTCCTACTTGCCACAATATTATACTTTAATATTATTGCTTATGTTTATATTTTATAGTATTATTTATTTATAAAACTGAAATAAAGAAAAATTTGTTGGTACTATTTAAACGAATTTCACTGNCAAAATTTGTTGGTACTATTTAAACGAATTCCACTGTGTTTACAAATTTGTATACAGCGAATGTCTGATGTAAACTGATAAAAGTAAATACTGAAATTAGTGTCANCACTGTGTTTACAAATTTGTATACAGCGAATGTCTGATGTAAACTGATAAAAGTAAATACTGAAATTAGTGTCAATGGAGGTAAAAATTTATGCAATTTGTTATCTGAATCCTGTTCTTGATATATAACTAAATTAATTACATGTTTTGTGAAAATAAATGTTGCAAAGCTTCAAATTTTTTACAAAAGACTAACCCATCCAGGAAGCTTGCAGACTGAGAAAATATAATACGGGGAAATATGGCTATATACAACACGGCCAATCCAATTTCTTTGGTTTGAATGTATAAAAATAATACTTTTTGTGTTTCTAATCGTTCCACTTATAACTGCGGTATCAAGTTTAGTCGGAGAGACCCGAANAAAAATAATACTTTTTGTGTTTCTAATCGTTCCACTTATAACTGCGGTATCAAGTTTAGTCGGAGAGACCCGAATATGGCACTCATTTGAATCTTCCTACTCGACCAAAATTGGAATATAAGTATTTCACACTCGACTTTCTGTAGGTTTGGAAGTAGATTTATTCGGCAGTCGATTATGAAGAANTGGAATATAAGTATTTCACACTCGACTTTCTGTAGGTTTGGAAGTAGATTTATTCGGCAGTCGATTATGAAGAACCTAAATCGGCAGTCGGCAGTCGTGACAAAACTATTTCTACCAGAGCGAAAGTCGGGTAGAAAGTCCCGAAAAAAATCGGCAGTCGGGTTGGTAGTAGATGCCGGAAAAGAATGATATTTTACCTCTGGGGAAATTTTCATCGAGAGTTCAGTCGTAGAAAACCGTAAAGGTGAACTCAACTTTCTCTTTTCCACGAGCCCATGTCATGANTTCATCGAGAGTTCAGTCGTAGAAAACCGTAAAGGTGAACTCAACTTTCTCTTTTCCACGAGCCCATGTCATGGTGGAAAACTCAGATATACAGTGAGTTATTTAAGTAAGTCTGGTTGCTAGGGCATAAGAGTGACATAGCGTGGGTTGGTGGTGCTGACATCTAAATTACTTCAGAACTAAAATTTTCGCACAGAATTTACTCGGCTAACAAATCTAACGGTTACTGGTTTTCTCACAATAAGTTAAAATAAAAAAAATTGGAGGACAGAATCAAGTAAGAATTAGAAATAAATATTACAAATTATTTCAAATAAATAAGTCTCAAAAAAACAAAAAAACGTATATTTTGAATTTGCTAAGTAAAGGATAAGTGTGTATATTTAAATTTGAGATTCTAGTGTCCGCCGGCGCATACTTCTAAACTTCTCAACTTCGTTAGCATTTTTTGAAGTTTGAATAGAGAAAGTAAATTGTGCTTTATAAATAACTCACTGTATAAACCGGGCATGCAAAACGTCGAAAGCATTGAACCTTTTTCATTTCACAAGCCGATTCCACCATGGACAGACGAGGTCTATACTATGCTTTAGTTGTGTATCTTTACGTGGCTCCATTTACCTTCCCAAAGTTCAACGTAATCATATCTAACTTTTATTTGTCACCTAACTTTTCTATTTATCTCCACATTTAGATATATAGCTCTTTGTGGCTGTTTAATAGTTCATGTCATTATGTGTCTTTTTAGCTCTAAATGCCTTTATGCGTTACAACGCTTTTAATAGTTTCCAGGTTTGTATCTATTTCTAAGTAATTTTTTTAACCAAATGTGTTTATTTTACTCTGTAACAGTACATCGCGTCTCATTTAATCGTTTGATAAGGTTTAATGCTGCATTTTAGTCCGTTTTTTGCATTTTGTTCTGTCGTTACTACGGTGTTTACGTCTAGAATGTGAGCAGCAGAAACGTATTGGAATCACTGTATCACCGTCTCAACCGGAGATTTGAATCAGTCACTCAATGAAATAAAAAACTCGCGGATCCAGGCATTACACGGATTACCGTGTAAGATAATAAGCTTGACCAAATTGAATTCGAAAAATTACCTGCTGGTGTTAAATGATATAAAAAATAAGCATATACCCGAACTTTCACCAACATCAAACGCAAATATTAAAGTGTCATAAATTTAGCCGTTGAAATATAAATAAGTTTAAATCAATAAAATCCATGCTATTATAACAACGAATCGCTTTTGATGGCTAGGTAGGGAAAAAGTTTAAAAGCGTAAAAATCATGTTGCTAATTCTTTGCGATTCGGTGTACCTAGATTCGGTTTTACCTTATTTGACTGTTGTAATTTTTGCAAGAATTTTGTTCACATCATTATGGGTTCAAGACTTACTCTAGAACAACGAAGTTACCTGATTCAAATGTACTATGCCAAACAATCTCTAGGTTGTCACTCGGAGTTCGACAGTGATTAGGGAAATTTTTTTGAGATTCTACCATCAAATTAAGTACTAAATTGGAATACATGTCGCAACAAATAATGAACCAAGGTCGAGTTTTTGACCCAGGTTTAGACAGCGACATCAATAGTTTCGAAGTAAGACTAGCAATTAAAAAAACTGAAAAATAGCAAAGAACTAGAAACGAACCAAGCACCAAACGAAATCTGGGAACTACTCTCACCGAAAGCGACATGTGGACTAATGCAGAAATTTAACAGCGTATACCTTAAAGGAGTGACATCGTCGGATTAGGTAGCAGCAATTATCTGCCCTAAATTTCAAAAAGGTTAACCCAAATCTACCGCAAATTTACCGATCAATTTCTCTTTTTAACACGGTGCTAAAAGTATTTACACATTTATCAACATTAGACTTATGTTTTGGATGCAACGAATCAACAAAATTTGCGACTATCAAACATGATTTCAAAGAGAAAGGAGCACCCGGACCAAATTTTAGTCCTAACTAGTATGATTCAAATTCAAATCACGAAAGAACAAACACTCAACGTCTGCTTTGTAGACGCGGCCCAAGCTTTTGTTAATCCGAACAACGATTTAGTTTGGTCCACTCTTCTAAAAGCCGGCGTTTCAAATAAATTCATTAACATTTCAAACATTATGTATTCACAAGCAAGGGCAAGTGTGACAGATGGAGTGGGACATCCCAAAACTTTCCGAATAACTAAAGGAGGCCTACAAGGAGAAATCCTAGAAGTCCATTACTTTTTAAACATTTCATCGAAGACCTCAATGTGCAGAACAACAAATTCCTTCTAGAAGGAATTCGGTTAAACGAAAAAAAGTACATTGTCTCCTGTATGCAGATGATCTCGTACTATTTGATAATCTCAAGAACTACTACAAGAAAAAATAAACCTTGCTTCAAATGTTTTAAGTAGCGACACCTTTATGTAAATTTAAGCAAAAGCCAAGGCAGCAATATACAGAGAGAACCAATAGGGATGTAACAGGGATACCCGTCCTTCTCCCTTAACCCAGAGTCCCACACTGCACATTTGGGCAAATCGCCCACACATCTAAGAACAGTAAAAGAATTACAAAAAAAAAAATTTATTTTGTGACCTAAATTTGACCCGAATTCACTAAGAAAAACATGTATGACCAACTCTGAAGGGTACTTATTATTACTTATTATTATAAGAATGAGCTTACCTTCAAACCTTAGACTAATTGTGATTAAGTATCTCTAGAAATACGCAAATGAGTGACACCAACAGATCATGGATAGGTACAACGCTCATCCAGCAACTGTTAATCATCAAATAGGTCATACAGTCACTGTGAAGAGTATCATTGTCAGAATGGAATCAAGGTTCTCGCTCTTAGCTGAAATTCACGAAACAAACCTATTACTGGTAAGTCATTGGTAAAATTACTTTTAGAATAAATAAATTTAAGTTCACAAGCGGTCATTAATAGTTGGGAGTTTTTTGGTTAAATGTAAAATCATAACTTCCAACTAAATTTTATGGTTATTCTAAGGTAAGGAGAATTCAGCAGCTGTTAAATTATTTGTTATTTACTGAATGTGTGGGCGATTTGCCCAAATGTGCAGTGTGGCACTCTGGGTTAAGGGAGAAGGACTGGTATCCTAGTTACATCCCTTTTGGTTCTCTCTGTATAGAAAAAGTGGAAGGCGCAAGATACAAGAAAATTCAAGTAGAATAAGAAGCAAATACAATAAAGTTCGGCTGTAGTGACTCCGGCTATAGCAAACCACACTGTCCGGTCCCTGCCAAGCAAATGGGAGATTATGTGTTAAGTAGTCCNAGTTAAGGGAGAAGGACGGGTATCCTAGTTACATCCCTTACGGTTCTCTCTGTATAGAAAAAGTGGAAGGCGCAAGATACAAGAAAATTCAAGTAGCATAAGAAGCAAATACAATAAAGTTCGGCTGTAGTGACTCCGGCTATAGCAAACCACACTGTCCGGTCTCTGCCAAGCAAATGGGAGATTATGTGTTAAGTAGTCCGGCTATAATGAAATCGGCTATACTGAACTTCCGGCCTTAGTGAACCAAACCTACCGGTCCCGTGAGTCATTTTGTCCGGTTATAGTGAAATATGTCTGAATTCCGTAATGAGACCGTTTGCTACTACTGTTCCTTATACTTTTATGCCTGCCCATCTATGTACCGGACTTGCATGTTGACCTAAGAGTGAGTTTTAGTTTATTAAGTAATTTACTAATTCACAATGTCAAAAACAGGCCAAAAGCGTACTGCGTTGTCCTTAAACGATAAATTCGATATCAACGCTGAAATGTTAGAAAAAGTGCAACAATTTTTCTTAAACAAACCTTACAACAACCCAGAGCAGCTTTGATTACAGAAAAAATGTAATCAGGTTACTGATTATATGATTACAGTCAAAAATGTGTAATCGATTATTAATCATGATTATGATTACATTTTCGACTAATCATAATCATAGATTAGTAATATGTAATCAGTAATCGTAATCTAAGCCAAATATGATTACAATTTTTGATTACTTTGAAATTTTTTTATACATGAAATCAAATTCTAATATTGAGTTTTTTCAAATATGTTGGTTTCAAAAACTAATACTGCAATTTCGAATTATAAAACAAAGTGCTAAAAAGTTACTAACAATCCGTCGTGGTACTTATTGATTTAACTACATCATGCAACTTCTTGCACAAGAATTGAATTGATGAAATTTTTGGGTAGACGCGTTAGTGTGTCCATTATTTATATAAGTGTCTGTATAAAAGTTTCATGATTCTTGATCATCTTTCCCAAGATACTTCCATCCGAACATGGTTGCAGTTTGAATTATCATGTTAATTCTAATGTAAAAGCTAATGTACTGGTGCTAAAGTTATCTAAAAACTACTATTTTGAGGGAAATGTTGGTTCTGCTAAAACTGATCTTACTCAATTATTCTCACCAAAAATTTCATTAAACCTTGCGCAAGAAGTTTCATGATGTGATTGGAACACAAAAGGAAATGTAGTTACCAAAATGTTTCATCTTCCAGCGACTACCGCTTATGCTAACTTTGCGCTAACCTTATTTTCAACTACCGCAATAACTTGAAAACACTTGCCATCTAATATTTTAAACAATTTTCCAAATTCTACACTAACACTGTCAGCTGGTGCAGCATACAAAACAATTTGTATTTTAAGTGTATGATCAATAATTAAAAAAAAGGTTCTATTTAAAAAATATCACGGTGCTCCTCTGCTCAGAAAACAAAAGTCAAGAGAAGTAGAAATCAAGGACAGAAAAGTTTTGTGTTAGTATAAAATGATTTGGAATGATTTGTTTCAGCAAGAATGAAAAGAGTAAGAAATTCCTATATGACGTGATTGTTTTCGGTTGTTCATCATAACAATAATTTGTAATCATGTAATCATATNGAAATTCCTATATGACGTGATTGTTTTCGGTTGTTCATCATAACAATAATTTGTAATCATGTAATCATATAAATAAATTTAGGGTTTTGATTACTTGATTATGACTACAAGCCCGTAAATCCGTAATCAAATTCAGTTGATTATAGATTACTTAAAGGGGTTTGATTATAGATTACAGATTAGTAACCTGTAATCATAATCTGTGTAATCATTAATCAAGTAATCATGTAATCAAACCTGCTTTGCAACTACCTAACTCAACACCTTGATTCTTTGTCAGGCTGGAAACTGGGACATCCCATCTGCAACAACAAATCTTTCAAACATCACTAAACGTTTGGGTCAGAATACTGAAGAGTAATGAAAACCCAATACTCAAATCCGAATACAGGGAACTAATATGGACGCCAGAAATATACAATAACCCAAATTACATTTCATGCTTACAGCAAAAATACACTTAAGTAAGGGAAGTTAGACGAGTAGTATACTAGGGAACATGTCACTAGGGTGCAACAAAGCAGAAAAGAGGCAGTGAGAAGACNGACGAGTAGTATACTAGGGAACATGTCACTAGGGTGCAACAAAGCAGAAAAGAGGCAGTGAGAAGACTCATCACTGTTCACAATAATATGGACCGTGAATTAGCAAAATACTCAACCAAAATTTCCAACTACCTGAAAATTAAAACACAAAACAACGAAGAACCATGTCTCTTAATGAGGACTACCCAATAGCACGATTAAAAATATTGCAAACTTAAGAGTGGCATTAAACAATTATGTCACCCGAGAGANCTCATCACTGTTCACAATAATATGGACCGTGAATTAGCAAAATACTCAACCAAAATTTCCAACTACCTGAAAACTAAAACACAAAACAACGAAGAACCATGTCTCTTAATAAGGACTACCCAATAGCACGATTAAAAATATTGCAAACTTAAGAGTGGCATTAAACAATTATGTCACCCGAGAGAACTAGAATCGACCTTGGCATTTGGTGCCAAAGACATGCAAATCGTCATTGGTTCACATCCATCTTCGAATGCAAACCCACCGCTTACCTGGGACGTCCCATAAGTTTCCAGAAACCAGGTGAAAAAAAGTAGACGCTAAAGACTGTAGCCGCGTAAAAATTAATACCACAAAACTACAAATCACTTAACGCTGACTTATTATCTGCTGCTAAACTTTTCATTTATCTAAACGTTGATAGGGCAATTGCCATATCAATTAAGAATTTGTCAAAACCACTATGAAAACCGATCTGAACTGATTTTCGTATATAAATACTACTAGTTAACTGATCGATAGATTGACTAAATTGAAATACTAATCGGAAATAAACTTCAAGAAGAGAATAGGCTTAAGTTTCAATATAATTAAGAAAAATTCCACCGTTTATAAGGTTGTAATGCGTTAAAGCGTAACGCATTAGAAAATCGCCCATATTTTTTCAACACTCCATCTCATCGGCGTGTGGTTGCTTCCTTCAGCTGCATTGCCTTTCAGCTTTCCAATTCACAATTTGTGCCTCAGCTTTGTACAATTTGTAATTGCGTGCTACTGGCTTCATTAATATTTGTTTCAAATACTATTTTCTTAATTTCTAATTTTGTTTACCAAAAACAAGTATAGATGAACGTCACACTTTGATTCAAGCTATCGCAAGAACATCTTACTTAATGCACTCACGCACATTAATTATTCTGAATCTAATTTCATAGAAAAATATTTTTGGTTGTTAAGAAACTGTGGTTAGCAAGATTGTTCGCTACCTGGTGGAGCCCGCTTGCCCATGTTAAGAATGTAGCAAGTTTAGCGTATCCAAGAAAATCCCCAGTGACAAATATTAGGTTATATTTGATTTTTTGATGATAACTGGTTATAAAAATATAGGAACCTGAGTTGTCCGTTTCTTCGTTCAAGCGGTTGAATTATTGTTATTGTTTGCTTTACATCTTTTTTATATTTGTTTTGAAACTGGTTCCACATTGTTCTAGATGAAGGTTAAGTTTCACCTCTAGATAGTTTTCTTCGCTTGCCAAACTTACGCTTTAAGTGATTGGACATGTCACATTGGTCAAAATAACTCCAAATTGTACTTTTCTTTGCCGGTAGGATTAGTTTTGACTATTTGATGCAGATCCTTCGTATAAACAATATAATTCATGTTAAATTATTGTATATCCTAAAAATTAATTTTTTATAAAAATTTTTGAAGCTAACCATACCTGTGCTGATGGATTGTCCTGCATCCATTACTTCATCACTTTACTAAAACCGTTGTTAAATCGTGAAGGATTGAAGCAACAAATGTTACTATTGTGCGGTAGAATGTAGAATTTACAACTTTTTTTTTACAACAATTTGAACTTTTCTAAATTTAGGAATTTCGGTTTATCGCATGTGTTGATTGAAATTACGAATTCAGTCTAATAGGTGTGATGATTGTCAGCTTATTGAGCACGTGCAGATTATAATTGGCTCAGAAATGCTTTTATTGCAACGAAAAAAACCTAATTCGGAGACCTAAGTTGAAACTTGAGTTTAGGCAAGTTTAGGCAACTGAAATAATGTGCCAAAATCTCATGCACATACCGTAGAATGGTGTAAAATAGGTGAAGTTCTCACTCACTAGGTTCTAACCTAGGTGACATGTCACTCACTAGTAAAAGCCACAATTTTCATAAATACTGTCAAAATAGCTAGATAAATCCCATGAGGAGAAACTGGTCAACAAAAATAATATATAAACTCAATATTAACTATAAAATAAGGAGTACTTTGATGAATATTATTATAATATGTTTAGCATACGATGGCAATACGTCTTTCTGCTTTAAGGAAGACATGCCCATTACTTGATTTCCCTAAAACCAATGATAATTGACAATTTGTAATTTGAAGTATAAAAAAATTGAATTATAATGAAATTACATTTAAAATGAAAATCTTTTAATTACTTTTTCTTTATTCGTGTTTTTACCAATCAACACAAAATTTGNAAATTACATTTAAAATGAAAATCTTTTAATTACTTTTTCTTTATTCGTGTTTTTACCAATCAACACAAAATTTGTGGAATTGTTTTTATTTTCACAAAGTTTTTTATATACCTAATTGTAGCTGATGATTCACTGGTGCGGAAAAATGATTGAATAAAGTTCTAAAATATACGATTCCAATATAAATAATGGGAAAAAAATAATGNAAATTACATTTAAAATGAAAATCTTTTAATTACTTTTTCTTTATTCGTGTTTTTACCAATCAACACAAAATTTATGGAATTGTTTTTATTTTCACAAAGTTTTTTATATACCTAATTGTAGCTGATGATTAANAATGAAATTACATTTAAAATGAAAATCTTTTAATTACTTTTTCTTTATTCGTGTTTTTACCAATCAACACAAAATTTATGGAATTGTTTTTATTTTCACAAAGTTTTTTATATACCTAATTGTAGCTGATGATTAACTGGTGCGGAAAAATGATTGAATAAAGTTCTAAAATATACGATTCCAATATAAATAATGGGAAAAAAATAATGAAATTTAGACAAAGTGTAATGAAATTACTGTGATTTGTAATGTATAACTTCTTGGAAATATAATACGCAATGTGTATTTTGTAATTGTAATTGGTAGAATATGTAATACGTTATTTGTAATTTGGACATTTCAAGGAAATAATTTGAACTCTTATGCTTAGTACTCTATTTTGGGAAACGCTTCGTAATATAAATGTAAATTTTCATGTAGGTAGTGCATGGTGTAGCCACCCACGGTTTCCAGTCTACAGACATCAACGCCCTCGTAGTCATTGGGTGGTGTGTTCCAGACATGACTTGGACATTTATGAGGGTTTTTATTAAATTTCTCCAATGCTTTTGCCTTTTGTCCTTCGTCAGTGATTCCCTCTATTTCTTTTTGTCTTTGATTTCGATTAGTGTCCCACTGTTTTGATATAGGATTTTCTTCACCAGCAGCTTTACATTTCTCAATAAAAGAATAAATGTCTGGATTGAAACGTCCCAGTGCACACGTTACTTTCTCCATTTGCCAAAGATTTTTGACTATTTTTGTAAATTTCATTGTTTTGTCAATAGGATCTAGTGTAAATTCCATTTGTGGAGCGAGGACGAATGGGAGAAGAAGAGTACTAAAAATAATCCCATGGGGCAAGTGATAAGGTAATGGATCTTTCTCTTCTTTTTTGTAGCGATGAATACCATAGATGGCATGTAGGTAGACGGTACCATCGAAGCTGATAATTTTTGCATCTTTGACATTTGTACTGATGTGCTTGAGAAAATTTACAATTCCAATTGCATCTGTTCCGTCAGATTCAAAATCGGTGCCAATTCCCATGTAACCCTCCAAGTACAAACGTCCTTCACTGGATAACAAATAAAGAAGAAAAAAAATTAAGAAAAAATTTTATAAACAAAAAACTTAGCTTTTTTTAAATTAAAAACCAATTTTTCATGTCAATGAANCCAATTCCCATGTAACCCTCCAAGTACAAACGTCCTTCACTGGATAACAAATAAAGAAGAAAAAAAATTAAGAAAAAATTTTATAAACAAAAAACTTAGCTTTTTTTAAATTAAAAACCAATTTTTCATGTCAATGAAAAAGAATTTTTTTAACAACTTTTTAATCCACTAAGCAAAATAGTCCAACACAAACATCACTTCAGAATCATACTCCGACCAAAATCGGATAGCTGATGCAACAATTCGCGTTTTTTTCTCATTACTTTTTACACTAGACCTTTCTCCATTGCGTAGTGATATTTGGTGGAATGTGTAGATAGTCTACATGTTAGAGTAATTAAAATTAACCCGCGTTGATCAGTAATACACATATTCAACAAATTTTTCATTTTGATTTAGTAATGTGACTCAATTCAGAAACATTACTCCAAGTCATGAATCAATAAAAAGCCTTTAAATATAATTTGTTTTTTAACGTTATTAAAAAAAAATTTTTTTTTTGAAATTAATATAGCTTTGCTTTTCTAGTTAACATCCCATCATCCTAGTACCTCTAGCAAAAATGACTAACAGGAGAATTGTTATAATTTATTTTTTTCTACGACAATAACAACTAACAATGAGATTATGAAAATTTTGTAATAACTTTGAAATTGTGCTGAAGATACTTAAAACGTGTACAACTAAGATAAACTTTTATAATTTCTTAGTTTCCAAAATGATAAGTGAACCTAACTTATGTAATAATTTACATGAATAATACTAACAAATTATGAATCGAAATTGTTTATCGTGTTAGGCGAAATGAGGTTTAAAAAATCGAATTTCAAAAAATCTTAAGATACTTGATAAGTTTGCAAGGTATCATTCTTTAGTATATTATTTCAACAGTAGTAACAAGTATTTGAAAGTCTTATTTTAAAAAATAAAGTATCTGATTCATTATAGTCTTAAATTTGTTTTAAATATTGGGAATATTCTACTTAGAAAGAAAAGAGACTTACGGAATAATATTTTTCAAATTATCAATATCTTCTTTATTGATTTCGATATATTTGAAAGAATTCATCAAGGTTGGAGTAGAAAGAATGTATTTTTCGTGCATTATGTGTGAGTTCATAAGCCTTACTCTCATTACATTGAACTCCGGATTTCCTCTGCGTGTTCCATCCAAACCTGGTATTCCTACGACAACCACTTTATAACCGAAATGGTACAAGAGGGTTCCCACTAAAGCACTTTTCACGCCAATGTCACTATAACCACAAATTACAACAATTGTTTTATTATCATTTTCTGCTTTCCAAAGCACTTTTTCATCATTTCCTCTTATCTTAAATAACTCTAAGGTGCTGAATATATTGTTGCCTTCATCAAGGAGTCGACAAAGTTTTATCCAGTTTGGTATTTCGAATGGATCTGACGTAGGGGTTTCAGTTGAAACGTTTGGGGTTGAGGATACGGTGTCATCTGAAGTGGTTGAAGTGTCAGTTGAAATGCCTAGGGTGTTAAGTGGAAGGGTTGGAGCTGAAGAAAACACCCAAGGCCGATTTTTTTCCGTTATAATTCTTCTCACATTCTCTTCGTCCTTCTTAGCATCTGCTGTAGCTGTTGAGTTTTGATCAGTTGCAGCTTTGTCCAAGAGTTGTGTATCGTATGCATTGTAGATGGCATCCAATTCATCTGGTGTATATACGTGAAGGTTTGTAATAGCGGAAGAATAGTGAAAGAGAGAAACTCCGAAAAAAACGGATAGATAGAAAGTCTCGAGTCCCATGTTTTTTATATAAATGATGATTTTATTGATGAAAGTGTAGCTTGTATTAGGTAATTGGGTACTTTTGGTGACTTAAATTACAAAATATTGATAGAAATGGAATTAAGTGAGGAGCTATGAAGGGATACTTTGTCTACTGAACTAGATGTGACTCATGAGATTTAATAGAGACTAGTGAAGAATTTATACAAAAAAAGTTGTCTTTGTCATAGACAGTTGGTCTAAGTAAAACACTTGTTCCGAGGATTAACAATCATAATGGCACATGGGAGTTAGTCAAACTGTATCACATCTCATCAATGCATACCATTTTTTTCTCCAGTTTCAAAATGAATTCTAGACCATATAAATTTGTTTTGAAACAAAATGAGTTATACAAATTTTTGAAATTTTAAAACAATTTTGTAAATACTAAATCCACACTGTATAAACATATTTTACATTAGCATATTCGGTCTTTTTGTAAGATTTTTGTTACACACTTGAAGAATACTGTGTAATAAGTCAAATTTTGNCATTAGCATATTCGGTCTTTTTGTAAGATTTTTGTTACACACTTGAAGAATACTGTGTAATAAGTCAAATTTTGATTCCAATTCGTGCTAAAGCATAGATGAGAGATACTCTATGGCTTTGTAAGCATGTCAAACTAAAGAAACGATACATGGTTTTCTGCGGACCAATCACTAAGCCAGGCTTTCCATGAATCAGCAAGAGACAGTTCCAAAAACTCAGGAAGACGCAGCAGACCATACTCGTAAGTGAAAAATCTCAAATTTCTCGAAAATTTTTTATTTATTTAATCATTCTATTGGAGCAATTTGGCTCAATTTTTCTGAAAATTATTTTTTGTCTATTAGTAATCTCTTATATATGGTGCTAAAGTTGTAAATAAGTTCCCATGGGTCCAGTGTACAAAATAACACGATTAAATAATTCGATAAGATTACCGAATCGTATTCTTGAACTGCTTGGGCACCACCTTAACTTAGTAATTTGAGAATTTCTTTACTGTACCAACTCACAATCATGTTATTCACACTTAGGAATGTTCGTTGTTTTTTTAATATAGTTTATAATGCATGTTTTTAAATGTTTTTAAATCCAATTTTAAACCAGATTTTCAAATCGCTATTGGGTAACTCAGAACAAACGGACTGAGAACGTTTTAGACTCCAAAGAAATAACAAAGATCAACCTTTTTATGGATTAAATAGCTGTGAATACTGACCGCGCAAAAAAAATNGACTCCAAAGAAATAACAAAGATCAACCTTTTTATGGATTAAATAGCTGTGAATACTGACCGCGCAAAAAAAAATCAAATTTTAATTAAATTCTAGACTTCTGCAAACTTTTGGAGGGATTATCTTTGTGGCACACAAATNGACTCCAAAGAAATAACAAAGATCAACCTTTTTATGGATTAAATAGCTGTGAATACTGACCGCGCAAAAAAAATCAAATTTTAATTAAATTCTAGACTTCTGCAAACTTTTGGAGGGATTATCTTTGTGGCACACAAATNAAAAAAAATCAAATTTTAATTAAATTCTAGACTTCTGCAAACTTTTGGAGGGATTATCTTTGTGGCACACAAATTCATTGGACACATTATATATTTTAGTGCGTCAAGTAAAATGTCCAAAATTTCATCACGTAATATTGTGATATCTGTACGGCAGTATTTAGTAGAGTTAAGTGATCGGCTGTTGGAGCACTCCGGTCATGATTTGAAAAGTCATGCTAAATTTGTTAAAAAAATAGGATTGGCTAATATAACCAGTGCTACGGCAAAAAATCCCATGTAAGTTCTAAATTGAATTGTTCAATTCTTCATCCAAGTCAAAAATATATACTTCATAAAATATGTTAGTAGTATTTAAATTTTTTTTTGATTAAAATTACGAATTACTCAGACGAGTCAACTAAAAAACAGCTAGTCGAAGACATGGCCATTACACGCAATTTTTTACAGAGTTGGTCAAAAAATTCAATTCCCTTAGTCATTTAGAGCGATAGTCAATCGTATCTTTACGTTTTGACAAAAGTCCATAACAGAACCAATGTGCTTGCTTAATTAGGATTTAGGTTAAGATTGAGAACCTTAAAGTTTTAATGACATTGGAAGTNATTGAGAACCTTAAAGTTTTAATGACATTGGAAGTGAAGAACTTTGCAAAAAAGTAACGATAGTTTGGGAGTTTCTGACAAGATAATATCTCAAAGCCATTTCTTCGAAAACTNGTGAAGAACTTTGCAAAAAAGTAACGATAGTTTGGGAGTTTCTGACAAGATAATATCTCAAAGCCATTTCTTCGGATATTTTTTGTTAAATCTTAGAATTCCGTGAGACAAAACTTCACGGTAATTCGATTCCAAAAGAAATATTTCCAGAATTTGTGCTTTTCTCCAAGGTAGCAATTTGTCTCATGTAATTCTAAGACTTTTTCAAAAAAATACTTCACGCCGCTAGGCTTTAGGCGCTAACTTCACGCCGCAAAGCGTTAGGGGCTAACTTCACGCCTCTAGGCGTTACGCGCTAACTTCACGCCACTAGGCGCTAGGCGCTAACTTCACGCCGCCTAGGCGCTAACTTCGCACACCCAAGTACATCATAAGCATAAGAATGAGAGGTTCAGAAGTACCAATAACCAGATTCCAATAAGAACCATTTCGAATTTACCCAACCGGTATACAGGTTCCGCAAAATTAATCCGGACCTTCTTTCTCCGCCTATCACCAAAAAGGCTTGGGGCAGG
Organism: Holacanthella duospinosa; assembly: GCA_002738285.1. Lineage (NCBI taxonomy): Eukaryota > Metazoa > Arthropoda > Collembola > Poduromorpha > Neanuridae > Holacanthella > Holacanthella duospinosa. The sequence continues at coordinate 124,061 of NIPM01000033.1, forward strand.
CGATACACAATTTAGTAAATGATAAAAGTGAAGGTAATTTTATTATATCACTATAAAATATCTGATCCGATTAAATACCCCAAGGTTGCTATGAGAATTTCAAAATTTTGAAGTCGGATGTCGAGACGACATCTGACTACGTTTCCAAGGTTGCGTTATGACATTTAAATACAAATTTTAATTAGAACATTTAAATGTAATTTTTCTTTAAAAATTATATTATTATTTAAGTAATAATTTATTAGTTAAATAATTTAATTTAATAGTTAAATACTAATAAGATTTATTAGTTTCTTTATAGCCTTTGAAAAATGGTACTTTCAACGCTGTGAATACATCGATACGTCTTTAATAAGGCATACGCATTTACAGTCGTCGTAAGAGCCACTTGACATTTTCGTCACAAAAATTTAAAATTTGGCAACTGAAATTATTACTTACCGGAAACGACTTGATTAGAGGACATGTGTGTCGATTTCCTTTTATAATATGAATCTTTGATAAGACTAACTTCACCCTAATTTCTTAGTTTCATACTTGCAATTACTCTTAATATGATTAATGTTTTACTTTATCCTTGATTTAATTGTTTCAACTTCTACCTTTGTTTGATTAGTGTGCAACACCAGATCTATCCTACGACATTATAGTAATCAAATCATTTTATTCATACTCAATGCAGGCACCTACCTACGCCACAGTTGAGAATCTATGACTAGCGTTAGTCACGTAGTCAAAAAATTAATATAATATGCATAAATATTGCATTAGAACAAAACACCACTCTTTTTTCCACCATTTTATTCTGTTGAAATTGAATCAAGGAAATAATGATTGGTTTGGTAGGTGTAGGAAGGAAGCAAATAACAGAAAGTAAATAAATTTTAACAGCATGGTTGCCGAGACATTTGTAATTGTTGAAAATTCCGACTCATGCACAATATTTATAAGATCTAGTTGAAGAATGTGAAGACAAGGTCATGGAGTAAATTGACTTGATGCACTAACAAAGATTGACCGAACCCACAGCTGAACGAATGAGAATTGTCTTCTAGAGGTTCATCACCTCGATCGAATGTTACAAATTGTTCAATTTTGAAGACCTAGGTTTAACACTAGAAAACCAAATAGATATTCTTGACACCATTTCACCATTGTCGTCACCTTCACAGTTGATTACTTTCGGTTGCTAATTCGACGTCTTATCTAAAACAACCTTTGTTGACCAGGTTGAAAAAATGTGCCAGATGCTTGNTTCTAGAGGTTCATCACCTCGATCGAATGTTACAAATTGTTCAATTTTGAAGACCTAGGTTTAACACTAGAAACCCAAATAGATATTCTTGACACCATTTCACCATTGTCGTCACCTTCACAGTTGATTATTTTCGGTTGCTAATTCGACGTCTTATCTAAAACAACCTTTGTTGACCAGGTTGAAAAAATGTGCCAGATGCTTGTCGAACTATATCTTGATGCTAAATCGAATGCGCTAGGGTCCAGCCTTCTAGATGGTCTCCATGAAAAGGAAAAAGCCCAAAACCTCGACAATGTTCTTCTTCCACAACATTATTTAACAAGTTAATGACTCATCTCAATATATGTTGATAGTGAGCCACTTAAATTAGGAAATGATAAGTGATTCCTATTAGACATTTGATGCTGAATCGAATGAACAAGGTCCCAACCCTCTAGGTGGTCACCATACAAAGATAAATACCCAAAACCACGACAAAGATAATTTCCCATGATATTAGGTAACAAGTTCCAGACTCATCCCGATGTAAGTTGATACAGTCATTTAACTTGATAAATGATAAGTGATTTCTATTGGAAATCAGCCAATCAATAAGTTTATTTGACATGGCCATCGCTTTATAAATATATGAAATTATACGCATGTAAATATTGGTTAAATAACGTATCTTAAAACTAGTTCTAAAGTATTGAAATATTTGAAACTAAGAGTGTTTGCCTCTACAACGTTTTATTAGTTTTTTTATAGATTTTGAAAAATGGTACTTTCAACGCTATGAATACTTCGTTACGTCTTAAATAAGGCATCCGCATCTTTAGTCGTCGTAAGAGCCACTTGACATTTTCATCACAAACATTTAAAACTTGGCAACTGAAATTATTACTTACCGGAAATGACTTGTGTGGATTTCCTTTTATATAATGAATCTTTGCTAAGACTAAACTTCACCCTAATTTTCTAGTTTCATACTCGCAATTACTCTTAATATGATTTATCTTTTACTTTATCTTCCATTTAATAGTTTCAACTTCTACCTTTGTTTGATTAGTGTGCAACACCAAATCTATCCTACGACATGTTAGTAATGAAATCATTTTCTCCATACTCAATGGAGGCAGCTACATACGCCACAGTTTAGAATCTATGACTAGCGCAAGTCTACGTAGTCAGAAAATTAATATAATATGCATTAATATTACAATAGAATAAAACACCATTCCTATTTTTTTGTTTATATTGTATCAGGGAAGTAATGAGTGATTTGGTAAGTGTAGGAAGATAGTAAATAACAAAAGTAAGTAAATTTTAAATGGATGGTTGGGTTGTAGAGACATTGGTATTTCTTAAAAATTCTTACTCATACACAATATTTATAAGATCCAGTTGAAGAATGTGAAGACAAGGTCATGGAGTAAATTGACTTAATGCACTAGCAAAGATTGATGGAACATACAGCTGAACGCATGAGATTTGGCTTCTAGAGGTTCATCACCTCGATCGAATGTTACAAAGTGTTCAATTTTGAAAACCCAGGCGTAAAACAAGAAAACTAAATAGATTGACTTGAAACCATTTCACCTTCATAACTGATTATTTTCGATTGCTAATTCGACGTCTTATCTAAGACAAACTTTGTTGAACAGGTTGGGAAAGTGTGTCAAGTCCTATTCTTCTACTTGGTTAATCGGAGTTCAATCATTTTCACAATAAGTGATATATTCTAATATTCAAATATTTGGTCTAGTGTAATAGCGAAATGATAAAATTCAAGTCGGTTTAAGGCTTAGCGGACTTGAAAATTCTGTGTTATTGTAATCTGTCTTATGACTAACTGTCAAATTTTAAGCAAAAAATAACAAGGAAACTTTTCATGACGGTGTCGACCGTTTGATGTAGTGTTTTGCAAGTAATAAAATCTTCGATCGTGGACAAAGACAGGAATCAATATAAATTTGGGCAGAGTAACTGCCTTATTTTGACTATATTTATTAAACTTAGAGTAGGAGTTTATATAGGTTTTAGAATTGAACCTTCAGAGTTTATGAAAGTATTTAATCATATATTTAGTCATTGTGACTCAGAGTTCAAAGAAGATTAAGACCCTAACCAGTTTGAACAAGTCTCACACAAGTAGGACTTTTAAATCAAAATTAGAAAGTAACCTTTTTCTAAGTACTTGAGATTATTTATTCCACACACACGACTTGAATTTGGTCCAATACCCACCCACTAGCTGGGATATTTTTTGTAGCCCAGTTAGACGTTCTTTTTATACCCAGCAGCTGGGAGATTTATCCAACCCCTAAAAAGTGGTTCACAAATTGCGTTTTGCCATAGCTTCCTTCGTGGCGGACCGCCCTCCCTACTGCCCGCCGCCCTCTCTACTGCCCACCCCCTACCTTATTGTCGGCCGCCCTGCCTACTGACTACCGGCCCACCCACCCTACTGCCCCCCGCCCTTCCTACTTGTTTCTTCATTTTTACCTTCATTGCAACAAAATTTGGCAGCGTAGTTGAACCCCTGTAAAAATGATGAAAAATTCAAAGCTTTTAATTTAAAATCAATTTTCCAAAATGCCTACCTCAAAATGACTAAGGCGTATGTATGATTTTACACTGGAACGAATGTTATTACGATGAATAAGCGCTCATCACTGTTGCCGTTTAGCTCAAAAAGTTGAATTATAAACCAATAAGAATAATTTATTCAAGAGTTCGAATATTTACAAGATGGTTGAAAAATTATTATATGTATAATTCTACCTTCATATCCATTTTCAATCTGTCAATAAATTTCTTCAGCTCACCAACTGTTCCTGTTTGCTGGGTTGTCTACCCTGTTTGCATCTACAACGATTTATTAGGCTCTTTATAGATTTGCAAAATGGTACTTTCAACGCTATGAATAATTCGTTACGTCTTAAATAAGGCATACGCATCTTTAGTCGTCGTAAGAGCCACTTGACATTTTCATCACAAACATTTAAAACTTGGCAACTGAAATTATTACTTACCGGAAATGACTTGTGTGGATTTCCTTTTATATTATGAATCTTTGCTAAGACTAAACTTCACCCTAATTTACTAGTTTCATACTCGCAATTATTCTTAATATGATTCATCTTTTACTTTATCTTCCATTTAATTGTTTCAACTTCTGCCTTTGTTTGATTAGTGTACAACACCAGATCTGTCCTACAACATTTTAGTAATGAAATCATTTTCTCCATACTCAATGCAGGCAGCTACCTACGCCACAGTTGAGAATCTATGACTAGCGCAAGTCTACGTAGTCAGAAAATTAATATAATATGCATTAACATTACAGTAGAATTTTGAAATTGTATCAGGGAAGTAGTGATTGGTTTGGTAAGTGTAGGAAGATAACAAATAAATAAAAGTAAATAAATTTTAGCAGGATGGTTGCAAGGACATTGGTATTTGTTGAAAATTCCTACTGATGTACAATATTTATAAGATCTAGTTAAAGAATGTGAAGACAAGATCATGGAGTAAATTGACTTGATACACTAGCGAAGATTGACCGAACCCACAGCTTAACGAATGATATTTGTCTTTTAGAAGTTCATCACCTCGATCGAATGTTACAAATTGTTCAATTTTGAAGACCTAGGTTTAAAACTAGAAAACCAAATAGATATTCTTGACACCATTTCACCATTGTCGTCACCTTCACAGTTGATTATTTTCGGTTGCTAATTCGNCCAAATAGATATTCTTGACACCATTTCACCATTGTCGTCACCTTCACAGTTGATTATTTTCGGTTGCTAATTCGACGTCTTATCTAAAACAACCTTTGTTGACCAGGTTGAAAAAATGTGCCAGATGCTTGNTTTCGGTTGCTAATTCGACGTCTTATCTAAAACAACCTTTGTTGACCAGGTTGAAAAAATGTGCCAGATGCTTGTCGAACTATATCTTGATGCTAAATCGAATGCGCTAGGGTCCAGCCTTCTAGATGGTCTCCATGAAAAGGAAAAAGCCCAAAACCTCGACAATGTTCTTCTTCCACAACATTATTTAACAAGTTAATGACTCATCTCAATATATGTTGATAGTGAGCCACTTAAATTAGGAAATGATAAGTGATTCCTATTAGACATTTGATGCTGAATCGAATGAACAAGGTCCCAACCCTCTAGGTGGTCACCATACAAAGATAAATACCCAAAACCACGACAAAGATAATTTCCCATGATATTAGGTAACAAGTTCCAGACTCATCCCGATGTAAGTTGATACAGTCATTTAACTTGATAAATGATAAGTGATTTCTATTGGAAATCAGCCAATCAATAAGTTTATTTGACATGGCCATCGCTTTATAAATATATGAAATTATACGCATGTAAATATTGGTTAAATAACGTATCTTAAAACTAGTTCTAAAGTATTGAAATATTTGAAACTAAGAGTGTTTGCCTCTACAACGTTTTATTAGTTTTTTTATAGATTTTGAAAAATGGTACTTTCAACGCTATGAATACTTCGTTACGTCTTAAATAAGGCATCCGCATCTTTAGTCGTCGTAAGAGCCACTTGACATTTTCATCACAAACATTTAAAACTTGGCAACTGAAATTATTNCGCATCTTTAGTCGTCGTAAGAGCCACTTGACATTTTCATCACAAACATTTAAAACTTGGCAACTGAAATTATTACTTACCGGAAATGACTTGTGTGGATTTCCTTTTATATANTCACAAACATTTAAAACTTGGCAACTGAAATTATTACTTACCGGAAATGACTTGTGTGGATTTCCTTTTATATAATGAATCTTTGCTAAGACTAAACTTCACCCTAATTTTCTAGTTTCATACTCGCAATTACTCTTAATATGATTTATCTTTTACTTTATCTTCCATTTAATAGTTTCAACTTCTACCTTTGTTTGATTAGTGTGCAACACCAAATCTATCCTACGACATGTTAGTAATGAAATCATTTTCTCCATACTCAATGCAGGCAGCTACATACGCCACAGTTTAGAATCTATGACTAGCGCAAGTCTACGTAGTCAGAAAATTAATATAATATGCATTAATATTACAATAGAATAAAACACCATTCCTATTTTTTTGTTTATATTGTATCAGGGAAGTAATGAGTGATTTGGTAAGTGTAGGAAGATAGTAAATAACAAAAGTAAGTAAATTTTAAATGGATGGTTGGGTTGTAGAGACATTGGTATTTCTTAAAAATTCTTACTCATACACAATATTTATAAGATCCAGTTGAAGAATGTGAAGACAAGGTCATGGAGTAAATTGACTTAATGCACTAGCAAAGATTGATGGAACATACAGCTGAACGCATGAGATTTGGCTTCTAGAGGTTCATCACCTCGATCGAATGTTACAAAGTGTTCAATTTTGAAAACCNTGAACGCATGAGATTTGGCTTCTAGAGGTTCATCACCTCGATCGAATGTTACAAAGTGTTCAATTTTGAAAACCTAAACTTAAAACAAGAAAACCAAATAGATATTTTTGACACCATTTCACCATTGTCGTCACCTTCACAGCTGATTGTTTTCCGTTGCTAATTCGACATCTTATCTAAAACAACCTTTGTTGACCAGGTTGAGAAAGTGTGCCAGTTGCTTGTCGAACTATACCTTGATGCTAAATCGAATGCGCTAGGGCCCATTCATCACAAACATTTAAAATTTGGCAACTGAAATTATTACTTACCTGAAATGACTTGATTAGAGGACATGTATGTTGGTTTCCTTTTATATTATGAATCTTTGCTAAGACTAAACTTCACCCTGATTTACTAGTTTCATCCTCGCAATTACTCTTAATATGATTTATCTTTTACTTTATCTTCCATTTAATTGTTTCAACTTCTACCTTTGTTTGATTAGTGTGCAACACCAGATCTATCCTACGACATTTTTGTAATGAAATCATTTTCTCCATACTGAATGCTGGCAGCTACGTACGCCACAGTTTAGAATCTCTGACTAGCGCAAGTCTACGTAGTCAGAAAATTAATATAATATGCATTAACAATACAGTAGAACAAAACACCATTTATATTTTTTTGTTGAAATTATATCAGGGAAGTAGTGATTGGTTTGGTAAGTTAAGAAAGGTAGCAAATAACAAAAAGTAAATAAATTTTAAAAGGATGGTTGCAAAGACGTTGGTATTTGTTGCAAATTCCTACTGCTGCACAATATCTATAAGATCCAGTTGAAGAATGTGAAGACAAGGCCGTGGAGTAAATTGACTTGATACACTAGTAAATATTGACCGAACCTACAGCTGAACGCATGAGATTTGTCTTCTAGAGGTTCATTACCTCGATCGAATGTTACAAAGTGTTCAATTTTGAAAACCTAGGTGTTAAACAAGAAAACCAATTAGATAGGCTTGACACCATTTCACTATTGTCGTCACCTTTAGAGCTGATTATTTTCGGTTTCTAATTCGACGACTTATCTTAAGACAATCTTTGTTGACCAGGTTCAGAAAGTGTACCATATGCTTGTCGAACTATTCGTTGTCCATAGATGACGTGTGTGCCAACATTGCAAGATGAAAGCCGTTCACAACNATATGCTTGTCGAACTATTCGTTGTCCATAGATGACGTGTGTGCCAACATTGCAAGATGAAAGCCGTTCACAACCAACTCATGAAGTTGTACGCCGTAACTGTCAAACTGTTTAAGGTTTGTATGTTGAAGATTTACTAGAATTTTTTATAAGAAATTTAACTGCATTAATCAGTCAATCAATAAGTTTATTTGACATAGCCATCGCCCTATCAATATATGAAATTATACGCATCTAAATACTGGTTAAATAACGTATCTTAAAAACTATAAATTTTTGAAATATTTTTTTTCGAAAATTTCAGAGAATCTGATTTGATAGTAGTGTGGAATAGTCGAAGATTTCTGTGCGGATTGGAATTCAAGAATTCTCAAGTGGTCTTTGTACCTTGCAAGCTAAACCCATTGGGCGAGTTTAACCTCTTGCGACGAGTTTCTTTTGTAGAACCCTGGCATATCAATGGATTTCAGCTTAGTTTCCAACTGCAAACACTAACTATATTTTTGGATTAGATATCTATACGACGTTTTTCTAAATTTTATGTAAGCAATTAGAGCAATGTTCCAATCAGAGTCTGTCAGAAGCCTTATCGATAGAGAGGTAGTAAACCTGAATAAGTCGAAACATAATGGAAGGCAGNAATCAGAGTCTGTCAGAAGCCTTATCGATAGAGAGGTAGTAAACCTGAATAAGTCGAAACATAATGGAAGGCAGCCTGTCTCTTAACAAACAAAATAACGGGGAGTACAGTAGGGTAAGTGAAGGAGTCTCTTAAAGTATTGCTGTTGGGCATTTTCTAGTTCACTTGTGTGTTGCGATTTTCACAACCCTGAACCGTACAAAGAAGTTGATTTGACAATTGTCGAGGATGAACAAGATGTAGAGTAGGATGATGTCAAATAAGGATGACCCAACCAGAAGCCACAATTGAATGTTTAATAAAAATATTAAACAAAATAAATAAAAATAACAATGAAAATAAATATCATAAAAATTGATGAAATGATGAAAAAATCAGGAGCACCGACCAGTCCAGGATCTTGAAGATGAATGGTCTGTTCAAGGCCAGACTCTCTCCAACACACACACCACGCACCAAAGAACAACAACTCTCTAATCTTCCATGCCGGGAAGATTCGAGTACAACTCCCACACAATAGAGATTTAAGGAAATTTCGAGGTTTTCATCCTGCTTAGCATGCGAAATACAGAGCCTTGCGCCACAATATCTTTTCCAATTGCAAATTTACAGTGCAGGTTGAACATCTCATTAGATTGGAAAATTACGCCAATGTACAAATAAGATTCCGTAATCTGAACTTTGTTACCTCTCCAAAAGAACTTATTTTATTTTTTCGCCCTCCCAGAACGCCGTATCACGAGCACCTTAGTTTTAGAAGAATTGACTTGGAGACCTTGTGAATGAAAAAAGTTGGCAGCGAGAGTCGTCTTCTGCTGGATTAGCTCACTAGACTGTTCAACGAGAACAATAGGAGTAAATGTACAGATCGAGAAGGTAGTCGGAAGCTGGCAAGGAGAGATTTATCACACATTTTTACCAATTCCTCTATAAAGATGTAGAAAACAGCTGGAGTTGCAGATTCTCGTTGAAGGGGTCCATTCATGCTCTTTATTCTGTCCGTTAAATCGTAAGAAGTGGAATTCTTCGCACCTTCATTTTTGTAAATATGTTTGAACACGTGGATTAATGTAGTGCATACCCTAATTTTTTTGAGGGCTTTCCACAATAGGTTGTGGTTCGGATTGTCAAACGCTTGTGAACAAAGCAAACAGAGTTCCTTTTCTTTGAGGAGTTGCATCTGTGACATATACGAGAGATCAAACATGGTCTGTACAAGATCTTCCCTTCCTGAATCCAGCCTAAAAACTCCGACATAATGCTGCGTTTAGTTATGTACTCCGCCAACCTGCATTTAAAATTTTAGTAAAAAGTTTGAGGGTGTTACTCAGGAGACAAATCTGATGGTAGTTAACCGGGTCTCTTTTTGAACCTTTATTGAATCGCGACTTTTCCTGAATCAAAAGCATAGTTGGAAAAGCTAGTTAGATATAGCAAAAGGACAGCTGAACTGATCTTCCAAACATTGTAAGCTTCTCCAGGTGCTTCCAAGATTTTAGTGTCATCATGACCAGGTGTCTCGAGAACGTCGAATTCCCTTTCTAGGATTGGGTCTGTAACATTTCCGCTTTCTAAGTGCGCGGGGAATCTATGGATTCGATATTTTTTGGATTGAACACACTGCTGAAATACCGATGTTATTGAATTGCCTATATGTTGTTTGTGGGTTTTGAGCTACGTCCGAAGTATTTTACAGCTTTCCAAAAGTTTCTCCGGTTTGATGATTGGTCTAGCTAAAGAGAAATTATACAGAGCAAACAATCCTTTCTTTGGAAAGTTANGTTTCTCCGGTTTGATGATTGGTCTAGCTAAAGAGAAATTATACAGAGCAAACAATCCTTTCTTTGGAAAGTTAAAATATGCTTTCGTTTGTTTGCACCAATGAAATCTTTAGTTAGCTGTATCGTCATTCCACTATCAGCATTCATGCTTAGACACCTGAGCGATTGGTTCTTCTCGTACTTAAGCCTTTTGCATNGTTTCTCCGGTTTGATGATTGGTCTAGCTAAAGAGAAATTATACAGAGCAAACAATCCTTTCTTTGGAAAGTTGAAATATGCTTTCGTTTGTTTGCACCAATGAAATCTTTAGTTAGCTGTGTNTAAAATATGCTTTCGTTTGTTTGCACCAATGAAATCTTTAGTTAGCTGTATCGTCATTCCACTATCAGCATTCATGCTTAGACACCTGAGCGATTGGTTCTTCTCGTACTTAAGCCTTTTGCATTCATTATCAAACCATAGAGGTCGATTTTCCAATGGTTTTCGAAAATTTGAATAACATAAGTTTTGGCAGGTGTTCACAATTGCAAAATGTAAGAACTTACCAGAAAGGTCAACGTCAATAAGTTCAATCGGAGTTACTTTCAGTTCAAATGATTTCACAAATTCATAAAGTTAGGGGTTTTGAACGGTGATCACAAGTTTTAGTTTTGAAAGTTTGACACAAGAAACAGAGCCTCTAGACGAGGAATTCAATGAAAAAAGTAAATAAAAATGATCCGAATAAGTCCAATCGAGAACCTCAAAAGAAGCTACTTTTTTAGTGAAAGTAGGAGTAAAGAGAAGTAAGTCAACACTGCTACACCCTTCATTTGATTTATTAATAAATGTGAAATTGCCTTCATCGTCGCTTGGAAGGGAACCATTTCCAACATTCAGTCTCAAATCCAAAGCCCAGGATAGCAGGTTGCGTCCACTTCCGTTAACCAAGAGATCCTTGCTGTTTCGGTTATGGAAATGTACTGGTACTTCTACACCTATCTTGGCATTCATATTATATTTGTTCAATTTTTTTTCAATCTGAGTCACTGAGTCATGGCTCTGAGTCATCTGACTCTGACTCGGAAAAAAATGGGAGTCAATTTGAACCCTATAAATGCTAGTATCTTTACTGTGACCACAAAGAATGCATACTGCGCATGTATAGGACAAATTATCTACTATTGCGCATGTCTAACAACATAAAATGAATGTTGCACATGTTAATGATCAATCAATGCCTACTGCGTATGGGAATTGTTTGATATGATCGGCTGATATGAGGATTACTGCTCTGTTAAATTTACGTTTTGATCTCCTGGTAGGCTAATTCTAATCGACCTAGTTTACGATTTCTGGTCAGCTATCTTTGCGGTCTTATTTTCAGGTCGGCTAACGCTGGTCGGCTAACTTCACGGTCTTATTTGCTGATCAGCCTACTTTACGGTCTGATTTTTTGGTAGGCTATTGGTGATCTGCTTACTTTAGGGTGCGGATGTTCTAACTTTATGGTACTTTTTCTGCTTGTCTGCTAACTTTATGATTTTGGAGTAATATTCTGCTAACTTTATGGTGCTGGGGAGCTACCTTTACGGTCTGATCTGCTGTTCTGCTAACTTTATGGTGATGATCTGCTAACTTTATGCAGCCACAATACTTATATAAATAAAATTAGTGAGGATGAAGGATTGTCGTTCCGAATTAGTGTATGGTTGAACTGACCATTATTCAGCCTTGAGTTTTCAAAATGGGTAACTGATACACAGCATACTCATGTATACACAACATACTCATGCATACACAGCATACTCATGTAGATCGGTTTTTCCTATCTTATCAGAATATTTATTTATTAAAGAATAAGGAGGAATTGGTGTTAGGTTATACTATCAGACATTCAGAAGATTAGTGTATCCATAAGCCGAATCCTTAAGATTGTCGAAAAATAAAGCATTAGTCGTTCAATGCGTCTGGAATAGTGTAATCATGTCAGAGTTAATACTTACTTCAACATTTTGTGAGGATATATTCAAACAATTAGAAAATCATAATGTAACGCTGCCATCATATATCTTAAATAAAATCGAGAAACATCTAGAAGCAAAAGGGGATACTCACTGGATGGTTTGTTTTGAAGAATTTGCTGTATAATTCGTTATTATGCTTAAAAAATATACTGTTGAGTTCAGTTATAATGGATTTGATACATGGCTCACAAACCGTTATCTAAAAAAATTGTCTTTTGGAGTAAGAATGTGCGAAGAGATAGAATATACACCGCCGTTACCTGGCGCAAAGTAAGAGTAATATTGCTCGTTTTCAAAAAATTGGAAGTTATCCAAACGTTTTTGCAATTTCCTGATATTCTTGAAAGTTACACGTTAAACACATTAGGACTTTTTAAATTTTGAAAATATTGTTCGAATTGTTTCACTGTTGCTTTTATATAACAAATAGTACTCAAATAAACGAGCGTTAAAATTTTTTGGATTTTGATAAATTTTTTTTTTCGGGCTATATCCCCTACTGTATGTAACTGATTCCGGAATTTCTGCTGACTATTTTCTACATATAAGTTCTTCTAAACCTCTATTAAAAAATAAACAGTCTCACATTTTTGACAAATTACACAAGTAATTTTAGTTAACTTCATCTTAGATACTTACAATTTCATTCGTAAAGAATGTAATAGTAGGTGTGTGTCAACATGACGCCTAAACGCAAATTGGAAACTCGTTGCCTTTTTAAAATTTTGGTAACACAATAGCAGAAACGAAAAAACAAGAAGCTAAATTTGTCCATATTACAGATTGATGGTCTCACTGGAAGAAAATGGAAAATATCTGATTTTGATGACATGACTCGTCGGATTGGGAGTGGTTTATACAAACGAGGGCTTCGTAGAGGTGACACTGTTCTCTACATGACCTATGACATGTTTCACATACATTCTTTCTTCCTTGGAGTGTGGCGGGCCAATGGGGTGATAAGAGCTTCTTATCCACAAGATGACGAAGGTAAAGGTGCTTACTACCTAATGTATAGTGCTTCTAAATAAATTTGATGCACAAGAAATTACTTTTCCCCATGTTCTTTGCTAGAGAAAGTTGTTATGGAATAATTATTCCGATTTTGTTTCCGTAAGCAAATTTTCTTCTATGTGGCTAATATTGTTTTTCTATGAAAAAACATTGAAAAGTTTTTTACGTTTAATTACACTTAATTTCACTTTAGCTCTACAGATACTATCAGAATTTTCTTAAGTTTGGGAGAATTAAATATTCAATAAATTATAACTTATTTCGACTCGTTAACCCTGAATATCTCAAACTTTTTTTAAAGTACTCTTTGTACTTTTCAGTGTAGTTTCATTAAAGTGTTCCTTTTATATAGGAAATATTTAGCTAAAAATTAGTTCCATTGTATATTACCCCACGACTTTCTCCAGTAAAGCTTATAGGCTAAAAGTAACTTTTTATGCAATGTAATAAGCAAAGTTGAGCAGGTTTCACGGTCCACAACAATTTTTATTTGTAAAATGTTAGGTCAATTTACCTCACTAGAAAAATTAGTCAAAATTTTCTAGTGGCGAATAAATTCTGGTGAATTTATATCACCAAGATTTTTTTTATCAAAAAAAAATTAAACGAAGTAAGTTCAAGCTTCACAAAAATCTTTTAACATTTGCTTGAAGAGAATTGAAATTCAGTGTTACAATATCAGCACTTTTCCTGATTTATTTGAATTTTTACAGTTTGTGCCACTTTTTTCTTTAATTTCAAGAAACCAACGGATTTTCTTTACTTTCTAGTACTTGTCTTTTGAGGTTTAACAAAAGATTATTTTCATCAATATTATAACACTGAATGAGATACTTCGTAGCTGGGACAGTTTATTGTTGTCCAGAACCGTTAAAAACCAATCCTACTAATATTGCCAAATTCAAAACGAATTATTTTTTTGTAACTTCAGAAACCCTTTTAGANAGCTGGGACAGTTTATTGTTGTCCAGAACCGTTAAAAACCAATCCTACTAATATTGCCAAATTCAAAACGAATTTTTTTTTGTAACTTCAGAAACCCTTTTACAACGTGTTGTCGAATCCCACATCAAATGGATATTATGTGAACCGGAATCATCCGAAATGTGTGTTTCGGTAGCATCCAGGGTATCTTGGGAGGTGGAAGTGATTGTAATTGGTGAGGCAAAATGCTGTGTTTCAATTGATGAACTCTTCAGTGATGATGGATCACGTAAGTGAAATTTTGTTTTCTCTAATATTTCTAATTGAAAATTGTTCGACCAGTATCAAACAAGTCCGGATAGTGATTTCCAATTCGAGTGTAATAAGTTATACTTTTAAAGTTTTAACGCAGAAGTAAACCAAAGGTGTATGATCTTCTGAATCTATCCAATTTATATTAAGACTAGCAGATTAAATATACTTTTCCCAAACTTTTAGCACTTCTTCTGGATATAAAAACTTAAAACTTAAGTTAGAACTTACTTTGGCCTTAAAACTTTTTTTTATACTTTAAGTAGGAAAACATTTCAAAAATGTGTAACTTTAGTCAAAGCCAAGAAATATTCTAGAACCAACTAAATTTTACGTTCCTTGTGCGTAAATTTTCACGGACTGACTAAAAAATTATCTATCTGAAGAAGAAGTTTAATGCTGTAGTTGTGGTAAGGAGTTCGGTCAACCTTACCGGTGTGTTTTGTAGGACCCATTGTTCCCTTCTTTTTGAACTAAAAGGTCAAAGGAGACGATGGATCCTATTATACAAATAACAAAACCGGCACTTTGAGGAGGAACTTTATTAGTTCCTTCCAAGTCGAGAGATAGAAACAGACTGGCCAAGGAGTAATCTCTTTGGCCAGAAATAATATTCATAATTATAATAATTATATTATAATTGCGACTCCAGTCGCTACACCATCCTCCCTCTCCCCTGTGGTGGGTGGTGTTCATCTTCTTAGCCGTTGTCCGCATTCTTCTGATTGATGCTTACGCTTCTGTGACGACTCTGCTTCTTAAATGTCCAAAATCCTCATCTGGAACATGAATTTCCAAGGTGTCCTCATTATTGCTCGTTCCAATAGTTTAACTCCTCCTCCTAAGCTCCGCCTCCATGACTTCCCAATTCAACGTTTGTTCCATAATTTTGGAACAGAATTCTTCTAAACGCTGGAAAGCNTCCGCCTCCATGACTTCCCAATTCAACGTTTGTTCCATAATTTTGGAACAGAATTCTTCTAAACGCTGGAAAGCCATGATCTTTGGCTTTTAGTGGGTTTGCAATTCGATGAATTTCAACTTCATCAATAGCCCACTTAAGAATTGACTCTAATTCTTATATTTCAAAGACTGTCGAAGTCTTTCATTGACCTAAACAAGTCATTTTCAATTCTATGGCTCGGTCAATGTTAGTACTTACTCAATTGTAAGTCCTTAGTTTTTTCAAAACTTTTTTCGGAAGAATGGTCTACTTCCGTTTCTATAATTTTTAGATTAAATCTCAACGTATCACAAATCATAAATTGCAATTATCTTTGCAATTTTCCATCACCCCCTTCACAAAGTCAGATTCTTTGACTTCTGTGATGATTTGTCCAATATACAATGATTTCATTGTATCATCTCAATTACTAATTTGACCATTTCGGACTAAACTCATATCGATGAATCTAAGACTGTTACTAAGTTTCTCCATNGACAAATCATAAATTGCAATTATCTTTGCAATTTTCCATCACCCCCCTTCACAAAGTCAGATTCTTTGACTTCTGTGATGATTTGTCCAATATACAATGATTTCATTGTATCATCTCAATTACTAATTTGACCATTTCGGACTAAACTCATATCGATGAATCTAAGACTGTTACTAAGTTTCTCCATATTTTCTAGTTTCTATAGGGTTATGACTCTCAACGTCTTCCCTATTAACGAATGTCATTCCATTTAAAATGACTTCTCATCAATTATATTAATTTTCCCTTTCGGATCCACCCAACTTTTCGAAGGCTAGGGTGACCCTGCAGGATAACGTATTTAGCCTAATTAACCATTACCTTAATTCTCTATAGCTATCCAATACATTAATCCAATTTCCCTAACTTCCATTAATTTCAAAAATTTACAAAATTATTTCACTATAATAACCGTAATTACTCTACTTAACTCTTGTAGGATTTAGACTAAATCCTTAGAGTTTCTCAATTATTCTATTTCTCTTCCAAAAAAATGAATGTTCCAATTGCGTGATCGTGAAATCATCACAATTGTCTTTTTGCCTTCTGCAATTATCTAAAAAAAATTTCTAAACCAAAGACTATGGATTTAGGATTTAGACTTAATCCTCGAATCTTATAAACTCTATTTTGTCCATTGACGATGTTTCCTAATTATGTTTCATTACCATGCATTTAAATTACATATAGAATTACAANAAATTTCTAAACCAAAGACTATGGATTTAGGATTTAGACTTAATCCTCGAATCTTATAAACTCTATTTTGTCCATTGACGATGTTTCCTAATTATGTTTCATTACCATGCATTTAAATTACATATAGAATTACAATCGTAATTTTATATACTAATTTCTTCATTTCTAAACTACTTCAATTCTGTCAATGGATTGCATTTTAATCCGACAGGTTTGCTTATAATTCTCAAAAATTCTCACTTTACAATTGCTCAATTTAACCGAAATTTCTAATTTTCTTATACGCATGACTTTTCGAAGGTCACTTGTATCTGCAGGATTATGCGTGTCAACTACTAGACTATTTCTGAGTTTCTGTAGCTCTATCATGCATAATTCTTATTTATGGACATGTCTACTAATCGACCGTTACGATGAGTCGACAGAACTACATGTGTACATAAATAATTTCTCATAGACTTTGAGAAATCCCTTCAAACCTAATCTCAGCGATTTCAGCGAATATCGGTGTGATCAGTACCGGTTTCGTACGCTGATATTAACAATGAAAGTACTTACTCTAAATCTAAACTTTTTCGAAATATAAACTTTGTTCTCTGCGATACCTTANAGTTCAATATATGACTTGCGTCTCTTCTAACTCTCAAATTCTAAATTATTCAACATAAGACTATGCAATTTTACATTTAACTCTATGATTACTGTCATTTTCCTTATTCCGCATTAAACTTTATGGGAAATTTAAATTACATTTATGCATACTGCAATGGAAATTACTATTCCTTCAGTATCATCTTCACTCTTTGACTAATTTACTTTTTCTACCATATTAGTTTCAGGGTGGTAAGGACTGGTGAAAATATAACTTATTTTTACATTCCTTACACATTTGTAGAATTAATTTACCCAAAATTTCATTTCAGTTACGGACAGTATAGTCTTTACAGTCCCATAACAATAAAAAAATCTCATTTTCGAGAACTCAAACAACTCGTCTTATTGTTGATGATCTCTTAGTAAATAATTCAATTCATTTAAACAATTCATCTTCTAATACTAATAAAAACCTAATTCCCATCTTACTAAATGAAAATGGTGCCATTGAAATCTATGTTTGTTCTTTCGAATACAGCGCTAAAAGGCTTAACACTTTGTAAAAGCTAACAACCTAACAACCTCACTATCACTCATCTAAGTAGTGTGTAAAGTGACTCCCAAATCTCACTAAAAAGGAATAAATCAGATGTTGCAAATCGTTTTTTTAATGGAATTTGAATTTTTGTCTAGGATACATCCTAATTCGCAATAATTTGTATTAAATTTGGCCGCATAGACCTTTAGATCAGAGACAGAGAGCTCTAAAATTTCTAGAAAACCAATTACAATAACTCACGATTGAAAATGTGAGACAGAAAGTATGGCAATTTTTACCCAACCAAACAGCAAGTAGGTGTGGAGTGGTGGTGTGGTGCTGGGTTGTACTGGCGCATGGTTCGGGTTCGAGTCTTCGTGTTGACATTCTTTTTTCATTCCAATAATGGGAAATAATTTCAACATTATATAATCTCAATTCTTTTTTGGTATTTTTTCAATAATATCAAATAAACGATACTATTTATTTAACATTTGTAATTAAAATAATTATAATATTAGGTAGTTCTATTGACGGAAAATAGTTGTANATACTATTTATTTAACATTTGTAATTAAAATAATTATAATATTAGGTAGTTCTATTGACGGAAAATAGTTGTAGTACCTAGGTTTATAATAATATGATATTAAGCAATTTTATTATGATTATTATCATTATTATAAAAAACAAGGTACTACAACTATTTTCCATCAATAAAACTACCTAATATTATAATTANTATTTTCCATCAATAAAACTACCTAATATTATAATTATTTTAATTACAAATGTTAAATAAATAGTATCATTTATTTGATATTATTGGAAAAATACCAAAAAGAATTGAGATTATATAATGTTGAAATTATTTCCCATTATTGGAATGAAAAAAGAATGTCAACACAAAGATTGGAACCCGAAACATACGGCAGTACAACACAGCACCACACCATCACTCCACACCTACTAGCTGTTTGGTTAGGTAAAAATTACCATAATTTCTGTTTCACATTTTCAATTGTGAGTTATTGTTATTGGTTTTTTAGAAATTTTAGAGCTCTCTGTTCCTCGTCTAAAGGCTCATGCGCCCAAATTCAATACAAATTATTGCGAATTAGGATGTATCCTAGACAAAAATCCAAATTCCATTAAAAAAACGATTTGCAACATCTGATTTATTCCTCTTGAGTCAGAGTCATTGACTCCCGAGTCACTGACTCTGACTTCTGTAGTTAGGAGTTGACTCTGACTCCCCATATTTTCGCGAACTGACTCTTGAGTCATGACTCTGACTCTGACTCTGAGTCATTAAAAAATGTTTAATATCTTTTTTTAAATATTAAGAAAATTCTATGAACTGTATAAAATTTCTATAAATTGTAGATGTCACTTTGGCTTTTTTTTTCTCCTTTTGTAAATTTAGATTATCTTGAATCGATGTTGATGAACTTTGAGTTTCATTAACTGGAGAATTTTCCACATTTAACACAATACAATCATCCTCCATTCTTAATTAAAAGTTCGTAAGAATGGGACGAACATAGACACAAACAGATGATTGATATCAGAAAGAGTAAACATTCTTAAGTAAAATGAATGCAATGGATAAGATGAATGAAACGTGTTTGAACATGAATGAATACCAAAAATCGGCTTCTGGGCAGGAATTTCACAAGAGTCATGACTCTGCTACTGATGAGTTGACTCTGAGAGTCATGACTCTGACTCTCAAACAGGGAGTGAGTCAGAGTCATATAATGACTGACTCCCAAATAATTCATAGTCAGAGTCATGAGAGTCAGAGTCAGAGTCAGAGTCACTTTACACACATCTAAGGACAGGCAAACGCACTAAAGGCACTAAAAGCAATTTACGAATTGACACATGCCCGTCTGTGCGGTGACACAGGAAATGTTCTGATCACAGCTTCAGTACTACAAAATTTAAAATTTAAAAGCACCAAAAGCACTACAACGGAAATAAAGTGCTACTTTATTTTTTTAAGGCATACTGTGCATAAAGCATACCTCATAAGCAAATTCTTGCAGTTGCGCAGATCAGAAACGAGAGTACGCCATTTGGGAACAAAAGATAAGCAAAAAATTTGAGCAGGTAGAACATTTAAACCTGATTGTTGACATTGAAAAATTTAGAAATTTGTTGTTCGTTTTCAAATTGGTTTTAAAATGCCAAAAGTTACTATTTCTGCAACATCGCGTGTAAAAGTATTTCCTAATAGTGAACTTCTTGCAAAAGATGGAAAGCTTTTTTGCAGTTTGAGTAAAGAGGAACTGACTTTTGAGAAAAAGTCAAATTTTTTTGGCACTTNAGTAAAGAGGAACTGACTTTTGAGAAAAAGTCAAATTTTTTTGGCACTTATAAAGACAAGCAACCATCAAAAAATTTATATAAAATCATTTGCTTATTATAATACTAGATGTACCAAGACTTTTAATTAAGTTCTAATTGGTGACCAAAGCAATAGACTGAAATGATCCGTGGATTTACAAGGCCGGAATTCCGTTGAACGAATTAGAGAATGAGTTGATGCGAAATTGGTTGCATAAAAAGATAAAATTTAGACATACATCTAAGATTGGCATTCAACAACGGGACAAGCGGAATCGAGACTCAAAGTCTTGACAGTGAGAAGTACAATTCTGAATAGTCATACTATTAGATCAAATACAACATTATTTAAGTGATACGATTTTCCACAATGGCAAATAAGAGGGAAGTTTTGCGACTATGAATCAAAATTGCTGTATTTAAAATAAAACACTAAAAGAATCAATAGATTGCGGAAAAAGCACTGAAGGCTTTTAAAATAAAGCACTTTTTGCCTGTCCTTATATAAAATTATATATCACCACAAAAATATCTTTCGATCAGATATCAGCGAACCATTTTTAGGTACAATAAAATATCTAAGAGCTCATATCGCGATTGAAAAAATTCTCGCCGCGCAACTACGTGAACACCTTTACGTCAATCGCATGTGAAAAATTTTGTTCGGACTACGTAAAATTTCTTGACTCATGCATAGGAAGCAGGATAAATACATAAGTACCAAAAATTCTCGACTGAATCTTAGATATATAAACTGCATTTTTCTAATTTTTTCAAAATGGTGCTCGAATATTTGGCAATATCCCGAGCAGGTGTGCCTAGAAACATTGTTTTCAATTGGATTAAATTCACTTCCCAGCAATCAACAATCATTGAAGCCAGAAACTATACCTGAATGCGTTTTTTTTAATGTTGGATATTAGATAAAGAATTTCATTGAAAGCATATTTGAGTAGCTGTCGTGTCGAGATGACAAATATAGTTTTGCACTGTGTCAAGGTTTGAAATGACATGAGACAATAATCGTACTGAAACCTAAAAGGTGCTTTCACTTAAATTTAAAACAATTTAAGGTATCCAAAAAATATTATTTTTTCAAACTTCAGAGGTGAACCTTGAACACCATGAAACTCAACAGTCCTTGTATCTTGTATTANTTGAACACCATGAAACTCAACAGTCCTTGTATCTTGTATTAATCTGGCGGTTTCAAGCGTTTCTATCTCTTATTATGTTAATAAAATTAGTAAAATTAGAATATGACCTGAAACGCAATGTGTAATAATCTTTTTGCCGACATGAAATATTTCAGAGCTACCTACTTGTCAACTAGTATCAACCGATACCGCCTTCATTTTTTGCACAAGTGGTACTACAGGAAAGAGTAAAGGAGCCATCCACAGTCACAGGAGTCTCCTTCATCAAATTGTTTCTCTTGGTATCAAACCCTGGACAACGAACAAACCAAACTTGATTGCATCTAGAGGAACGCATATCTTGGGCGTTATGATACCACTCACATGTCTCTCGTTGGGTGTAACCTGTATAGCTATCCATAAAATTACGGAAGAAAATTTTGCAAGGGCAATTGATGTATACAAACCAGGACTACTTTTTGGATTCGCAAATTTTCTGTTATCGTATAAAGAATCTTTAAAGTATGATTTTAGTAGTGTGGAAGTTGCTTTTATAGCAGGGTCTATTTTAACACCTGCTATTGAAAATACACTACTCAAGCAGTTACCCAATGTGAAATTTCTATTAAAGGTGATTATTTACAAAAAGTATGAAAGTTATATTTTCGAAAATTTTAAATACTTTTTCTTTAAGGTTAATTTTTGTTGACAATCCTTACAATCAGTTTGTTTAAACGTCGTTTATTGATTTTTAGAGCTACGGTTTAACTGAAGTTCAACCACTAACAACAGATTTCTTTTTGGGATCTAATATTCCTGAAAGATATCCTGGTGAGAGGAAGAAATTTTTAGAAATTAATATGGATTTAGACAATTTCAATTTTATGTTTTGAACTTGTAGATACACCTTCGGGTAGTGTAGGAAAAGTATATGCGGGAATCTCGATGCAATTTCGTGATGCGGAAACAGGAAAAGTTCTTGGTCCCGATACACCTGGTGAAATATGGGTGAAAGGAAGTACAATGTTTAGTTGCTATACAAACGTTACTGATGTGAGATTAGTAAAAATTAATTTTGTTGTTTTACAAATGATGCATATAACCTAAGTATACGCTGAGAATTCGGACTCTCGTTTAATTCCAACGCATGAACGCTACTGTTGTACTTAAAGATAGCAAAACAGATTTCAATTTAGGACAAAAAATTTTTGGGATA
Source organism: Holacanthella duospinosa (assembly GCA_002738285.1). Classification (NCBI taxonomy): domain Eukaryota; kingdom Metazoa; phylum Arthropoda; class Collembola; order Poduromorpha; family Neanuridae; genus Holacanthella; species Holacanthella duospinosa. The sequence continues at coordinate 146,601 of NIPM01000033.1, forward strand.
AAATTACAGGATGGGTTAAAACATTTTAAACTTTACAAACTTTAACTTGCTCCCCCCCCCNCCACTCCCTTTCCCTGATGTTGTATAATCTAAAATATAATATACTAGATTAATATTCCACTTGACGCCCTACATAATCGTTAAGTTAGTTCTCCTCAACACTTTCTTCTTCGTTTTGGAACAGTCTCGTATACGATTTCCATAGACGTCGTTTAGAGGAAAAAGCAGAATCTGAACGACAAACTCCCTGCATTGAAACTTCAAATGTGCAAAATTTACAAAAAATGGAATTGATTAATGGAATTAAAAAATTCAGAAAAAAACGAATTTTTTTTTTGAGAAAGCACGTTTTTCTATGAAAGAAGAATTTTGTGAAAACTAAGAAGCAATATTTTAGGGCTTGTCTTTGATAAAACTTCAAATTATTTGTCACCGAACTCCATATTATTATTGCAAATTAAGATAGTAAAAAACAAAACATATGAACACATAATAAAGCATATCATTTTGGGGTTAGTTTTAAAACGAAATAAATGTTTTAGACCAATGTTTAAATTTTAGAATATTTAGAAATAAAAACTTATGAATTTCGACTAATAATTTCAAGCTCTCAACGCATAAAAAATAAANTTTTAGAATATTTAGAAATAAAAACTTATGAATTTCGACTAATAATTTCAAGCTCTCAACGCATAAAAAATAAATAACTTATTATTATTTGGAATGAAATTTCCAAAAAAAAACAGACTTAGGATTTAGTAGCAGAACTTTTCAAAATTGAAAGTAAAATTGCGGCGTCCCTGATTATTTCCATCCCAGTGAAATGCCCAATGAATATTAGAAAATAATCGAATTTGTGTGAATATCGGTCGGAAGAAAGCACCGTGTGACGATTGTTATGTTTTTAGTTAGCCCATTGCATCCTACTAAACAACATAATCTAAAAACTTAACACTAGTAGGTAGGACTGACTGACATATAGGGCTGATACAATCAGTAAACAATGTTTTACTCCTAACTCTATACATCTACTATTTACAGATGAAATACTTGGGGGAATGGTTCGGAACAGGTGATGTTGGATACTATGACAAGAACGGATTTATATTCCTTGTGGACAGGATTAAGGATATTTTCAAATATTACGGAAACCATGTGAGTTTGATTAGTCGATTCAAAATTAATTGATGACTCTGGACGTTAATAGGCAATATAAGATAAAAAAGTATAAAAGTTTACGATTTCATGATACATGGAAAAGTAAGAGAAGAGTAAGAGTTTGCTCGAGTTTCGTATGTGTGTTAGAGAAGTTATTTTAAAATATTACGTGGAAAATGAATGCAAATGTATAAGCTCTTTTTAATTCTTCTTTTCTTAGTATTTGTTGCGGATATGTTTGAGATTTTCCATTTTCTAAAACGGTGCTTCTATCATAAAGATAAGGCAAAATGTATAAAAGTCGTTCTTACGAATCAGAAAAAGTACTAATTGTAAGTAAAGTTAACGGATGTACAATTCTTATTTGTCATAANGACGTGTAAAAAAAAAGTCGTTCTTACGAATCAGAAAAAGTACTAATTGTAAGTAAAGTTAACGGATGTACAATTCTTATTTGTCATAATTGAAAACTTCGAAAACATTTGAGCAAAGAAATATGTGTTCTGGTATTTTTGTTTGCAATTTTTATTGGCAACTTATGGCTAATAGTTGTAAACAATTTTGAAAATTTGATTTTATTTTGCACAGATTTCTCCATCGGAATTGGAAGGAGTAATTTCAATGCATCCAGCGGTCGCTGGAGTCTGTGTTATCGGAGTAAATGATGCAAATGGCATTTACAAAATCCCTAGGGCATTTGTAAAATTACATGAACATGAACAATGTGCAAGTGCAGAAGAAATCACAGCTTTTGTTAATGGTATTTTAACATATCTGGATGACTAATAAGTAGTTTAGGAAATATCTTTAAATCTAATGAAAAGATTATTTTTAGAGAGACTTGTTGACTACAAGCAGCTGAGGGGAGGTTTGTGTATCNCAAATCTAATGAAAAGATTATTTTTAGAGAGACTTGTTGACTACAAGCAGCTGAGGGGAGGTTTGTGTATCCTACAGGATTTCCCAAAAGGAAACACAGGGAAAGTATCGCGGCGTCAACTAGNGAAGAAATCACAGCTTTTGTTAATGGTATTTTAACATATCTGGATGACTAATAAGTAGTTTAGGAAATATCTTTAAATCTAATGAAAAGATTATTTTTAGAGAGACTTGTTGACTACAAGCGGCTGAGGGGAGGTTTGTGTATCCTACAGGATTTCCCAAAAGGAAACACAGGGAAAGTATCGCGGCGTCAACTAGNGCTGAGGGGAGGTTTGTGTATCCTACAGGATTTCCCAAAAGGAAACACAGGGAAAGTATCGCGGCGTCAACTAGAAGCTATTTCAATAACATCTGTTGTCAACCAATAGTCTTGAAATAAATTATGTACTATTTATTCATTATAATAAGCATAAAATTATAAACGATATGGTAAGAAAGAGTAAAAAAAAATTAAAACTCAATAAATTAAACAAATGGTTTCAGTTTGATATTTCAGAATATTATTTTCAGGTAATGCAAAGATCCTCTCAGTGATTCGCTATTGGAATTTTTTTTGCAGTATGTTTCAACAAACTCTACAAGACTAGCAGAAAAAGTTATCATAATATGTTAGCAGATTTTCACCCTAAAGTTAGCAGATCAGCAACAGCCGACCAAAAAATTAGACCGTAAATGTAGCTGATCAGAAATCGTGAAGTAGGTAGATGAGAATTAAAAATTTAAAGTTAGAATTGTTAGACCACGATTGTCAACACCAGTTTCTAGACTGCGACAACGTTAGCAGTGACCTATTGCACTCATAATGCATCTCCAACTATACTTCTTTTACGGCGAGTATCCCTACTTTTGCGAAGTCAAACATAATTTGGAATTAAACAAGTTTTGTTTGTAATGCAAAGTTGTGAAATGATTACGTAGACCTATTTAGTCGTAGGATTGTAGGTTTGACCATTTTCAAATTCTATAGGGTGTGGCTGAATTTAGCAGGCAATGAAAGGGGGATTTCCCACCAAAAAATGATTCGCGACAGAAATATTAGAGTTTTGCACCATCAGCACATTAAAAGGGCAATTTACATAGGAAATCTGAAAACTAGGGGGGGAGGTGGAGAGTAAAAGCTTTAAACTATGANCATTAAAAGGGCAATTTACATAGGAAATCTGAAAACTAGGGGGGGAGGTGGAGAGTAAAAGCTTTAAACTATGCTTTGCTTTTGTGACAACACCAATTAGGCCGTTTGATTTATTTAGATTAAATAATTTATTCATTTATTATTTCAAAAAGAAAATATACAAATCGGAAGACTGCCAAATATAAGACTAAATCTNCATTAAAAGGGCAATTTACATAGGAAATCTGAAAACTAGGGGGGGAGGTGGAGAGTAAAAGCTTTAAACTATGATTTGCTTTTGTGACAACACCAATTAGGCCGTTTGATTTATTTAGATGAAATAATTTATTCATTTATTATTTCAAAAAGAAAATATACAAATCGGAAGACTGCCAAATATAAGACTAAATCTTTAGACCGGATATTTCTTGTAATATTCGGAAGGCAACACGGAGTTGTACGAAGAAGTGCATTCGCAGAAGTTTCAATTAAAATGGATAACTGATCTCAAACTTATTCCTTGGTGCATAAGCTCAAACGTATGATTAATTTCAGTCAATGGGAAATCCCCAGTGATAAACTCATCAAGTAGAATTTTCTTTTCCAAATAATCATTCACAAGACGTGGAACCGAGTCACGAGATTTCCACCCTCCAAAGGCAGTTCCTGAAACAATAGATACAAGTTAGAATCAGAATGTTAAAAATTGTTCTGCTTCCAAAAATGTAATTAAAATCTGCATTACCTTTCCATGTTCTACCAGTGACCAACTGAAATGGTCTTGTGGAAATCTCTTGTCCTGAGCCAGCCACACCAACAATTATGCTTGTTCCCCATCCCTTGTGACACGACTCTAACGCAGCCCGCTGTAATCATAATGTAGACTTTCCGAAATCAAATCGTAATTGAATATTTTTTAGGTAAATACCATTGTGGCTACATTCCCAACACATTCGAATGTATAATCAGGTCCTCCGTCAGTCATTTCGATCAAAACCTCTTGAACTGGCTTGGTGAGTTGTTTAGGGTTCAGGAATTCAGTACATCCAAATTGCTTCGCTAAAATGATAATGAAGTGAAAACCAATTTAGTAAATTGTCTATAACAAGTTGGGTGGACAAATGTCTTACAAATTTCAGCCTTAGAGTCGTTTGTATCAATGGCAATGATTCGTTTAGCACCAGCAACTTTACAACCCATTGCGACAGCAAGTCCAACAGCTCCCATTCCCCATATAGCAACGGTTGATCCTGATTCCACTTTGGCAGTGTTCAATGCAGCTCCATAGCCAGTTGCAACTCCACAACCGAGGAGACAGACTTTTTCCAATGGAGCAGAATGGTCAATTTTACACAAGGAAATAGCAGCAACAACAGTGTATTCGGAGAATGTAGAACAACCCATGAAATGGTAAATTTCTTTTCCCTTGCAAGTGAATCTTCGTGTTCCGTCCGGCATCAACCCTTGACCCTGTAGAGAAAAAAAATGATCCTTTTTGGTAGGGTCTATTCGGTATTTCTTTCCAATATGGATTCCTTGGCTTAGTAATGCTTACTTGAATAGAGTCTATAATTACTTTTGGTTTGGGTTTTTACATCGATTTGACGTTTATAATTTAAGTGGAGCTGTATNTAAATTTCTTTTCCCTTGCAAGTGAATCTTCGTGTTCCGTCCGGCATCAACCCTTGACCCTGTAGAGAAAAAAATGATCCTTTTTGGTAGGGTCTATTCGGTATTTCTTTCCAATATGGATTCCTTGGCTTAGTAATGCTTACTTGAATAGAGTCTATACTTACTTTTGGTTTGGGTTTTTACATCGATTTGACGTTTATAATTTAAGTGGAGCTGTATTTGAGAAACGTTAAGAGTGAAGGAGTGTCAGGTTCCAAAAGTCGCTATGGGAGAGGTTACTGCTCTGCTCAGATGTGTTTTATGAAATTATTCAAAAAATATGCAGTCTTAATAACTCAGGAAGGATGAAAGGTTTGATTGCAATTATTAACCGCAAACAGCGTGGAATGATTATTATAAATAATTTTGAAATTCAATAATAAATAACAAAAGTTTAAAAGTTTAGCTTCTTTCTGTTTTAAACACAAAGTTTTTATTCAAAATGCATGGTCATAACAGCTTGCTATTTGTTCAAAAATCTAATGGTTAAGTAAGTTTTGTTGAATTTTTTGAATAGTTTTGAAAAATTGCCTGAGGTAGACAGAAACCATTTGGAAATTCGCTCTCATACCGACCTTTCACGACACTCATTCATCCTCCAAATTAGCTCGACTTTAATTGTTAAGTTTACCTGGGTGAGCCGAATTTTGCTACATAAGTTCGTCTTCTTTGATTGACAGAATTTGCACTCATAGCATTGCGGGACATAGAGTGGAATGACATGATCACCGGCTTTGAATTCCGTAACTCCCTCACCAACACTCTCAACAATTCCAGCACCTTCATGACCCAGAATCACTACAAAAATGAGCAGATGAAAGATAATCAATATATAGTTTAATTAAGAAGGGGAGTTTCAACTTTAAACTAAACAAACTTAATTTCTGGTTAGGCAGGTTTGTTTTTAACTTCGGTGTCTCCAACATTTTTTTACGTCTGAGTCTATTGTATCGTTATTATAAGTTTATAAATTCTTCGAAATTGATTTCGTTTATATTAAATTTCTTCGAAATATATGCTCATACCATACCAATTTAGTTTGCTGTTTAAATTTTTCTAAAAGTTTCATATAAATTTTTTTAATTAGATTTCTAATTCTTTATAGATCTTACAGCGAATAATTTGACTTTTCTTAGTTTCTATTACATTTTGCATGTTTTTGGAACAAATTGGATGAGTCGCCAGCACTGAGTTGAAATCAGATAAATTTCACTCTTTGCCGATGTGGAAAGGATTCTGTATCACCCGGTGGTTAGATGTGAGAAGACTCGTACTCTAACAGTAACCAAGCGAGGCATTAATCCCCAGAGACAATGACAAGTATGAATAAAAACTCTCCTGTGAGATAAGGAGACCCGTGGTCCAGTGTAGAAATACACAGGCTACTCTACTTTTTGTCTCACATAAGATGGCGAGCAGAATCCCGGTTCGANCTTCATTCTCGTCTTCGGCATCGTCCCCGTCATCCAGAACATGGCGTCTCCTGGGCTTAGCATCTTCAGATTTTGTATATGCGCAGTAGCCTTTTTGATGCGCAGTGGGCATTTATATGATGCGTCACCTGATAAGGTACACGAGTGGATAGTATACGTGCGCAATCAACTTTTCTATGCGCAGAGGACATAAATATGTGCGCGGTGTACTTTCTTTCCGGTATGGGCATTTATTTGTGCGCAGCGAGCTTTTATATATGGGCAGCGGACTTTTTCCTGTGCAGTCGGCATTTATATGTGCGCAGTGGGCATTTCGATGTGTTCAATGATTATTTCCATGCGCGTTGAGAGTTTATAAGTGCGCAATGGACATTTCCTTCCACAATTAGCATCTATGTNAATGATTATTTCCATGCGCGTTGAGAGTTTATAAGTGCGCAATGGACATTTCCTTCCACAATTAGCATCTATGTGTGCAAGCAGGACGCTTTCGTACGCAATTACGCAATAGACATTCGGATGTGCGCAATAGCTGTTTCCATGCGCAGTGAGCATTTATATGTGCGTAACAGACATTCCCATGCGGAATGTACATTTATATGTGCACAATGGACATTTCCATTGCGCAGAAACAGGAACGCCTTTCTTTTGTACCTTTTCTTTCAACTTCAAAAAAATTCTCCTTTACTCATTGTGCATAGAAATGTTTATTGCGCACTCAGAAATGCCAACTGCGCAGGGAAATTTCCATTGCGCATATATAAATCCCCACTGCGCACGGAGATGTCCATTGCGCACACAAATTCCAACTGCATGTGGGGATGTCCATTCGGCACATACAAGTACAACTTGCGCATGGAAATATTCATTGAACACATCAAAACACCAGCTGTGAATGGAAAAGTCCACTGCGTACATACAAATGCCTACTGCGCATGTAAAAGTTCACTGCTCATTTACAAAAACTCGNATGGAAAAGTCCACTGCGTACATACAAATGCCTACTGCGCATGTAAAAGTTCACTGCTCATTTACAAAAACTCGCTGCGCACAAATAAATGCCCATTCAGCAAAGAAAGTACACTGGGAACATATATANATGGAAAAGTCCACTGCGTACATACAAATGCCTACTGCGCATGTAAAAGTTCACTGCTCATTTACAAAAACTCACTGCGCACAAATAAATGCCCATTCAGCAAAGAAAGTACACTGGGAACATATATATGTCCTCTGCGCATAGAAAAGTTTATTGCGCACATATAACTATCCACTGCGCATGTAAAACTCCACTGCGTACATATGAATGCCCTCTGCACATCGAAGAGTCTACTGTTCATACACAAATCGGGTAAAGCGTAGCTTTTCAGATGATGCGATATATAAAAACCGACTGCGCACACATAAATGCCATACGCACCGTGGCGCACCCCTATCGCATGTTATAACCTTTCGCGTGGGGACGTGTGGGGATACGATATTATGATGGTAAATTTGGCAACGTTTGGGGTGCGCAAAGGTGCGCAGAGGGTGCGCAATTTAGTAATACCCGAAAAGAAAGAGCGACAAAAAATAATTTAAANGGTGCGCAAAGGTGCGCAGAGGGTGCGCAATTTAGTAATACCCGAAAAGAAAGAGCGACAAAAAATAATTTAAAACAACTAACTTTACACTATAGATTCACACAAAATGTTCTACATGGCATAGGCCAAACCGCGCCCAATNATTTAAAACAACTAACTTTACACTATAGATTCACACAAAATGTTCTACATGGCATAGGCCAAACCGCGCCCAATGCACAGGCGGGCCGCTCAGTTCTTTTTGTTTTACATCTAAACAAGTATTTTGACTAAAAAACCCTAATATTGTCCAATATTGCCCACTGCCCAATTAATACTTATTGTCCAGCCCACTATTGCCCAATATTACCCACAAATATTGACCACCCAATATTGCCCACTTAGGAACACTGNTTTTTTAATTTACTTTTTATCTTATAATAACCAACATCGGGAATTGCTCCAATGCCATAGTATGGTTTTTTACGCTTTACCTGGAAACACCCCTTCAGGATCTGAGCCGCCTAACGTGTAAGCATCTGTATGACAAACTGCAGTTGCAGTGATTCTCAGCCTGACTTCTCCCGATTTCGGTGGAGCAACTTCGACTTCCTCAATCTGAAGTGGTGCTTTAGGTTCCCACGCTACAGCTGCACGGCAGGTGATAATCTATAGGGTTTAATATTTTAAACCGAAACATGTTTAGTATGTAGCCTCGTCGTTACTGCTTGATGCTTACCTTTCCTTCCATACTTCTATTTCAACACTTCCGGATGAACAGTAAAAAGGCTTATGAAAAAATTTGATTCTCTCGCCTTTAACGCCAATCAATATTCAGGGTGTCTAAAGTTCTAGAGCACCGCAGAATGTACGAGTTACCCGAAGTAAAAAAAAAACATTTTTTTTGTCACAAATTTGCAAAAATTTTGCAAAATTTGACTTGACCGCCAACAATGGATGTCAGATTCGTAATCTTCGCTAAATTTCCAGTTGAAATGCATCACTTATCCGAATTCGAGATAGAGTGGAGGAGTTAAGCTTAGTATACAACCGGTCATTATCATCATGATAATGCTCATCGACATAATTTCCATTTTCGCAATGGATTATGTCGATGCAATAAACAACTTAAAATTTTATCATCGTGATAAATTATCATTGTGAGAAAAAAATCATTCTTTTTCACGATGATAAATTATAATAGGCTCGGGCTTTCTTTCTTANATAAATTATAATAGGCTCGGGCTTTCTTTCTTACAGTGAGAATTTTCTGCTAGGAGGGAAACAGCAAGATTTAAGCTTAGGGCAAAGTTAGCATAAGCAACAGTCGCTGGAAGATGAAATACATACATCATAAAACTTCTTGCGCAAGATTTAATTAAATTTTTGGTGAACATAATTACGTGCGTACAGTTTTAGGGGAACCAAATTCTCGGCGGGGACTGTAGATTAGCATTAACATGATAATTCAAAATGGAACCATGTTCGGATGGAAGTATCTTGGGAAAGATGATCAAGAGTCATGAAATTTGTATACGGACACTCATAAATAATGGATACACTATCGCGTCTACCAAAAAATTTCATCAAGTCAATACTTGTGCAAGATGTTGCGTGATTTAGTTAAAGCAATAAGTACAACGACGGATTGTTAGTAACTTTACACTTTGTTTTATAATTTGAAATTGCAGTATTAGTTATTGAAACCAACAAAAAAAATAGTATTTGACAAAAAAAAAACTCTATTTTAGAATTTGATTCCATGTATAAAAAATTCCAAAGTAATCAAAAATTGTAATAATATTTGCCTTAGATTATGATTACTGATTACAGATTACTAATCTATGATCATGATTACTCCAAAATGTAATCATAATCATGATTAGTAATCGATTACTCATTTTTGACTGTAATCATGTAATCAGTAATCTGATTACATTTTTTCTGTAATCAAACCTGCTCTGAGAATAATCAACACAGGGGAGAAGAACTGGAAATAGGCTGAGTGGATTAATTTTTTGCAGTGACTAATTGTGGACTGGAGTAGAAAAATTTCATTGGCATAACTTTATTTACCAGTGATTTTCAATATGCAAGTAATTATGTCACTCGCATTAACATAACACATAATACTTTTTCATAGTGAAAGTTTATGCCAGGAGTTGTGTACTAAGCTTTAGCTGTAAATACTGACCGCGCAAAAAAATTTAGTTAATAATAACCTATAGCACATCTTCGAACACTCCTTCACTTCTACCATATACATGTAGATGCTGAATTATTGGACCTACAAAGATGACAGTTGCTAGATGTTCAATTTTCAAATGTACTAGAAATTTTTCCAAAATTTTCAAATACATTTCACAATTAAACAATGTTCTTGTTGTAAAACTCGTGGGGAAACTTTTGGTTGGTAAATCATTGTAACAACAACGAAGGCGTTATAGTCGAGAGAACCCGGTAATTAATTATTAACCGGTAGTATCGGAATTACGAGAAGGGTTTATTGAAAGTGAACCGAGTGAGATGTTTAGTAGACTGCAACGTGGAAGGAAGACGATAGGAAATGAAGAGCAGAGATTGTGACAGAATACAATTGATACTGAAGCTTTATCAATGAATGATGTAAGGATAAATCTTGTAAACTATGGAATATGGAATGATTAGTGAAATCATCTGCCAGACTCAACTACTCACATCTCATTACAAATCTCGGCGTTTTATTTTTGGCTCAGCTCTGGTTCTCGTTCTTAAGAAAAAAAAATTTTCGGCTCTGCTTGGGCTCTCATGGAAATTATTTTTCGATCTACTCCTGCCTTTCCAGAAATACTCTATTCGACACCGGAGTCTTTTGTAAATTCTACCTTGTGATATTTTGTAAATGCTCTCTTGTGATCTAAAAATCTTGCTTGGACAATTCTGAAAATGTTCCCTGGACACTGCGTGGGGGTAGAAGTAAAGCACCGTCCGCTGATTGTATCAGCCCAAAGTATCAGTCCTATATATCAGCCCATTGCACTAGTTTTAAAATTTTTTGTTAGGTTGTTAGGTTAGGTATATTTGTTAAAAAAGAATGGGCTGATACTATCAGCGGACGGTGCTTTACTTCGACCCTGCGTAGGAACTTAAACTTTACACGTAGTTTGTATTTGAAATATTTATCTGGAGTTTTCTCGATGTCTTTTTAAAGTGCTTGATTGAACTTATCTGAATATGTTCTTTTGGGTTCTACTCATGCTGGAGGCATTTTGAATATGTGCCTTTGGGGAATCCACGAGCTCTTTTGAAAATGGTCCTAGGACTCTACTAGGGTAACTCTATTAGAAATATTTTCTCAAACTCATCTAAGGGATTTTTTGAAAATGTTTTCATCTTTCGATGGGCAGCATTCCATAGTTTTTGTCCGGCTTTCTTCAGACTCTTTTTCAAAAATGATCTTTTTTTTCTGATTAAGATATCTCCCATGACTGCTTTACATCATACCCCTTTCGGTTTGATGTAGGCGCAGAGTCCGAGTGAGCAAGAGCCCAGAGCATAGAGCATAAATCGCCGAGCTATACTACGTAGTTTGACACAAGTGAGATGGTGCGAGAAGATTGCGCCTCTATGACGTTAGGTTAGCACTCCACTCCTGCGATGTGAACTTAACACTTTTTTTTCAGAAAATCTAAGTTAGCCCTCAACCCGTCAGTCGTGTGAAGGGAATCCTCTCAGCGTTTCAAATACAAGAACATCTCATAAAATGAATTTATCAATGAAAATCCAGTCAACACTTTGAAAATAAAAATTTATTCAAGTTAGAATCTAGGATTTTCGGATATTTTTAGGATCAAGATTTAGAATAGTGTGGAATGGAATGCTGGGTGTCAATTGGACCCTAATCAAAAATAAAGTATAGGTACCGAAATCAGGTTTTGGAAATATTTTTTGACGGAAGTATAAAAATTAGATGGAATATATTTCTGGGTGGTTGTCAGTTGTTCGATCCCTTGCCACTGGACATTTAGATAGCTGTTGTGGAGAGATCCACCATCACGATACGAACAGTTTGAATAATCAAAGATGTCTTCCTGACATCGTTGTTTGGAACTTTTCCGAGATGAACTTGACACGTTAGTTTATAAAGTTAAACACAAGTACCGTCCATACCAATATCTTTACAACCAAGAGAAGACTTTGACTAATGAAGTTAATTGGGACCGAAGCCTTAAGAATTTGGATCGAGTTTCCCCTAAAACAATATTTTCTATCAACTAAAGTGTGCCAAAAGTCTACATTTGTTTTTTTTAGATAGAGAAAGAATTATGTTGTGTTAGTCTACAATAAAAATTAGCTTTTTCACTGTGCGATTATTAACCTCGAACAGCGTAGTGTGAGGCGTTTCTTGATATGTAGGCTGACCTCGTGTATAAGTTGCATCCAACCAGTTCGCGCACAATTTTTTGTCACAAAATTTGTCTAGGTCTTTTTTTTGACTGCACTGCCAAAATGTCTATACAGTAGTCATAACTTAGATATGACGTAAGTTTTTACCAGAATGTAAAGAGACTTGAACGGTAGGAAGTTTTTAACAGTGTACATTTTCCCAATTGCAGAGTTAATTCTCTTGTCTGCTGTTTTGGCATGTGAGGTGAAAGTCAATGTGGAGTCCAATAAGATACCGAGATATTTGAATTGGTTGTTATGCTTAATGATAGAATTTTCAACTTGAATGATTGGAATTGGACCGATTTTTGTATCGTTGGCTTTGTGGAATAGCACAAATTCCGTTTTTTTGGTACTAACTAATTTTATTATTATGTTATTTGCAGTATCCTAGGGAATATGAATTTGCCGGTCGTGAAGATGAGTTTAGAAGAGAGGATTTCGACCTGTCAAAATTAACTTCTCAAAACAAAATCATCCAAGTCACCATACCTTCTGGGATTGCTTGCACAGCTTGGATCAATTCTACCATTTGTAATTTTGAAGAAGCTTTTTATTCCAACAATGGCTCAAGTAAATGGAATTGCAATATCAAATACACCAGGGTCTCAAGCAGAAAGTTTGGTGTGTGGACATAGGGCACTAAACTATAATTGTTTTCTCAACAGCTATGAAAACCCGTGGCTTGTTTTGTCTATAGTTAGTTTTAATGGTTTCATTAACATTGGAATATGTGGGAGTCAAACTGTTTTCGAAAACCATCATGCATTGGATTCTTTCGCTGGAAATTTTAGAAGAGAGCTACATAATCTGATTTATGTTATAGATTTATAAATTAAGGTGGGGGTAATTGTAATGGATGTGAAGTTGCATATGCACTGTAATCTGTATTATAATGATTTTAAACAACAATAAAATTACTATTTGTTTCTTAACATTTCAAAAATGTTGCGATTGAGTAAAACTACAAGGGTACTAGGACCGTAGTTTGTGGGACATTTTGGTATTGGACAGATATAATATTGGATACAGTGTACCTGAGAATCAAAGACATTTTTGAAACAATAAGGTATCCGAAGACAAAACGATGTTGTGATAAAAAATTTTTGTCGACGTTGGTGTAGAAAATAGTACGTGTAAGCCAAGTATCAGAAGTGATATCAATATGGGTAGTAAAGGTAAATTTCTTGCCTCCTTGCGCACACAAACTGGGCTATATTTATATATCTTTTGAATTTTCGCGTTCACTCCGCGGTTTATACAGAAAGATGGTAAATATAGCAAAATGGAATCTAATTTGTAGTGCAGCGAAAATGATTATATCTGTCAAAAAATTAATCAAAATTAATTAGTCACGGGAGCTTCAATTTACTTGAAAATTTTCAATTCTTGAAAAGTTGACTACCCTTCAACTTTTCTTGAAGTGAAAGAGAATTGAAAGTACCTTTTCTTATTTTCAATTTACCATTGTAGACTTCCTGAAGTGAAAAATTTAGATGAAGTTGAAAGGTAGCTGAAATGAACATGAAGTGATATTTGCTCAGGAAGTCTACATGGTTACTAAAAATTGAAATGAGGTTGAATTGCAATGGAATTGAAATGGAAATGAAAGTGATACTTTTTCAGGAAGTATACAACAAGGGTTAGATTGAAATTATCAACTGTTACGCCCGTTTTATACTTAATGTCATTCGTCCTTCATTCGAATGAAATGCAGTATGATTGATGAATTTTGCAACAAATTTTGCAAAAATCTTAATTATCAAGGTAAATTAGATTTACAAGTTTATTGCAAAATTCATTAATCATACTGCATTTCATTCGAATGAAGGACGAAAGACATTAAGTATAAAATGGGCGTTACGCCTGATGCAAACTTTCTCTTCTCGCTCCTTTCGTTGGAGAATTCTCATAGCAATTCTTATGCAAACGAAATATTTTGATTTAAACTTTCTCCTAACGTCACCAAGACGTTTGTTTTACAAGCTGCGAAGAAAAGTTTTTCTCTAGCGAAAACATCTAAACTTTATTTTTTCGTTCTTTATCGTTCTCTAAGCGTTCGCTTCCAGAAGTAGAACTTTTTCAACTTTTTATCGTCGAACGCAAGGTTGCTATNTTATCGTTCTCTAAGCGTTCGCTTCCAGAAGTAGAACTTTTTCAACTTTTTATCGTCGAACGCAAGGTTGCTATGAGAAATCTACAGTAAACATCTTTGATATCAAAGATATTTTTTGTAGATTTCTCATAGCAACCTTGGTCGGACGGTAGGAGGAGGTAAATATTAAAAATTGAATCTAAACTTTCGCTGGAGAAATGACCCGTGAATGAAGAGAGAAAATAATTTCGCCGACGACTAAGGGAAAGTTTAAATTCAGGTAAAGTTGAAGGACAACAAGTGAGAACGCAAAAAATATTCGCTGTCAACGCAATGAGAAAGTTTGCATCAGGCGTTACGAATTATCGCAACTGAAAGTGTAACTTTCTTCGATTGACTCCGAATGACGTTGTTGATGTTGGTGTTTTACCAATATAATGATAATGAGTGTGCCTATTAGGTAACTTATTGGCGAAACATCAAAAATCTCAAAAAATTTGAATGTAATTGAAACTCTAGAGCCAATTTCTAGTTTGACTTTTTCAAAGTCAAAGTCCTATATTGCTTGTTTACGCCATTTTTAACCACTTTTACACAACNGTCCTATATTGCTTGTTTACGCCATTTTTAACCACTTTTACACAACAAATATTACCAATACCTACCAATCTTGTATTCATTGACTAGTAAGGTGTGTTGTAAAATTTATACAAACATTCACTTTCTTTGTACAAATGTTGTAAAAACTGTGATAGAGCGAAAAAAAAATTTTTTTTTGGGAAAAATTTATAAACTTTCTCTGTCCCATGAAGTGAACGTATTTTTGTGCTTACNCAAATATTACCAATACCTACCAATCTTGTATTCATTGACTAGTAAGGTGTGTTGTAAAATTTATACAAACATTGACTTTCTTTGTACAAATGTTGTAAAAACTGTGATAGAGCGAAAAAAAAAATTTTTTTTTGGGAAAAATTTATAAACTTTCTCTGTCCCATGAAGTGAACGTATTTTTGTGCTTACNAAAAAAAAATTTTTTTTTGGGAAAAATTTATAAACTTTCTCTGTCCCATGAAGTGAACGTATTTTTGTGCTTACAAGTCTCGTATTGTGAAGAACAAAATGTTTTCATTTAGTTGCTGTTGTTGACTGTCAGTGGCAACTCATGAGGATAAATGATAATTTGATGTAATTGTTTAAGGTGCAGTTGTCCGGATGATATTTAGAGTATCCATTTTGACATTAATTCTATAAGTTAAAAAGTGTGAGTCACCCTTTGAACCTAACTTGCATGCTGAACACAAAAAAAAATGTCGCCGTAACTAATACATGTAGCATGTTGAAAAAGTCTTTTTCCCGACAATATGGAATTAATGGAAGTTCAAAACAATCAAATTTACAAACATAAAATAAGGATATGATGGCACAAGTAGTTCAACAATGTTTGTGAAATTTATTACCGCTACACAAATATCGAATTCCCTAAATTATGAATTCAAAGATTCAATTTCAAAAATTTAAATTACTTTCACTGTTACATGTTGGACAAGCAGTAAGCTTTATTTAAATTTNTCACTGTTACATGTTGGACAAGCAGTAAGCTTTATTTAAATTTATTACCGCTATATGAATACCGAATTACCTGGATAAACATATAAAACTAAAGTTAAAATATTTTAAATTGCAGTTTTAATGTTGTACATCAGATAATTCGATATCGGTGAAGCGGTGGTTAGTTAAAACTAGTCTTCAGAATTTATTTTTCAAATGAATGTTTCAATCTGAATTCGTAAATATTAGAGTGAATTACTGCTCCCTCTANTATTACCGCTATATGAATACCGAATTACCTGGATAAACATATAAAACTAAAGTTAAAATATTTTAAATTGCAGAGTTTTAATGTTGTACATCAGATAATTCGATATCGGTGAAGCGGTGGTTAGTTAAAACTAGCCTTCAGAATTTATTTTTCAAATGAATGTTTCAATCTGAATTCGTAAATATTAGAGTGAATTACTGCTCCCTCTAANCTTCAGAATTTATTTTTCAAATGAATGTTTCAATCTGAATTCGTAAATATTAGAGTGAATTACTGCTCCCTCTAATACGATATTTATGTAGCGGAAATGCTATCAAAAAAACAATGTGAAAAATATTGCTTATTATAGTCAAACAAATCCTTAATATTAAATTTGTGGTTTAAAGTTTGAAATCCGATAGTTCGATATTGATGTAGTGGCTGCTAGTTAAAATAGCCTTCGAATTATTTCGGAATCTATGTGCCAATATACGTAGCAGTTTTAATATGTAAATGTTTCAGTTTGAATAAATGATCCCGGTAGCTCGATAATTTTTTAGCGGTAATTTAAGCTTTTGAGCACCATTGTTCACACGTGAATTTAATATACAGGGTCATCTGAAAGTAGCTCCGGGCTTTTAAAAATCTGTACCTTTTTACTGAATTGACATACAGTTATCGTTTTGGACTCGTTGGAAAGCTGAATGTCAAGACGGAAATTGGACACAATCGCAAAGTTCAAGGGTCACCATTATTAGGAGTAATTCATGATCAAATGGAAAACTTTTAATTTAGCATTACGATTGGCATGGAGAAGTTTTAGAAACAAATCTTGAATTATTTGATCAACATCGGTTTGGTTGCTATAAAAAGCGCTGAAACGGATTGTTTGAATTTGCGATAATAAAAGCCGCCATGGTAATCCTAATGCTAAATTAAAATTTTTTAATTTAATCATGAATTGACCTTAGTGATGCTGGTTCCTATCCCTTTTGATTGTGACCAATATTTCTTCTTGACATTCAGCTTTCCAATGAATCATAAACGAGACTCCTGTGTCAACTCAATAAAGAGATACAAATTTTCAAAAGCCCGGAGCTACCTTCAAATGACCCTGTATATTTAATTCAATATTTCCAAAATTTTGTGGATAAAATCGAAGTAGTGGTACGTGTTAACAATATCTTGTGTTTCAAAAGTCACAATCTTAAACCAAACGAAAAATTGAATCCACATCAACTTGTGACTTGTGAAAGTACTTGATGTTCTTGAGAAAGAACTTTCCACATGTTAAGCTCTAGAAATTATACAGTAATACATGTATGAGACTCATAGCAGTCACAATTAGGATATCGGCATTTCACGTTAAAATCAGACAAAGTCTACTTACATATATTTATGTAAAGAAAGAAATTACTTTCTACATTAAAAATATAGAAAATACTGATGCGACAGGAATTTGACTCATTTGAATATTAAATTTCTATACGTTTTTGTCTCCCAAATTTCTCCAGATAATTAATCAAGTTATTTTTCAATAATTATTATACTCGTATTTTCAGTCTAATGCCCTAACTGATTGTTTTTCAATTTCTTCTATTTTTGCAGTTATTTGAATGCGTAAACAAGTGAATAAAATTCACGTAAATTGATACTGTGCAGTTTCATTCCGTAAACAAGTTGTACAGTGAAATGATTGAAGCTAGCATAAATAAACCCATTCTTTTGAATATAAAATGCTACTATGTTGAATAACACTAACTCANCATTCTTTTGAATATAAAATGCTACTATGTTGAATAACACTAACTCAATACCTATAATTTTAAGAAACAAAAAAATGTATTATTGCTATTCAATGTAGATGCGAAGATTTCCACATCGTATGGTTTAACAGACAGAATGAGAATTATGAATAGACTCCTTCAAGGAGAATCTGTAAGTTCTACTTTTTTCAACCACTTTATAGAGGAAATGGTGAACAAATTTGAATGTTCCACCTTTGCGAGCGTCTATCTTCACATGTCTTATATCCATTTGCTATCGACTGTGAACTTGGTTGTTTAATCTAATGTTCGCCAGCAGAAAATATCTATAGCCGCTAACTTAAAGTCCCAGGTCTCCTGGTAAACTTATACAAAACAAAACCGCTTGTAATCACACATGGGCAAGGTGCCCTCGTGCTCTCTCGATGAGGGCAGCCCTGAGGGCGCGAGGGCAGGTATTACTATGAGGGCAAGAGGGCACGAGAGCATAAGGGCATGGTTGGTTTGTGAGAGCATGAGGTCACGAGGGCAGATTTGGGTAGTGATGGCATTACGGCAGGCTTGGTTTGTCAGGTGAGGAGTGTAGATTTTGATCGTGAGGGCAGTAGGCCAGTTAATTTGAACGCATTTAAACATTTAATTTCTGTTATACCCCTATTTCTGTGTATTTTTATTGAAACCTAGTTTAAAATGCAAACGCAATGATTGGGNTTAATTTCTGTTATACCCCTATTTCTGTGTATTTTTATTGAAACCTAGTTTAAAATGCAAACGCAATGATTGGGCTTAATTTTTATTTTATTTGGAAAATAATTAAACCAACAAGCAATAATAAACAAATGTGCTTGTTTTTTTTATCAAAAAATTCCAAGTTGTGAATAAACACGGTAATAATATTTAGAAATACAACATTACCATTTGAAAGTACGTTGTCATTTTTTTTNTTAATTTCTGTTATACCCCTATTTCTGTGTATTTTTATTGAAACCTAGTTTAAAATGCAAACGCAATGATTGGCCTTAATTTTTATTTTATTTGGAAAATAATTAAACCAACAAGGAATAATAAACAAATGTGCTTGTTTTTTTATCAAAAAATTAAAAGTTGTGAATAAACACGGTAATAATATTTAGAAATACAACATTACCATTTGAAAGTACGTTGTCATTTTTTTTNAAGTTGTGAATAAACACGGTAATAATATTTAGAAATACAACATTACCATTTGAAAGTACGTTGTCATTTTTTTTTTATTTCTCATGCCTTCATTGTGTCTGGGTCTAGACCCTTGTTCCGACAACAATTTCTAAATGATTCGCTTTATTTGCATCGGAATATTTCTTCCGTTTTGATTCTTACATGAGCAAAGTGCCCTCCTGCTGTCTCGATGAGGGCAGGAGGGCAGACTTAATTGGTGNATTCTTACATGAGCAAAGTGCCCTCCTGCTGTCTCGATGAGGGCAGGAGGGCAGACTTAATTGGTGAGAGCACGAAGGCAAAAGGGCAGACTTGATTCGTGAGGGCAGGAGGGCAGGGCTGATTCGTGAGGGCATCAGCGTNGAGCACGAAGGCAAAAGGGCAGACTTGATTCGTGAGGGCAGGAGGGCAGGGCTGATTCGTGAGGGCATCAGCGTACAAGGGCAAAAAGACAGGCTTGGTTCGTGAGGGCAAGAGGGCAGGATGGCATGAGGGAAGTTAACATGCCCATGTATGCTTGTAATACGGAGATCGGTAGAATGAGGAAAAAAGATAAATTATTTTGGAGAAGCAATCCCATTAACATCACGAACTTTTTTGTCTACCTTGGCATTATTTTACATTCGAGCGGGTCGTCCAAACTCGACTCCAAATTGCAGGTTAAAAACGGTATTGCTGTACAAAGTTCTATATTCCGTATTCTAGGTAACTCGTTGCAGTCCATGACAAGGTGAGTTGTTGGTATTGAGTTCAAAAGAAATATTTTACACATATCCTAGATATTTCAGTACGACTTGGACCTTACGATACATCGCAATCTGTATTTGCAATTTAGCTCTATNTGCTGTACAAAGTTCTATATTCCGTATTCTAGGTAACTCGTTGCAGTCCATGAGAAGGTGAGTTGTTAGTATTGAGTTCAAAAGAAATATTTTACACAAATCCTAGATATTTCAGTACGACTTGGACCTTACGATACATCGCAATCTGTATTTGCAATTTAGCTCTATCGACATGTTGCCTTTGCCTTGTAGGGCTACAATACTTTCTCTTGATTATCATGTGTAAATAATTGACAACAAATTTTATTGCTACAAACATTCAATCGAAACAAGAGATATTAGTTTCGTAAAGTTTTCCATTTATGAATCGGTTAAGCATATCTAACGCTGCCACTGGTTGATCGTATGGTACAAAGTGACCAGCGTTTCGTACCAATACATAGCCCAATTTTTTTCCAGATTTCTCATATCCTGCGATTTGACCATCAATTTTCCAAACTCTTTTAATAGCTTCTCGAAAGCACTTCTTTCCTTTGAATTCCAAATTCTTTAACATCTCCAATGTGCCGATGCTTGGTAGACCAACATCGAGATTCCCAGAGTAAAAGAGAATCTTATATGACTCGGGTGCATCCAGAAGCTTCTCAATATATGTTACTACTGGTGCAAAAAGGTTATCACTAAGCGTGTCCTGCTCGCCTTCTCCGAGGGGGGAAAATTTTAAATTCCCTACATGAAGTCCTTTTAAAACAAAATTTTGATTGATGTACTTTAAGAAATATCCAATTAAGCCAGGGTATGTCGTGCGGAGAATATTGGAGAAAGATTCGTATCCAGAAATCTCTTGAAAATGAGTGGAATGTCCTGGATGAAGCAAAAGATTTTCCAAGACCTAGATCACAAAAGTCATAAAACGATTCTTTAACGAAGTGCTGCACTTTTTGTCAAATTTTGTCATCATATTCTAATTGAATAACAAATAATGAAACTCAAGTACACTGTTCAGTTAACAGTTCTATATAAATTGATCTTAATAATTAATATATTAATTTAGTTACCTTTCTAGCTTTATTATAATTCTTATTCCTGATATACTGAGCGCATTTATCTTGTTCTTTGAGGAAATATGCAAGTTCTACATCGTCGATGAGTCCGACGTTATATAGATACTCTCCCTGACGGTTGTTATGCACTAAATCAGAATACGTATTTCCAATTGCAAACCCTTTCAAATTTATGCGGACTTTTGGATTCATTTGATTTTTTTTGTGGATTTTGTAGGCAAAAGCTGGAACATACTGTCCTACAAAATAGACAGGAAATACAATAAAACAAAATAGCTGAAATCTTCCTACATGTTGTAATGCTAAGCACAACAAAATACATATTGATTGTGGCTTGTCATTCCCCAATCTGCAAGATGGTTAATAATAATATTTTCAAATTAACTTATTTTGTCATTCATACCAGCATATGATTCTCCAGTTAGATNCTTTCAAATTTATGCGGACTTTTGGATTCATTTGATTTTTTTTGTGGATTTTGTAGGCAAAAGCTGGAACATATTGTCCTACGAAATAGACAAGAAATACAATAAAACAGAATAGCTGAAATCTTCCTACATGTTGTAATGCTAAGCACAACAAAATATATATTGATTGTGGCTTGTCATTCCCCAATCTGTAAGATGGTTAATAATAATATTTTCAAATTAACTTATTTTGTCATTCATACCAGCATATGATTCTCCAGTTAGATAAAATGGGGTATTAGCGTATTCTGGAAACATTTGAAAGAACTGGAAAAAGAAACTGTAGAGATGTTGGGCAGTGTCCTCACGAGTTTTTGCANATTCTGGAAACATTTGAAAGAACTGGAAAAAGAAACTGTAGAGATGTTGGGCAGTGTCCTCACGAGTTTTTGCATAACCTTCAAATGCATCAGTGTAACTAAAACCTGGAATATGGTAGAAAAATGGACAACGTTAAACAAATTTTTGTAGCAAGTCCGGTAGCGTTTAAAATACAGGGTGAGTAATCTTTTTTAGTACCCTAGAAAGCATGCTTTCACATGACGTCATTTTTCCATGTCACCGAAAGGGGGTTTTATATTAATATTGACAGTCGGCTACGGCAGAATATTGAAAGAAATAACCAAAAGCTACAAGTGGGCGGGATTTAGATTGAAAAGAAATAAGAGTGTGGCATATGCTTTGTAAGTAGTCTTCACTTTTTGTCTCAATTGAATTGAAAAAGTGAAGACTTAGTTAAGAAGCATAGTGCAGCAGGGTCATTCCTGGACTTGGTTTTTACTCTCAGTTAAGGATCAATGAGAATTACAGCATGGCGTATTCGCACAAAAATAAAGCAGAGAAGCAGAGTGAGGGTCGGCAGGTTCTCTGTTGAACGAGGTGGAGTAGATCCCAAGGTATCACCCCATTCTCTACTTTGGCTTCATTCACTCAACTAACCACCTCTCACCATCGCCATTATAGAATCCTCTTTCTTAGAAAATATTCCTTTTGATTTGATATCCGCAAATATTCTAAGCAATCACATAGGTTGGGAGGAGCTATGGTGAAAGTAGAGAAAGAGGGTACTAGAAAAGATTACTCACCCTGTAAGTATCGACAATGCCATAGCTAGGACGTAGAGATATATGTTGAGTTGAAAGGAATATCTTTTCGGTTGTTTCTATACTTGGCACTATTACACAGACCGTCAAGGAGAACTAGCTCCTCCTTTTGAAAACCTTAGTGTTACATTAAGAAAGAGCTAAGTTCAAAAAGTATTAGTTTAAATGGACCAAAATCTTAATGAAAACACATAAATCATAGTTCGGTTATCAATACATTTGGCCTTAACTTTTCAGGGACATAAAAACTATCCGATGCTGTGAACACGGTACAGAAAGAAATACTTCGACAATAAAAACTATGACTAATATAAATATAATTTGAGAATTAAGCTAAAATTTGTTTATCTTGAATGTGCAAGTTCTCAAGAGCGAAAAATATGTTGAATAGAACCTAATAACGAACCTCCAAGGAACACTAAACCTTTATTTTATATGGTTGTTTGCAAAATCCAAAAATTCTGTATTTATTTCTAAAAATTCTTAGTTTCCTAAAACATAAGACGCGGTGCTAAAACACCAAACAGTTCTTGTTTACCTTTTCACTTACTTTATCAGGCGCGGTATGCTACCACACCAAACAGTTCTGATAACTCCTAATTTCCTTTCATTTCATTTCAACAGATGTCAAAATACTCCTTAATCTTAATTATACTTTTCTGACTACTCATTCATATCCTGACAATTATAATGTAAAAAATCTTCCAGTCAGTCCAATTTTGATTTCCTAAGCATATGGTTGTTTTTATTCTTTCTCAATAAATCAGGAAAAAAATTGATTCGCTTCAAGCTCACTCGTCCGATCATTCTAAGAAACAATATATGGTGATTAAATTGGGCTCACATTCTGACTCTAGCATAACCTCACTAAGTGTCGGAGTTTTCTAAAAATCCCAGAACAATGGTAAAGAAAGTGTGTAATTCAATATTTTGTGCTGTGAATCGAATTTCGTCGGCGTTTGGATTTCTTTGTAACAAAGGTTCACTCCATAAGAAACCATTACTTCACTCCTAAACCTTGCGCAACATTAATAAACCTTATAGAATTTATATTGATTTTTTGTAAAAGAAATTACTTAAACTTAAAAACTGTTTTAACCTTTAAAGTCGTACGTAATGTAAAATTAAAGAGATAANGTAAAAGAAATTACTTAAACTTAAAAACTGTTTTAACCTTTAAAGTCGTACGTAATGTAAAATTAAAGAGATAAAAAGCGCATTAATGATTATTTTTAGCAATAATTCTTAGGATTGAACGACGCCTATCGTAGATTTCGACCTTCAAAGTAAAGTTTACCTTCTGCAACCAATTTCATCAACTTCTAAACAATGTGTAATTTTTATAAAATTTGTTGGCTACTATCTAAGTAAATTAAGCTAACTAAAGTAACAAACTCAAAATTAAAATTACAAACACTGCAGACGATATTTGATAAGTCTAATACCGATCCCAACAGGCTGATCTATAAAAACNAATTAAAATTACAAACACTGCAGACGATATTTGATAAGTCTAATACCGATCCCAACAGGCTGATCTATAAAAACAACTGAATGTTCTGTTGTCCAAGTTGTCTTTCGTAAATGCAGCTGTATATTTTTGTCTATGAAAAACGGTCCAATTTCAACAAAAAGTCCCAACATGGATGTTCCTCCTGGATATAAAAAGAGAAAAAGTTTATTAATTTTTGTCTATGGTTTTGTTACTAAACCAANGATGTTCCTCCTGGATATAAAAAGAGAAAAAGTTTATTAATTTTTGTCTATGGTTTTGTTACTAAACCAAAATGTTTTGCTCACCATTTAACCACAAAATTAGAGGTGCTGACTCAGGACTTTTCTAGAGATTTTAATGTAATGTGATTATAAATTTTTTTTCAAGCTAAATTCTGTAAAATTAAGATATTATACCGAAGCAGGGAAAAACCAGAAGAACAGATTTGAATTGTATGTCTTGTTGGTAGTAATAAATCCACTGTAGCTCAAAACACTTGTGTTTGGTATTTTCACCTTTGCTTTTTGACGCGCTTCTTCAATTGCCATTTTATTTATTAGTGGTGTCAATAACAAAGGCTTTCCGTTGTCTTCAGAATTAGATTCTCTCTCAATCAGAACCCAACTAGGAGTTTTATTAGTGTAACTTGAAGTATTCGATTGAGATTGGAGCCCCATTATGCTATTTCCGTTTCCCAATACAACAATACAGAATAACAAAAATATTGAACAATGTACTACTTTTGGAAGGACGGTAGGAGTAGGACTCGTCATTTCTTTTGTAAACATAAAAATTTCACTACGCTGTAGAGTACTAAATTAAAATGAGCTCAATTTATTGTTATTCATAGGTTAGTACTAAGTAGAATGTTTTTTATTTGACGTGTCTGTTTGTCTGTGAAATATAATGAATTCTATAATTTGCAAGCTTTTCCTCGATCACTATATTTTCGATTTGGGTTAGCCTACTTTTAAAGACTTTCATCTTCCAAAAGTTACTAGGGTTAGCTAGATTCAAAATTTGTCCGGACGTCTGCCTTTTGAAAGGAGTTTCTTCTGACAATTTCCTCTAGGCGTTCACAATGTTTGCTTCAATCTTCACCAAAGTAATGACATTTTTTTTTAAATCCAGCGTATTTTTGTGAAACTTTTTGTTACTTTCAGTTGTTAGTCATGAGCAGTGTGGGTTCGGTGATATACACAAATGCTTTGTCAGTCAGCATGTGACTGTATGAAGTGTTAGCTGTTCGTTAGATGTAGCTTTATGATTGTATTCATGGTCTCTTTCGTGCTGTTTTCCGTCTTATGTTGAGCTAATGTTTAATTACAACTCATGATGGATTTCCAGTTTCGCATAAGGATTTAAGTAGCAAACATATAAGGTATTGTCATAAGGGATCTCGTTTTTAATCGCTTTGTGGAACCCCGACATTTTCATAAAAAAATATGCTCAAGCTCACAATTTAAGCAATAACCAGTGTTTTCCCATTTCCCGGATTTCTTCAGCATTTAACACTAAATTTGGCTAAACTGTTATAGTTTTAGTTTCGCGTACTTGCAGCCTTTTCTGGATTTCGAATTTTAGTCTTTTTGGAATCGCAAATACTCTAGCACTTGACACAAAAGTGCAAAATTTCGGCATTTTGCTGATTTTATAATACTTAAAAGTTTCAATGATGGAGAATATATACCCAATTATCGTGTGAATAAAACTGAGTTAGATTACTTTTGTAATTTTTCTTTTCGCGCTGAACATAATTATAAGTATTTCTGCTATAGTTAAAATTGCAAATGTTAAAGAATAAAGGCGGAAGATTATGTGTAAAAATAGTCGAGATAAATGAGGTACAGTTCGAAAATAATTTAAAGNAAATTTCGGCATTTTGCTGATTTTATAATACTTAAAAGTTTCAATGATGGAGAATATATACCCAATTATCGTGAAATAAAACTGAGTTAGATTACTTTTGTAATTTTTCTTTTCGCGCTGAACATAATTATAAGTATGGCTGCTATAGTTAAATTTGCAAATGNGATTACTTTTGTAATTTTTCTTTTCGCGCTGAACATAATTATAAGTATGGCTGCTATAGTTAAATTTGCAAATGCTAAAGAATAAAGGCGGAAGATTATGTGTAAAAATAGTCGAGATATATGAGGTACAGTTCGAAAATAATTTAAAGCAGGGTGGTGCACATATGTAAATCTATATTGATTCAAATAGCGCATGAGTCCATTGAAGAGCTTTTTCCTGCGAACTACAGAAGGCGCAGAATTTTTGCGGTGAGTTTAGTGCAGAATTACGGCGTCCCTGCTTATTAATCGCAATAAGTTAATCGGGAGACGATCTATTCGTAGTTGAATAGGTTTGATAAAATTAGGTGAATTACTATTGAATCCGCAGAATTATCCTTTAAATATTTCTTCAGTAAATTTCATTTGCAAGAGAGACAAATTCAAATCGGCGTGCAAGCCTTGGGATTGCTCCACTTGTTGAACCATTTATGAGGTTATTGAACTTGCCAATCTTACTTTACATTATTCTAAATTTTAGAATCGAAAATTCCTATCAAACTAATAATACAGGGTTGCTTTTACACGACAGTAACAAACAGAATTTATTCATAAGACCCTATTTTTTATAGCTTTGCTAGATGCAATGAATTCAGCATGGGCGAATACGTCGCTATAACACCCATGGATATAATACCATGGTTTTTGTCTTCATAATTGATTTTTCACATTCTAATAAGACACGATTTATTCTATACGAGAACCAATTTTCGTATTTGATGGATTGGGTTGGGTNATGAGGTACAGTTCGAAAATAATTTAAAGCAGGGTGGTGCACATATGTAAATCTATATTGATTCAAATAGCGCATGAGTCCATTGAAGAGCTTTTTCCTGCGAACTACAGAAGGCGCAGAATTTTTGCNAAGAGCTTTTTCCTGCGAACTACAGAAGGCGCAGAATTTTTGCGGTGAGTTTAGTGCAGAATTACGGCGTCCCTGCTTATTAATCGCAATAAGTTAATCGGGAGACGATCTATTCATAGTTGAATAGGTTTGATAAAATTAGGTGGATTACTATTGAATCCGCAGAATTATCCTTTAAATATTTCTTCAGTAAATTTCATTTGCAAGAGAGACAAATTCAAATCGGCGTGCAAGCCTTGGGATTGCTCCACTTGTTGAACCATTTATGAGGTTATTGAACTTGCCAATCTTACTTTACATTATTCTAAATTTTAGAATCGAAAATTCCTATCAAACTAATAATACAGGTTTGCTTTTACACGACAGTAACAAACAGAATTTATTCATAAGACCCTATTTTTTATAGTTTTGTTAGATGCAATGAATTCAGCATGGGCGAATACGTCGCTATAACACCCATGGATATAATACCATGGTTTTTGTCTTCATAATTGATTTTTTTTCACATTCTAATAAGACACGATTTATTCTATACGAGAACCAATTTTCGTATTTGATGGATTGGGTTGGGTTTTAAATTGAAGCAAATATCTTGGACAGCTCTACTTTTTGTAATAGTTAATAAGGTACACAAACATGCTAAATCTATGGCCAAATCAAGACTCTTAACGAACCTTATTATTAGTTTTCACTGCAGCCCTTGGAATATTGGCAGCAAATAGTATGTGACGCTCGTTTTATATTTTATCTGTTCGTTGTATTGCTTTGCCATAGCTTACTCCGTACATTATTTTTTNTTTACACGACAGTAACAAACAGAATTTATTCATAAGACCCTATTTTTTATAGTTTTGTTAGATGCAATGAATTGAGCATGGGCGAATACGTCGCTTTAACACCCATGGATATAATACCATGGTTTTTGTCTTCATAATTGATTTTTTTCACATTCTAATAAGACACGATTTATTCTATACGAGAACCAATTTTAGTATTTGATGGATTGGGTTGGGTTTTAAATTGAAGCAAATATCTTGGACAGCTCTACTTTTTGTAATAGTTAATAAGGTACACAAACATGCTAAATCTATGGCCAAATCAAGACTCTTAATGAACCTTATTATTAGTTTTCACTGCAGCCCTTGGAATATTGGCAGCAAATAATATGNTGAACCTTATTATTAGTTTTCACTGCAGCCCTTGGAATATTGGCAGCAAATAATATGTGACGCTCGTTTTATATTTTATCTGTTCGTTGTATTGCTTTGCCATAGCTTACTCCGTACATTATTTTTTNTATGTGACGCTCGTTTTATATTTTATCTGTTCGTTGTATTGCTTTGCCATAGCTTACTCCGTACATTATTTTTTCAATAGGGTTAGGCTGAATTTAGCAGACGATGGAGAAAGTATTGCTAAAAAAGCACATGCTAAAAAAATCCTCTATTCNTAGGCTGAATTTAGCAGACGATGGAGAAAGTATTGCTAAAAAAGCACATGCTAAAAAAATCCTCTATTCTCATTCCCAATCCCACTCCTGCCAGCTTAGATTCTCTTGAGATAATTGCGCGGCAAAACTTTTTCTACTTTAACGGAAACTCATCGATTCAAAGAATTTTTATTCGATTGACTGCTAACACTTCTCACTTGATAGTTTAATTTTTAATCATTATTTTTAGAATTATTTGATAATTCCNTCGATTGACTGCTAACACTTCTCACTTGATAGTTTAATTTTTAATCATTATTTTTAGAATTATTTGATAATTCCGTGTAATTTTACTTCCCTTGAACAAATCAAGTGAACGCAATATCAGCGGTCAGACTCGAGATATTGAATACGACTACTAAAGTTAAGGTAAGTTAATTAACCAAAAATAAATTATATTATTTTCGATTACATNACTTACTCGAATTCCATACGGGGGGGGGGGCTATTCTACAAATAAGCGGTTTGTGAATGTGTAGTGGGAATTGGACGGGAGACCAAGTCTGCAGCAGGACCCGTTTGGTGGGATTGGATATACGGCCGCAGAGCTAAACCTCCGTGTGGAGGCAAACAGTGAATTCAAAAAGTGAAAGAGACTTTAATTACAATCGATAGCATAAAACTTTCACCTAATTTTTTTGAACTTGAACAAATTTTTTTTTGTTTGAAATTCCCCGAAATGGGATTTTAAAGAATCTCATATTACATTAACTAAAAGCCAAAAACGTGAGGATCAAGTCCTAACTTTTGTAATTTTGTTTATGCTTCAGAAGATCCTTGAAATGTGGACATACTGTCTACGCACAAATTGAATATTCAGTTCAAATTGAAAATTTGCAAAATTGGTTATTTTTACATTTTGGGGTTTATACCGTGCATTTTTTTGCAAGTGTTCATACAAAATTCTTGTAACTTTTTATACAATACTTTTCGTTATATTGCACAAAATGCTATTTTGAAATCGTAATTTAACACCAACTATGATCAGACAGACAGACGAACAGCTGCAACNATTGCACAAAATGCTATTTTGAAATCGTAATTTAACACCAACTATGATCAGACAGACAGACGAACAGCTGCAACGACCCTCTTCGACTCATTGATTGTGGTCAAAAATATTTTGTTTTGCTTTTAATTTTAATTTAGACATTTTTATCGAGGTTTCGGCTTTGTTGCGGTAGTAGAAATTGAAAAAATGAAAATGATTAAGGTTTGAAAATTTGGCCAAATGTAAAAATCCTCCTGTGTTCCGATTCATTTCATTCTCTGGTTTATCACCAATTGGCCTAGATATGCATTAAGATTGATTGATCAATACCTATGAAAACAATCCCGTTCTTAATTATGTAGTTTTTACTATTCTTTAAGAATTACAATTTACCTACAGGTAATTCTACTACTAGTAGTAGTATTGGGTTACTCCAGATAGATTAACTAGATTTAATTATTAGCGTAATGGAATTGAAATGCTAGTTGACTTTTAGGAAACAGAAAAATATTCATGATCCATTCAAGACAAAAAATGACTGTTAAAAGTGTAATTTTTCCCTTATGGTCAATTTCATACACACGAGTAGTCCAGTGGTTTACCCTGATGATGTGGAAGTGAAAGAGAATTCAAGAAGGGAAACACGAGATTCAAAGCAGGCACTAATAACTAGGCCATCAGCATTTTACCTTAAAATTAGTCAGTCCAATGTTTACGGTGGTATAATTTTGGTATTAGTCTACAATACAGATTTATTTAAAAGAAAGTGAATTACTTTCTACATTTAAAATTTTCAAAATACTGCTGCCACAGGAATTCGATTCAATTGAACATTAAATTCGTAAATGTGCTTGTCTCATGAATTCCCTCAGATAATTAAGTTATTTTAAAATAATTATTATACTTCGGAATTTTAGACAAAACTCCTACCTGGCTATGTTTTTCAATTTCTTCCATTTTTGCAGTTATTTGAATGCGTACAACCAGTGAATAAAAATTTTCTTAATTGATGCTTTGCAGTTTCATTCCGTAAAACAGTTGTACAGTTAAATGATTGAAGACAGCATTAGTAAACCCACTCATCTGAATANGCAGTTTCATTCCGTAAAACAGTTGTACAGTTAAATGATTGAAGACAGCATTAGTAAACCCACTCATCTGAATGTAAAATGCTACTATATTAAATAACACTATATTCAATACTTACAATTTTTGAGAAACAAAATTATATATACTATTGCTATTCTATGTAAGTGCGAAGATTTCCACATCGTATGGTTTAACAGACAANGCAGTTTCATTCCGTAAAACAGTTGTACAGTTAAATGATTGAAGACAGCATTAGTAAACCCACTCATCTGAATATAAAATGCTACTATATTAAATAACACTATATTCAATACTTACAATTTTTGGGAAACAAAATTATATATACTATTGCTATTCTATGTAAGTGCGAAGATTTCCACATCGTATGGTTTAACAGACAANGAAACAAAATTATATATACTATTGCTATTCTATGTAAGTGCGAAGATTTCCACATCGTATGGTTTAACAGACAAAATGAGAATTATGAATGAACTCCTTCAAGGAAAATCTGTAACTTCTACTTTTTTCAACCTATTTATGGAAGAATTGGTGAAAAAAATTGAATATTCCACCTTTGCGAGCGTCTATCTTCACATGTCTTATATCCATTTGCTATCGAATGTGAACGTGGTTGTTAACGAAGTTTTTCAGCAGAAGATAACTATAGCAGCTAACCCCTTAGTCACAGGGTCTCCTGGTAAACTTATACAAAACAAAATCACTTGTAATCATACATGGGCAAAGTGCCCTCGTGCCCTCTCGATGAGGGCGTGAGGGCAGGAGGGCAGACTTAAATCGTGAGGGCATAANTGGGCAAAGTGCCCTCGTGCCCTCTCGATGAGGGCGTGAGGGCAGGAGGGCAGACTTAAATCGTGAGGGCATACGGGCAGAAGGGCAGGGTTGGTTCGTGAGGGCATGAAGGCAGGGTTTGTTTGTGAGGGCATGAGGACGGATTTGGNCATACATGGGCAAAGTGCCCTCGTGCCCTCTCGATGAGGGCGTGAGGGCAGGAGGGCAGACTTAAATCGTGAGGGCATAAAAGCAGAAGGGCAGGGTTGGTTCGTGAGGGCATGAAGGCAGGGTTTGTTTGTGAGGGCATGAGGGCGGATTTGGGTGGTGATGGCATTAGAGCAGGCTTGGTTTATCAGGTCAGGAGTGTAAATTTGGATCGTGAGGGCACTAAGCCAGTTAACTTGCCCGCACGTAAACATTTTATTTCTCTATTTACATTGAAACCAAGTTTAAAATGCAAACGTAATGATCGGGCTTAATTTTTATTTTATTTGGAAAATAATTAAACGAACAAGCAATAATAAACAAATGCACTTGTTTTTTTATCAAAAATTCCAAGTTGCGAATAAACACGGTAATAATATTTAGAAATACAACATTACCATTTGAAAGTACGTTGTTATCTTTTTTTTATTTCTCATGCCTTCATTGTGTCTGGATCTAGACCCTTGTTCCGACAACAATTTCTAAATGATTCGCTTTATTTGCATCGGAATATTTCTCCCGTTTTAATTCTTACATGAGCAAAGTGCCCTCCTGCTGTCTCGATGAGGGCAGGAGGGCAGACTTAATTGGTGAGAGCACGAAGGCAAAAGGGCAGACTTGATTCGTGAGGGCAGGAGGGCAGGGCTGATTCGTGAGGGCATCAGCGCACAAGGGCAAAAAGACAGGCTTGGTTCGTGAGGGCAAGAGGGAAGTTAACATGCCCATGTATGCTTGGAATACAGAGATCGGTAGAATGAGGAAAAAAGATAAATTATTTTGGAGAAGCAATCCCATTAACATCACGAACTTTTTTGTCTACCTTGGCATTATTTTACATTCGAGCGGGTCGTCCAAACTCGACTCCAAATTGCAGGTTAAAAACGGTATTGCTGTACAAAGTTCTATATTCCGTATTCTAGGTAACTCGTTGCAGTCCATGACAAGGTGAGTTGTTGGTATTGAGTTCAAAAGAAATATTTTACACATATCCTAGATATTTTAGTACGACTTGGACCTTACGATACATCGCAATCTGTATTTGCAATTTAGCTCTATTGACATGCTGCCTTTGCCTTGTAGGGCTACAATACTTTCTCTTGGTTATCATGTGTAAATAATTGACAACAAATTTTATTGNTGACAAGCTGCCTTTGCCTTGTAGGGCTACAATACTTTCTCTTGGTTATCATGTGTAAATAATTGACAACAAATTTTATTGCTACAAACATTCAATCGAAACAAGAGATATTAGTTTCGTAAAGTTTTCCATTTATGAATCGGTTAAGCATATCTAACGCTGCCACTGGTTGATCGTACGGTACAAAATGTCCAGCGTTTCGTATTAATACATAGCCCAAATTTTTTCCAGATTTCTCATATCCTGCGATTTGACCATCAATTTTCCAAACTCTTTTAATAGCTTCTCGAAAGCACTTCTTTCCTTTGAATTCCAAATTCTTTAACATCTCCAATGTGCCGGTGCTTGGTAGAGCTATATCGAGATGTCCAGAGTAAAAGAGGATTTTATATGACTCGGATGCGTCCAAAATCTTCTCAATATGTGGTACTGCGGATGCAAAAAGGTTATCATTAAGCTTGCCCTGGTCGCCTTGTCCGAGTGGGAAATATTTTAAATTCCCTACATGAAGCCCTTTTCGTACAAAATTTTGACTCATGTACTTTACGAAATATTCAATTAAGCCAGGGTATACCGTGTGGAGAATATTGGAGAAAGATTCGTATCCAGAAATATCTTGAAAATGAGTGGCGGATCCTGGACGAAGGAAAAGATTTTCCAAGACCTTAATCATAAAAGTCATAAAGCAAATCTTTAACGTAATATTGCACTTGATGTTAAATAAATTTTTTTCATGATATTGGAATTGACTAACACATAACGAAACTCATCATGTTAGCAGTTGCAGTTGATAACTTGATCTTGATAATTAATATATTAATTTTGTTACCTTTCTGGCACTTTTATAGTTCTTATTCTTGATATACTGAGCGCATTTCTTCTGTTCTTTGAGGAAATACGTAAGTTCTACATTGTCGATGAGTCCAACGTTATATAGATACTCTCCCTGACGGTTGTTATGCACTAGATCAGAGAATGTATTTCCAATTGCAAAGCCTTTCAAATTCATACGAACTTTTGGATTCAATTGATTTTTTTTGTGGATTTTGTAGGCAAAAGCTGGAAC
Source organism: Holacanthella duospinosa (assembly GCA_002738285.1). Lineage (NCBI taxonomy): Eukaryota > Metazoa > Arthropoda > Collembola > Poduromorpha > Neanuridae > Holacanthella > Holacanthella duospinosa. The sequence goes on from NIPM01000033.1 coordinate 180,382, forward strand.
ATATTGTCCTACGAAATTGACACGAAATATAATAAAACCAAATAGCCTAAATCTTCTCACATGTTGTAATGCTAAGCACAACAAAAAAGTATATTGCTTGTGACTTGTAAATTTCCAAACTGCAAGACGGTTAATCATAATATTTTCAAATAAACCTATTTTGTCATTCGTACCAGCATATGATTCTCCAGTTAGATAAAATGGGTTATTAACGTATTCTGGAAACATTTGGAAGAACTGAACAAAAAAACTGTAGAGATTTTGGACAACTTCATGACGAGTGTTTGGGTAACCTTCAAAGGCATCAGAGTAACTAAAACCTGGAATACCGTACAAAAAAAAGACAGTAACTAAAATTTTTGTAGCAACTCTTGTAGATTTGAAAATATGCATCTACAATGCAATAACTAGGATGGCGAGAGGCGTATTTTGAGTTAAAGGAATGTCTTTGATACTTATCGGTTGTTTCAAAACTTGTCACTATTACACAGAACGTCAAGGGGAACTACTCTCAAGCCAAAAATTATTTAGCCTTCAAAATGTCAGGAGTGCAGGGTCGTAACAACTTTTGTTTAGTAAAACATGAGACGGTAGACCTTTCGTTTCGGAGGCCCTTAAAACATGTATTACACTTTATATAGAAATTAGCAACGTAACTTACGTAGTAACAAAATTTCTGAAGATAATAATCAATGTAATAATCAAAAACTACTATCAGCATATTGAGGACTTTTATGACTTTCAGTAGTCTGTCACTTTTTTTTCAAAATATATCTTCAACACGCTTTGAAAAATTCCATATTTTTTCGAGAAATTTGGAATAATTCGAATTAAAATATGGTTATCTTGATTTTGACAGTTTTGTTATTCGAATGACAAAATATCATCTCATCGTCTGTAATCTTTTTGCAATTTTCGAATTTTCGCGCTTATGTTTTTACACACATGTAAAATTAATGTACAGAGATTAGTTTAGCTTGAAATTTTTTAGGAAAAATCAATTCGAGACTAGTTTGTTAGTCAATTTTGTAGAATTATTACCGAGTACAACAACTAGATAGAAAGTTTGATGGAATCACCGTTTTCCTACTGGCAGTAAAAAAATCGGATAATTATCAAAAATTGTGATTTTTTGATTTTATTATCGAAATATATGAGTTTTTGATTTTTACGAAAAAGTAAAAAAATCACGAACCCTGATTGGACAGTCGTCTAATTTTTTTTTAATGACGATATCCCTACAAAATTTGATTACATAAGAATTGAAAGGTGAACAAGCTACATGACATAAGTTTAACCTGTCTTATATGTTGAAAAATATTTGATTACAAGTGAACTTTTAATATTCACCCCACCTGGTTTACCCATATTTTTGTAGTGCGTTTCTGAGTATATCCGAAGGTTTTTGCACTATTCTATATTTAATTTCAAACTTTCCGTAAGGGATTCCCGAGTGGTAACAGATCTGATAGTCAATACGGTACTGAATTTACTCCTTTTCCATGAACAACCACCATTTTGAAGGCTAAATAGTTTTTGGCTCGAGAGTAGCTCCTCTTTTTGAAAATCCTAGTGTAACATTAAAAATGCGCGAAGTTCCAAAAATATTAGTTTAATTGTACCAAATTCTTAATGAAGACGCATAGTCAAAGTAATAATAATTCTAACCAAACACTATCCTTATGATTTGAACACAGTTTACAAAGAAATACTCGAAAAAATTTATGACTAATACCAATATAATTTGATGATTAGACTAAATTTCTTTATCTTGATTGTGCAGGTTCTCAAGAACTATAAAAATATGTGAAATAGGACCTAATAATGAACCTCCAAGGAACACTGAACCTTCACCATTTTGTATGATAAAGAAAGTGTGTAGTTGCAGCTTGAACATAAATCTTAATCTAAAAATTAAATTAAATTTTATACTTTAGACATCGGAATACAGTAGAGTTCGTCTATTGTGACTTTGTATAAATGAAACTGCTATGATGAACTTGAACTTATGGTCACTACATTGCGTTAGCACGACGACTTTTATTAAATTGGTCTTAATGAACTCGTTGCGATTAAGAATCGTGTCTAATGAAACATAGCTTGGTTCCTTACCATTCACTTCTCCATCGTCAAAGAATTTCTATGCCCTAACTTTCTGAAAAACTGAATTTAATTAAGAGCGTAAGAAATTAATTTAATTAAGAGCGGAAATTAAGTCTAGAATAATTGAGCCAACGCATTAATATTGTGATGAAAACAATTTATAAGCGGGTTGTTCAATATTCAGCAATATTGAGTATTTGGTGTTGTGAACCGAAATTTGTAGGCGTTTGGATTTCTTTGTAGCAAAACTTCACTCTATAGGAAACCATTACCTAACTTCTAAACCTTGACCAACATTAATAAACTTTATCGAATTTATATTGATTTTCTGTATCAAAAAAATTACTTAAACTTAAAAACTGTTTTAAGGTTAATGTATACTCCAATCCTCTGCTTGTCATCTTCATTCAATCTCCATCTCACCTCCATTTTCATCTTAATTTTCACTTTGAAGTTAATGTATACTCCAATTTAAAATTCAAGGAAAAGCAAAGGTAATGGGTGGAGCTAAACTGAAATGAATTTGGGTCTTAGTCGTATTTTGTTGGTTTGGGGAGAGTGAGACCATCTCTTAACATTATACTTTCAAAAGTTGGACTCAATCCAACTTTTGCTCTAGATAAAAACTCACTTCGCTCCTCCCTTTATTGAAGGTAGGATGAAATCAGAGTTGAATCAAAAGCGAGTATAATATTGCAAAAATGACTAGCAAGATGAAGATGAGAAGTAAATGCAGATTGAATGAAGATGAAATTCTGGAGTATACATTAGCCTTTAACCTTTAAAGTCGTACCTAATGTAAAATTAAAGAGGCAAAAAAGAATTTTTTATTATTTTTAGCAACACAGTGGTTTTAGCTTAATGTCTCCTCCGAGGGAGCCGAAAAATCGGTTGACACTAAACGGAGTTGACAAGCCGATAAAGTCAACTGAGTGATAATTTAAAGATTTAAACCTTTAAACCAAAGTTCCTGGTTTTAGCGGCACATTATATTATACGATATATTTTTCAATTTATTTTACACATTTTAAAGGTTATTTCTTGAATTTGGAATACTTTAAAAGCAAATAACTTCTCAAAGTAATCACTCTTATGTTTCAAAATTCCACTTGAATTTCTGTGTAGTTGTTCTTGTAACAAATGTCAAAATGACCCAATAGAATTGGTTCATGTGGTACGTCACTCGATCAGCAATTAGAGGCAAATTACGAATCTGACATGCATTATTGACGTTAAAGTCAAATTTTGCAAAAGAAATTTAGCAAATCTATAGAATTATTTTTGGAGAATTTGACTTAACCGCCACAAATGGTTGCCAGATTCGTATTAGACGTGAATATTATGTTAGATTGAAATACTTCTAGTCAAATTTCAGTGAGTTATTTCGAGATTTATTGTAAAAATTACAAAAAAAATCCAGTGAAATTCACAAGTTTTTTGAAAAACTCATGTTGTGCACTAATAATAGATGTTATATCCTTAATCTAGAAAAGATTTACGATCAATTGACTTATCTTTCATTTAATTTCGGATGAGAAGCTTGGTACAATTTTTTCGAAAGTGGGATGAGAAAGTTATCTTAGTGTGCTCATCTAAGTTTAGCATACTTGCGGTTGGGATACGTCCGAGACTGCTGGTGAGTCTTTAAGAAAATAAGCTTTCACGATCGAGGATGTTGTATTTAGGTAACAGACCGTATGGTAAATACAACAAATAGGTTAATAAAACCGTTCCTACAAGCCTCACTGATCGCACACACTATTTAAACAAACATGGGTTTATATTCTGCCCTTGATAACCGAAAGTTTCCATTAAAGTGGGTTTATCTGCCAGGCAGGCAGTTCAAATAAGGTGACAAAAGGCGGAGGTTGACATTAGACGGTGTGACAAAGGCTCTCATGTAATATTTACTACATGAGAGCATGGAGTGTTTAGCTTGGGGAAAGCCAACCGGTTGACAGAAAGCGAAGTGTGACATTAAGGGGTAGTGACATTAAACTAAAACCACTGTAATTCTTAGAATTGAACGATGCCTATCGTAGATTTTGACCTTCAACGTTTACATTCTGCAACCACTTTCATCAATTTCTAAACAAGGTAATTTTAATTAAAAATTTTATAAATTTGTTGGCTACTGTCGTAGTACAGTATGTTCCACATTAAAGTTTACTGTGCTTTCTTCCCCTTTCCCCAAAAATGACCAAGGTGACTTAATGAGCGTGTTGAATCAAAAGGTGGAGTGAACTTAGCCAACATACATCAAATGGACAACAGCTGAAAAATAAAGGAAGTGGGTTGGGCAATCAGTATTTATTTGATTTCATCACTATGCCAAAATTTAATTGATTGATCCAAAGTGATAAGACAATTGACGAGGATTCGAGGATTAACCTCAAAAATTAATAAGATCTTGAAAATAACTCACCGAAGGTTCGTTTTCATAAATTTCTGATTATGGATTTAATTTGTTCTGAACACTGAAAATTGGTTTATTCATAAAATTCTTTATATTCAGAACTCAACACTGCATTTTATGTGTCGCTGTCCTTGAGTAAAAATAAGTTTACATAAGACTACAAGCGTTTTAAAAATTGGTAATGAGTTGCGTGCATTGCAATTCAGGTTACAAACTTTATTCTGACGCAAAGACAGTGATAGTCCATCAAGTCCACATAACCTAAAGTGGTGAGTTCTGAATAAAAAATTACATTAATAACCTAATCTTCAGACTCCAAAATAAATTAAATTCAGTATCAGAAACTTATAAAAATGAATCATCGGTGAGTTATTTTTCAAGATCTTATTAAGTTTTGAGATTAATCCAAATCCTCGTCAATTGTCTTATCACTATGGATCTATCAATTAAATTTAGACAGTGATTAAATCAAATAAATACTGATTTCCCAACCCACTCTCTTTATTTCTCAGCTGTTGTCGATTTGATGCATGTTGGCTAAGTTGACTCCACCTTTTGATTCAACGCGCGCATTAAGTCACCTTGGTCATTTTTTGGGAAAGGCAAAGAAAGCACAGTAAACGTTAATGTGGAACACACTGTATATCAAACTGACTAAAGTAACAAACTCAAAATTAACATTACAAAAAATTATGGACGATATTTAATAAGTCTAATACCGACTCCAACAGGCTGATCTATAAAAACAACTGAATGTTCTGTTGTCCAAGTTGTCCTTCTTAAATGCAGCTTTATATTTTTGTCTATGAAAAACGGTCCTATTTCAACAAAAAGTCCCAGCATAGATGTTCCTCCTGGATATAAAAAGAGAAAAAGTTTATTAATTTTTGTCTAAAGTTTTGTTACTAAACCAAAATATTTTGCTCACCATTTAACCACAAAATTAGAGGTGCTGACTCAGGACTTTTCTAGAGATTTTAATGTAATGCGATTATAAATTTTTTTTCAAGCTAAATTCTGTAAAATTAAGATATTATACCGAAGCAGGGAAAAACCAGAAGAACAGATTTGAATTGTATGTCTTGTTGACAGTAATAAATCCACTGTAACTCAAAACACTTATGTTTGGTATTTTCACCTTTGCTTTTTGATGCGCTTCTTCAATTGCCATTTTATTTATTAGTGGTGTCAATAACAAAGGCTTCCCATTATCTTCAGAATTAGATACTTTCTCAATCAGAACCCAACTAGGAGTTTCATTAGTGTAACTTGAAGTATTCGATTGAGATTGGAGCCCCATTATGCTATTTCCGTTTCCCAATACAACAATACAGAATAGCAGAAATATTGAACAGTAGACAAAAGTTGGGATGACAGTAGCACTCGCCATTTCTTTGATGGAACTGAAAATCTCACTAAATTGAACAGTAGTAACACAAAACTAGTTCAATTTTTTATAGTTCTACTAAGTAGGAGTGTATTGTATTTGATGTGTCTGTGTGTCCGTGGTACCTCAATTCACGGGCATTGTACATAGAATTAGACTAGCTTTTCACAGTTCGGTATATCCTCAATTGGGGTAACTCACAATAGTTTGAATCTGAGTTACTTCTTTAGACAGTTCAGCCTCCCAGGTTACTGAAGATAGCTAGATTTAAATTATCTGGACTTCTTGGGAAATAATTTCATCAGAATGCACATATAAGTATCTGATCTCCAGCTAAAAACATTTAACCTGAGAGTTGATCACCCTCTAGACTCATTGAGTTCGATTGGAAGGGCGGTTTGTCAGAGAAAGAGAGTTGAGCATATTAGGTTATATTCATTACCTTTAATACTTTTTATAGTCGAAATTTTCTTTTTTTCCCCTCCTATTTTAATTGACAATTACCAATTATTGTAACTTTTTTAAATAAAACATTATTGTATCTAAAAGTGAGATGTTTGAATTCCTTTGTGGATGAGATTTTTTTATCGATTTCCACTAGAGATTCCACGTAATTTCTTGTTCAATCTTTTACAACGTGATGATATTTTCCGAAAACATCTCGAAAATTTTCATAAATTCTGATGTGGCTTTCAGTCATTAACCGTGAAAGGTGTGGGTTAAGATATACCCAATCTGTTAGTTTTAATCGCATCTTGCGTTAAACGCTTAATTACTACTCATGGATTTCCAGTTCCCAGATGCCACGGTGTTTGATTTTTTTAAAAAGAGACCTCAATACTCTTCCATGTAACGAAAGTGGAAGTGAGACAGAACTGGAGGACTCACCTACACGGATGACGTTCAGCTACGTCTTGCATAGAAATAACCCGGTATAAATTAAAAAAGCTAACTTCACGCCCGTAGTGTTCATATATTGATATTAAACTATTGGGCTTTTATTATATTAAATATATTATATATTATATATTATATTATATTATGTATTATATTGTATATTATATAGTATATAGTATATATGATATATTATATACTATATACTATATACTATATATTATATATTATATATTATATACTATATTTTATATATTATATATTATATATTTTATATTTTATATTTTATATTTTATATTTTATATTTTATATTTTATATTTTATATTTTATATTTTATATTTTATATTTTATATTTTATATTTTATATTTTATATTTTATATTTTATATTTTATATTTTATATTTTATATTTTATATTTTATATTTTATATTTTATATTTTATATTTTATATTTTATATTTTATATTTTATATTTTATATTTTATATTTTATATTTTATATTTTATATTTTATATTTTATATTTTATATATGGTCATACATTGCTTTTTGTAATCACACAACAAAAAAGTATTTAATTTCAAGATTATGAGGGTCTAAATAAGAAAGGTAATATTTCTTTGTTTCCTACTGTTCGCTAACAGTAAATTCACAACGTCTGTAAATTTAAAAAATTATAATTAGTTTTACATGAATGCTGGAGTTGAAAGGAGTCGACTGGTACCACACCCAACTTGAGACTTTTTTTTTCATAGAATCTTTTTTTTCAAAATTTTTCAATAAATTGAAATTTCAAAATTCTAAGAAGGGTTCACCTGGGAAATTGGCTAAGCCCATGCAAAATCTCATCTCAATCGGTTCATAAATGTCAAAAAAAAGCCTTGGCAAGTGATCCCCATATTCGCAACTTTAGACCTAGCCCCTTTGCCCCCCTCCACCCTCTTCTCAAAATTTTCATCAAAAATAAATTTATATATAAACATAAAGTAAACAATAATTGGAAAAAAATTTTTGCCTTGGGAAGGTTGCAAAGCGTATTGGCTGTGTGCGCCTTAAGTGTAAATATTTAAATTTATTCATTTTTAATCTTGTTTATTACTCATATTTCAAAAAACGACCAATTATGGGTGTACTCACCTGAAAGATGAACCAATTATTCGTCGAATTTCATCTTCTATTTGTCTAAACATCGCAAATGGAAGCGAATATAATTATTTAAAAAAATTACTTTTACCCATAAATCACACATACAAAAACGCAACCTCACACTCGATCCCCTCATTTTCCCAGTTCCTCCCTTTTAGTGTTTTCAAATACTGTGAGATGGGTTCCCAGTTTCAATTTTTCTCCCATAGTTATCTTTACAACGGATTGTCGTATGGGATAATATTTTTATTCGCAAGTAACACTCCCACAGTATAATTCTAATTGAATCAAATTTTAAAAAAAAACATGCATATTCTTTCTTAAATTCATATTAATCTTGTAAAATATATATTATTCGGGAGCGACCAATTTTCTGGAAAAATTGTAAATATGACACTGCTTTCAACAAAATTTGTTCAAAACAAACCAAACATGGGGAAATAGTTTACTTCAAGTTTTTATATGTATGATTTGTATCATCCGCTACATAGAGTCGATACGTGATTTTGTAATGATGATAGATGGTGAGTTGGAAAAAACTCAAATGTAAGAATTCAGTATGACCTCTGCGGATCTTCTCTACCTCACTCAACAGAGAACCCCTCTCTCTGCTTCTCTGCTTTGCTCCATTGTTTTGCCTTAGCTTGTCTAATCAAAACACGTATTTTGTGACGACGCGCCATTCTGTAATGCGGAGAGATGATGAATTGAGAAAAGAAATCAAGTCGAAGAATGAGGTTTGGACCCTGGGATCTATTCCACCTGACACAACAGAGAACCTCCCGACCCCTCTCTTTGCTTCTCTGCTTTCTTAAGTTGCTTTGCATCTGCTTCTTAAACCTGAAACTAGAGTTGCCTTTCCCCCATCGTGCTTAGGGAAAAGTGCGGTGTGGTTAAAAACATTCAGTACCTATTTGAATGCAGTTACCTTGGGAAAAACTGATTGTGTCATTGAAATTTTTTAACCACACCGCACTTTACTCGATGCACGGTCGGGGAAAGGCAACTATAGATCCATCTTAAGTAGTCTTCATTTTTTGCCTCAATTGTGTTCAAAAAGTGAAGACTACTTAAAGGTAAGTTCTCATAGCCGCTCCTACATGAGCTTCGAGCGTTCGGTTTACGCGAATTCGCAGATGTTAGAGCATGTCTGCATGAGAATCTATCTCGCTTCAGACGCTCCTGAGTAAACGAGCGTCAACATTACTCTCGAAGTTCGCGCGAAGCTGGAAGCTCATAATTTTGAACTTCTTGCGTTAAACTACACGCGTTTTCACTGTACTGGGGTATCCTAAACACCTTTTTGGAGGGAATTTTAAATAGTTTAATTTTCAAATTTTCAGTAATTTTGAATAATTCAGTAAAAATTAATTTTTTCATTAATTATGTAAATAATTAATTAATTCAGTAACAAATTAATTCAGTAATGTTCAGTTCTTTTATTTTAATGAATAAAATAAATTTTATTGAATATTTTAAAAGCCTTTATTTAAAAAGATAAATAAAGTAGAATCAGCTGTTCAAGACAGTATCTTGCTTTTCGCTTGAGCTTTCATGAGAATTGTTTTCGCTGCGGACGCCGGAACTCGGAAGCTTAACGCGTGAAGCTCGAAGTTCGACGCTCATAAAAATCGCTCGAAGCTCATATACGAGCGACCATGAGAACTTACCTTAAGAAGTTGATGTACTCATTTCTTCATTTCAATCGCAATCGCAGCTTATGTTATGTAAAAGTAAGTGCGATAGAGTCTACGATTACAAATTCGTCCTTGTCACCACGATTCAGAATTATTGTCTTCGCGTTTGTAAAATTCTTCTCTATGTGAATATAACCTTAATCTTGAGAATACTCAATGTGAATATTTAAGTTTACATTAAATTACAAATAATTTAATTTTATAATCTCTATTCTACACTAATACAGTACTGGTCATAATTATAAAACAATTGGAAGTTACTTTTGGACCCGTGCGGTTAACTGTTTTATAATTATGTCCAGCGTATCTCGTTAAGTAAATTTTTCTTAGGTCAAATCTTTTGATTTTATGAAAGAAAATGAAAAAGTAGGAAAAAGCGTGTAAAAAATTAGGATGAAAGGGTCAAAAGTTATGATTTATTGAAGGTCAACTGTTTACGAACATAATTCTGAGACAACAGTAAAAGATAAGCGAATGTATCAGAATTACAGTCCAACTAGTATTTTTGGGACGACTGGAAGTTACTTTTAACCCATCTATTTGCTGCAGAAAGGGGTGCTCCAAAAATTATTGCCAGTAAGACTCCTTAAAGCAAATTTTTTTAGATGATACTGTTTACATGTTTTAGAAAGATTATGCGAAAGTAGAGAGGAGAATTTTGTTGATCAAGTCTCTGCGACATCTAGAAAAAAAGTAACGATTTTTTGAAAATTGTAATTTCGGAACATTCGTTTGGGCAACCTAACTTCTCATGTAACATTGTCCCAAAAGAATGTTCCGAAATTACAATTTTCAAAAAATCGTAACTTTTTTTCTAGATGTCACAGAGACTTGATTAAAAAAATTCTCCTCTACTTTCGCATATTCTTTCTGAAACGTGTAAACAGTATCATCTAAAAAAAATTTGCTTTAAGGAGTCTTACTGGCAATAATTTTTGGAGCACCCCTTTCTCCAGCAAATAGCATGGGTCAAAAGTAACTTCCAGTCGTCCCAAAAATACTAGTTGGACTGTACATTCGAAAACAGTTGACCTTCAATAAATTATAACTTTTGACCCTTTCATCCTAGAGACTTGATTTTTTACACGTGTTTCCCTACTTTTTTATGTTCTTTCATAAAATCAAAAGATTTGACCGGAGAAAAATTAATTTAACGAGATGCGCTGGACATAATTATAAAACAATTACTTTCTCCAGCAAACCGATCGGCCTAAAAGTAACTTCCAATTGTTTTAGAATTGTGACCAATACTGTATTAAGAGTTTGTTTGAAAATTTATGGTAAAGGAAAAGTATAGGAAAATGTAAGTTTGTGGCTTCTATTTTTATAGGTTTTCTATTTGGATTTTTTTTTACCAAATCATAAGTGAAGCTATCCATGTTCTCTTATAGGAAAATGCTATATAAAATTGACCAAATTCAGAAGAACATTGTCAATGGGAACGTACATTATAGGATCACATGAAGATTTTCTATACGAACTAAAACCAAGTACATTCGATTGAATTTACTAGAAAAGTGAATGCATATTTGTAGTCAGCAATATTTCAGTCTACTTGAGATTGATTTCTATGATGCATCAAATAAAGATACAAAATTTTAAATTGTTATTCGAAAAAAATACAAAATAATATAAAATAAAAATTTCATTTCTAGAGAGAAAACAAGAAGTTGAAGGTGAAAGTCAGAGTTTATTCATTTATATAGTTTCAATTTTTGTAGCATTTAGTTAATGATTTCTATAATTTAAATACGGTTTCTGTTAGTTTATTTTTTCTGCTAAATTAATGTCCATACACCACACAAAATAATTTTGTACAAAATTTGGTACACAGGTACAAAAAATGGTGCAAATATTTCTAAATTTGCACTTTTGTTTCCTACTTTTGTCACGAATATTGGTGTAAAACTTTTTTCTAAAGACACCCCAAACCAGAGATATGCAAGAAAATGTTAATGGCACAAAAAAAAAGCCGCAAAATAATTTTGAACGCGGGCTGAGTTTGTTTATTTTTCGGGAGTTCACTGCTCAACTTTTCAGTGATTGCGAGTAATCTTATAAGTAGTAACGAATTAAAGCAAAGTTACCCCAATGACAAAACTAAAACTTATTTTGCTTAGCAAGATGGGGTCAGGGAAAGCTTTCTCCGATTTTGAGAAACGTCAGGCCACCCCGATGAAAAATAGTGGGCTTTCTAATTGTCAATTGCAAAGGAATTGGGTAGATCGGAATACTGTATCCGTCGCTACTTGAAAACGAAAGGCAATCCTTTTAAATTGAAAACAAGAGGACCAAAACAAACTTTCACCGACTGCAAAGCGTCATATTTTGAGGAAAGGCGGTAATAGATGTATTACAGTAATGTATTACTGTATTACAATATTTGTATTATGTAATTATGCATACCTTGGGCTTAAATGTTACCCCACAAATCATCCGCAAAGTTTTGAATTCATCTAGCAACATCTCATTCCGAAAACGTCTCACAAAACCCCCCGTTACGGAAAAAAGTTGAGTGATAAGGTTAGCCTGGGCGAAGGAGAACATTTCTCGGGGTGAAAGTTGGAAAAATGATGTCTGAAATGATGAAAAAAAGTGGCATTTGAATGGACCTGATAGCTTTTCAAGTTACTGGCACAATCGATGGAAAGATGAGCTTATTTTCTCCAAATGCCATAGGGGGGGGGAGGTTCATTCATGATTTGGAGATCTTTTAGCCAATTTAGAAAGTCCCCACTGGCCTTTTCCTCACCAAAGCAGAACTCTTTCGAGTATCAACAACACTTGACTAACTGTTTCCTCCCATATTTTAACCAATTGGGTCAAGGGAATTCCATTTTTATGCAGGATGGAGCCAGATGTCATACATCAAACGCACTAACAACTTTCTCCAGGTCAAGAATATACCCCTGATGAATTGGCCACCTTACTCATCTGACCTAAATCCGATTAAAAATCTTTGGGGAGTAATAGCAAGGCAGGTTTACGCCAACGGAAACCAGTATGACAAATTGGATGACCTCAGACAAGCAGTGAAAGCAGCCTGGGAAGCAGTTTCAGACTCATTGCTTCAAACTCTAGCTAACTCACTCTCAAACCGTGTTTATGAAATAGTACGTGCTAGACGGGGATCTATTAAATACTCAAAACTTGCAATCAAATTAAGAAGTTTGAACGATTTTGACAAAAAAATTAATATTGTTCAAAATTATTTTGCGACTTTCACTGCTTTCACTTTCAATTTTTTATCATAACTCCCTTTTCTGCAGATATATTTCAACCAATTTTTTTCACATTTAGAGTTCGATGTTGATACATCTTACTTGTAAAATAAGAACCCATTTGTTATAAAAACGAAGTTGAAACCATCACAAAATGTAGCTCGTTCAAAATTTTTTTGACCACTGATGTGAACTGTTTAAGCACTGCTGTAACATGAAAATTCTTTGCTAACGCAGAAACCCAATTCAAAAAATCACACTATCGATGACAAATATTAGACTTACGCAGCTTACAAAACTTGGAGAAATGAGGTAACATATTTTTCACAGTAAAACGTTAACAAATTCTACTCAATGCTTCTTTGTAATCTTAAATATTCTAAATATATTATATAATCAGTAAGTCTAATTGACACAAGTTTACCCCAAATTTCGTTCATTTTTTCCATGTTTCATCAATATCTGGTGCATTCTGCATCGATGAGTTAGTAAGTTTCAATGCATTTCATTAAAATATCATGTACAATCAACAAATTGTTTGACTATTCGCGTAAGTTCACAGGCCTGGAAGAATTCTAAGTTGAATGGGTGACCAACCAACCATCTGTCTGTGAATAAGTGATTTGTATATAAAGTTTATGACTGAAACCTATATGTTACAGTTACTAATAAACCAAAAAAACCAGGAACCCACATTTTAAAATTTAACTACAGAAATATGAGTGCAGCATCATATTCGTACCGTATGTAGTTAGGGTGTCTTATCTTTGGTATGTACGTGAGGTTAAAAATATAATGTGGTTTGATTTACTTTGTTTCAGTAGTAGTTTTAGACTTACGTGGTTTCAGTTTAACAAACTTTTAAGTGGATACAGTTTATGCGGAATCATAATACATCCAACTATTCTAGAGCATGATAAGTTCTAAAATTACATAAGTTCATTTTTCCAGACACCAAGTTAGACGAAATTGGAAATTTAATTTTTCTTGATTATAAAGCGGTGTTAAATTATGGTGACATGACTTTACCCACTAGATTAAAATTTAAATATTTAATATATTATTAATTCAATTAAAAAATAAACTATTTCGAAAAAATATGCTATTGTGACTGTAACTACAACTATTCCATTTCTTGGGGAAAAAACTAATAAAAATGAACCACCAGTAGGGTTTGAATCAACTACAATTTGCTTCAACTAATTCACACTAATATATAGGGTCATCTGAAAGTAGCTCCGGGCTTTTAAAAATCTGTACCTTTTTATTGAATTGACATACAGTTATCGTTTTAGACTCGTTGGAAAGCTGAATGTCAAGAAGAAATATTGGACACAATCAAAAGGGATAGGAACCAGCATCACTAAGGTCAATTCATGATTAAATTAAAAAATTTTAATTTAGCATTAGGATTACCATGGCGGCTTTTATTATCGCAAATTCAAACAATCCGTTTCAGCGCTTTTTATAGCAACCAAATCGATGTTGATCAAATAATTCAAGATTTGTTTCTAAAACTGGACCATGGGTCTCCTTATCTTAAAGGAGAGTTTTTAACTCATACTTGTCATTATCTCTGGGGATTAAAGCCTTGCTTGGCTACTGTTCGAGTACGAGTCTCCTCACATCTAACCACCTGGCGATACAGAATCCTTTCCACAACAGTGTAATCATACGTGTATGAACTATTTCCACACATTATCTGCTTCGGCTAGTGATTCGGCAAATCCCGCCGAAGCTGAAATAATCAACAGCCGAAGCAGAAGCTTCGGTAAAATTGAAAAATGGCCGATTCGGCAGCCGAAGCTTCGGGGCAACATTAATATACATCATTGAATGCCAACTGCGCCTGCGAAAGACCATTGAATATCATATGACCCAGCAATAAATGCCTACTGCTCATGTAAACTTTCACTGAATAATATTTTCATATGCCAACCACCACTTATTTTCTATAGCACGTGTAAACCACCACTTAGCCGCTACTGCGAAATGAAAACTGCAGGTTAGTTACAACTGCGCAACACAACATAAACTACCTACTGAGCAAGCGATCACTGAATTTCTGCTGCTTTCTGCTGAATGTGAACTACTACTAAATCGCTACTTACTTGTGAACCACCATTGATTTTGAATTTCGCATGTGAACTACAACTAAATACATAACGCATTTGAAAACGACCACTGACTGCCTACTTCGCATGCATACAACCATTGAATACCATGCATGTCATCCACCACTAAATGGTTAGTGCGCATGGGAACAACCATTATTCATCTACTACACATATGAGCTACCACTATATGCCTAATGCGATTTACAATACCACCTAAATACTAAACTTCACTCGGCAACTACCACTGAATGCAAATTACTCATTAAAATTACTGCTAAACTCGTACTCTGCATGGAAGCAACCACTGAATGACTATTGCTCATGTCTGTGTACGCACGCGACTATTGAGTAAATGGAGCGCATATACAACACAACTGCGCAAGCATTACTTACATTGCAACTGAGAATTGGTCTCGGGTAATATGTGGTCCATTCTGCTATTCTGCTGTTCTGCCTAGAACAAGGTGTGTTCTAGTGTTCTTCTAACTTTCTAAATTTACGCATCCAAACGAATATTTTACGCACACGAAAACATTTTTGTGCAGAAATAATTAATTTGTATGGAAAAGATTCGTGTGTAGAAAATTCGCCGGAAAATATTCGTGTGGAACTGATTTGCGTGTAAAAGTATTCTATGAAATAATTCCTATGGAAAATATTAATGTTAAGTATTCGTGCAGAAATTATTTGTGTGGGGAAATGGTTTGTGTTTAAGAATTCTTGTGGAATTGATTCGATTGTAAAAGATTCATGGAAAAACTGTTCATGTTTATGTTCATTTCTCCCTCCTTCCAGATTGGTTCAGTTTTTTGCAGCCCATTTGGCCTATGTGTTAATACGAAACGCCGGTTATTATGTGAGCATTGTCATTAGGATCAATCTAAAGCATCAGCGATAAATTCATAAATGAATACTTTAGGAAAGAAATATTACTTGTCTCGATTAAGCACTTTAAATTATAATACTTCTCTTGTAATACGAATTCAGTAGTTGCGCATTATAATTAAGAGAAGGTGGTGGAGATGAAGAGGTTCAGTTAAGAACAGTTAATCATCACCCATGATAGACATAATTCAAAATTCGAAATCAACCAAGGAAGTGAAACAAAGCCGGTACTTGTGTTACGTTGATAATTTATGAATAAGTACTCCGTTTAAATTTTGCCTTTCTTACATTAGAGTTTTGCATCTGGAACTGTAAATTTATGTCTGAATGCTGCTAGGAAGTAGGAACAATTAATTTTCGGGTTCAGTCTTTATATTTTTCACAATCGGTAGCCCAAACCGTTACTATAATTTTTACCCGATCACCGATACTATTATGCAGCACGTTGTCTTGTGTGAAGCCTATTCAATGCTTTCTAAAAACCGGCACTCCTGGCGACTTCTATGATTACAGATGTGCCTGGCTTAGTTTATCATATGCATCAAATTGCAAATCAATTTAATTCATCAAATCGTGCTAAATTGACTCAAAACAAACATATAGCATATCAAATTCGAATAATATACACTGTATTATTGTAGACAGAAAAACTTTGAACAAACTGGAATGAATCATCCTGTGTCGACAGGCTATCATGGTAGCTCGATACTAGTCTGCATATCAACTTTCAGTTTTCAGGGCAGGTACTAACCACTCCATACTCCTTAACTACCAACTGTATTTTGGAATAATCTCATCGTCATCTCAGTGGTGCTTACAAGGAAACGCCAACCAGTTGTTTGCAATTGTAAACGTTGGTTACAGCAAACTTGAGTATAGTATTTGAACCAATAATATCAACATAAAGTACATCTTATGTTGGAGTTTTGTCACCGGATACTTTACTTTTTCTAAGGTTTCTTTCATGCCTAGTTTTTCGGTATTTAGTATATACTTTTTCTCTAATTTCAATGGTTCAACCTAAGGTGCTGACACCCTTTATATTCAATTGGAACAATTTTTGTGAAACGTAAAACATTTTTTATTGTTGTTTAGTATCATTATTTTACAGATTATGGTGCAGAAGGCACCTTATTAACCACATTTTCCCCGTTCAATTATGTTTCTGAACCCGAAATCAGGTTTTGAAGCTCTCTCATAAAATTTGTGATGAAAGAATCCAATGCTTGTTGGTTTTCGAAAACCGTTTGACTCCCACATATTCCTATGTTCACCATTTCATTATAACTAACTATAGACAAAACAAGCCATGGGTTTTCGTAACTGTTGAGAAAACAAATAAAGTTTACTATGCTTTGACCACACACGAAGATTGCCCGCTTAGGCCCAGGCGTATTGGATATTGCAATTCCATGGACTTCAGGCGTTGGAGGAATCAAAAGTTTCTTCAAAATTACATACGGTAGAATTGATCCAAGTTGTCCCAAAAATTCAAGGACATGTGGTGACTTAGATGATTTTGTTTTGAGAAGTTCATTTTGACAGATCAAAATCCTCTCATCTAAACTCATCTTTCTCACTGGCAAATGTACATCTCCTAAGATACTGTAAATAATATAATTTAAAAATAAGTTGTTTAGTCTGTCTTTTGCATAGAAGTCTAATTTTGGGTACTCAAAATGTATATTTTGAGGGTGATTGTGTTGTATTAACAAACGATCTTTTATGACTAATTCATATTCCTTTATTATTATAAGAACAAATCATACTCTTCGTTATGCCACTTTGAAATCATTGAGAAGTAATATTAAATCAACCTTATCATTATTATGCTTTGGTATAGTGATATCAATGACTCAACCTAGGTTGCTATGAGAAATTTTGAAGCATCCTATGAGGTAATACTAATCAATAAATTATTTGTTTCAAAATTTTGACATTTTTCAGTTTGTCGATCTCGTTCTGTGTTCAAATAGAACCTTTGGAACTAAGTAATGGACTAACCTTGTTAGTCCATTCATTTAATATAAATTTTCAAAATTACGTATAACAACCTACAACTTTATAGTCATTGGCGCTTGACGCAGAATCATTTGATAAATTAGTAGTCTTTTTCGGGTATAACTGATACAAAAAGGAATATGTAATTTAGTAGCAATTTCCAACTTGATTCTGAATATTATATTCATTTTTGGAGCAACGTCCCTTAAGGGACAAAGATTTCAAAAATACCCATAGCCACCCCATTAGTATTGATTTATTTACCCCAATAATCTAAACCCTAAGATCATAAATAATTTATGATCTTAGGGTTTAGATTATTGGGGCGTTTGGTTTAGGTAATTGGGGTTTAGTTTTTAGATTAAATTTGTTAGGTTTAGTTTTATGGAGTTTAGATGGAAAGTTTACGTTCCCTTGTTAAGGTTAGGTTCTTAGGTTTAATTTTGAATCGTAGGGTTTAGATTATTAGGTACTTAGGGTTAGAGAATAGATTTATTTTTTGGGTTGTTAGGGTTTAGGAACTTAGGTTAAGGTTATTTCGTTTAGTTTATTTTGTGGGTGCAAAGGTTAGGTTGTTAGGTGAGGTTTATTAGATATATTTTTATACTAACATTACTCTAAACTAGTCAAACTATAGCAAAGCTAACAATTATACACATGTTACCGTGGTGATCCAAAACTTTGACCCTTCACTTGAGACCCTTAAAGGACGTTGCCCCAAAAATGAATATGATAATCGGAATCAGCATGAAAAATGGTTCAAAATGACAATTTTTGTAATAAGATTCCTTATGGGCCCGTTTGCTTCAATTAACTACTCCCAGCCGTGACTCGATGACTCAACATCTCACTAACTGTACCAGAGCGTTATAACACTATAGTGGCTTTAAAATTAATTAGTCAGTGCTTGGAATTCCGATATGGGTTGTCGACCTTCTTAAATCGGTTATAATAAATAATAAATTAAAAAATCTATGATTAACATCTCTCACAGTACTTATTTCCCGTTAACGAATCATATTATCTTTTTCTTTAAAGAAATCCGATAGTTCTGAAATTAGAAATTTTTACTTTTGAGTCGAATTTGAACATAAGTTAGACCTCCTGGTCTTGACGAATGTGTGTTGATAGAAATTTTGGCGACAAGAATGTTTGAACTCAGTTGTTAGATAACATGAAAAATCAAGAATTATTCTCAATGCAATTAGTGCAATTATTCTCTTTAGATTTGCTACTACACTTATGAATTATGGGCGTGGCCAGTGAATTGACCAAAAGTAAATTGGGGAAAAGAGACTTGACCTAACGTGAATTGACCAACAAATAATTTGAAAAACGCATGAATTAACTAATATCGTGAATTGAGCGATACATGATTTAATCAAGATCGTGAATTGACTCAAGCGTGAATTTACCAATATTTGAAATGACAAACAAAAGCCAAAAATAATAAAAATTCATAAAATCAACTATAATTTCTAAAAAAAAAAAACATTTAGTAAATATAACTTAAAAAATAGAATCCTAGTGATAATTTTTTTTATAATAAAAATTAAAAAAATATTTTTCGTAACAAAATTTTGAAAATATAATGTGTAACTTATATCACTTAAAAATATACAGCATCAGTCCAAACTCAATCTTGGACAGAGACTTTGGATTAATGATTTATATTTTGCATGTTTAATATTAAAATACATTCCCGTCTTTGTACCGATTGTCTTTTAAGTCCTAATCAGCTTTTTCTGCGCAACGCGAATAGATTTGCAAAAATGAAAATAAAACGGGTACGTAAAGTTAGCAGATCATCACTATCAAGTTAGCCGATCATCCGATCAGACCGTAAAGTACACACTCCAGCACCATAAAGTTACCCGATCATCCGACCAAAACCATAAAGTTGGCCGACTATTCGATCAATACCATAAAGTTAGAAGATCCGCGCCGTAAAGTTAGCAGATCCGCAATAGCCGGCCAAAAAATTTTACCGTAAAGTAGCCTGATCAGCAGATAAGACCGTAAAGTTAGCAGATCAGTGTTAGACGACCAAAAATAAGACCGTAAAGTTAGCAGATCAGTGTTAACTGACCAGAAAATAGATCTTAAAGTTAGCTGATTNGACCAAAAATAAGACCGTAAAGTTAGCAGATCAGTGTTAACTGACCAGAAAATAGATCTTAAAGTTAGCTGATTAGAAATCGTAAAGTAGGCCGATCAGAAATAGCCGAGCGGGAGATAAAAACGTAAAGTTAGCAAATCAGTATTTATTCCTGATCGGCCTACTTTACGATTACTGATCAGCTAACTTTATGGTCTATTTCGTGGTCGGCTAACACTGATCTGCTAACTTCACGGTCTTATTATTTGGCAGTCTGACACGGATCTGCTAACTTTACGGTTTTATCTGCTGATCAGCCTACTTTACGGTAAAATTTTTTGGTCGGCTATTGCGGATCTGCAAACTTTACGGTGCGGATCTGCTACCTTTATGGTGCGGGTCTGCTAACTTTATGGTGTTGTTCGGATAGTCGGCCAACTTTATGCTTTTGGTCGGAAGATCGGGTAACTTTACGGTGCTGGGGCGTGTACTTTACGGTCTGATAGGATGATCGGCTAACTTTATAGTGACGATCTGCTAACTTTACGTACCCGTTTTATTTTCATTTTTGCAAATCTATTCGAGTTGCGCAGAAAGAGCTGATTAGGACTTAAAAGACAATCGGTATCGATTTTGACTTGTTTGTATACCGATTTCACCTAAAATGTTTCCCCAACTTTAACCTGACCACGAAGAAACACAATTTTGTTTACATTTAAGCAAAAAGTTCTCAATATAATCCACTGATTTCATCCACACTGTACAAATCAGTGTTGGGTTATTAATTGTAGAGGAGTTCCAATGGTAGACTGGACCCCTTAACATGAGTAAAATCTATTCATGTGCAGGCATAAATTTCATTGTACGCACAAAATTTTTATCTTCAAAAAATTATCTGTCAAATTTCAACCTATAAAATCAAGAATAAATAATGTACTATGCTTCAGTCCTGAAAATTCTTAGCGTCAAAAATTGTTGCCAAACCTTACGAAATTNATAAATAATGTACTATGCTTCAGTCCTGAAAATTCTTAGCGTCAAAAATTGTTGCCAAACCTTACGAAATTTAAAATAACACTATTGTAGAATTGCTTACAATGAATTTCCGATGCTACTTTTCGTCATTTTTTGTGCTCCCAAAGTGAGCATCGCAGTTATATAGTTGACATCTGGCTTGAGTAATATAGATTCAGTCAATATATGACTTAATGCCGAAGAGACACTAATCATTACAGCAGTAGTAAACGTTAATCCAGAAGAAATTTTAAGATTTTTAATCGAAGAGAGTTTTATTCGGTCTTTCAATGCCAAATACATTTCTTGAGGACCACCATGAGGTTTTAAATGTCCTGCTCTCCTTGTTAATTGTTCCAATAAAAACTGTCGAGGAAGACCCAATGTGTTACCATAAAACTGTCGTATCACTTCTTGAAAAGATTTTACATTTTGTACATTGGTTGTAGTAACATTGTTACGTGAATCTGTTGGCAAATTGAAACCACTTTCATTGACCTCATCGTTATCCAGTCTTTGAAAGAATCTCGCAATACTATATCCGTCTCCAAAAGTATGATGTAAACGGAGAAGAATTAATGATTTTTTGTCTCTGTTATAATTTGGTACTAGAAGTACTTCCCACATAGATGCCTGGGGATGAAATGGACGATGGGTGTGACTCTTGACAAAATCCAATAAAGTATTCTCAGTGACTTCAATTTGAATCTCCTTAACATGGTTTTCAATATTAAATTTTCGATCCCATTGAAAGTAAAAGTATCCCATCCATGGACTTATATATTGTTGAAGTCTTTGAAAAAGTAGATCACCATGTGCATTTTCATGACGAATGATATCTTTTAGCACTCTCTCTTGAAATGATTTGATTTCAGTGATTCCTTCTACAATAATTAGAAGTGGTATGACGATTTTTGGGTTTTTGTGAAAGTCAAGTGATTCTTCATACGCCATAAAGAACATATCTTTGAAGGATAAGAATTGAGCGACTTGATCTCCTTTTATAATTTTTACAGAAACTAGTGCTATTCCATACCATATTGATGATAGACCAAGTAAACTGAAATAGATGATGAGAATGGGAATCGTTACAAAGAATACGAATAAATCTATTAAAACGGAGAACAATATTTTGAACATTGTCTTAAAACATGAAATTGTTAAGTATAATTTTTGATTGGTTTTGACAACACTTTATAATAATCCTTAGAAAAATCAGAATTCAGAAGACTTTATATAGCTTCTGGAGTCCATACAATATATGGAAATCAGAACAACAATTTAATTGGTTCAATCCTTGAAATGAGTGTGAATAAGTGAAAAGTCTCACACCAATGAGTGAAGACAGTAGTATTTTCTCATAGATTACGCAGAGATTAATTATTCTTTAATTAATGAGTATATATGCATAAGGAATAAATTTATTACTGTGTCATATTTGCATAAAAATTTGTTATTTATCGTTGTATGTTTTTTAGGTTTTTTTTTGTCCATATTTTTTTTCACACTGCAATATAGTATGTAAGATAAATATCTAAACGTAAAATAATTATGAAGGCCGCCGATTGGCATAAAACGCATAATCGTAACGTTATGTTTCCAAAACTTGAGACAATATTTTCTATATGATTTATCTCCTAAGCCTTCGATATATGCAGTAAAAAAATTCATAAAACGGATGAATTTTTTGAAAATGCATATTTTTTTTCATTTTGCATAAATTTTTAACAAATTAAGAAGATTTGCACCATTTTCGCAAACCTTGAATTTTTTGTACCAGTTCAAAGTAATCGTTTGGGTTTAACTAACTAAAAGGTAACTGGGCTGTCTTTTACTCTTCCGCCACTGCAAAAATGTGTAAAATTGTGTCCAAATGCGAATAAAAGTGACAACTTATTCTGAAGTATCAATTTATTTAATGACTGATTGACTCCAGAAGTTCAGAAAAAAACTGAAAATCCAAATTTCGATTTTTACAGATTTTACCCCATTTTTCGACAATTATCGTGTATTTACTTGTGCCCCTTTAAATTACTGACCGAAACAATATAGATTTTTAAAATCACTTGATAATACACATCATAGTAACGTTTTTCTTAATAATTATTGTCGAAAGTTGGGACAAAATCCGTAAAAAGCGAAATTGGGTTTTTTAGGGTTTTCGGTTTTTTCTCAACTTCTGGACTTATTGAGTCATAAAATAAAATGATACTAAATACTGTTATCAATGATTTACATACGTACATAGATTATACACTTCAGAACACAATGTCACTTTTTTTTACATTTAGACATGCTGTGCACCGGTAATCTAAAATAGTATATGGTCTAAAATTTTGAAAAGGTTATATTTTCTCGGATTTCACTTATACTTTTTTGTTCTTTCTAAATTGTTTTATCAATTAATAAAAATATGCTAACAACTAATATTTCTGTGACTATTATTGCGAAAGAATTAAGAAAACCCAGTTTAGAAGAACTTTTCAAATTTAAATATTAGGTTTAGGTCTGGACCGACCTAATTTTTCTCTACTTTTACACTCTCGGTTTGAGTCTGAGTTTGTTGTAACTTAAAAGGGTAAAATATTAAGTCCAAACCAACATTTGGCTTGATTGGTTAGATGCTTAGATTAACCACGCCAGTAAAATTTAAGAAAATTAGTTACGATTTTAATACTTTAGATGATCAGTTTCCTAAACTTCCGGTTTCATAAAAATGATATGCTAAAATTACGAGAATGTTTAAATATAAATTAGCATCCACAGAAAATGGATTAGCTGACTGTTCCTACCGAAACAGCCAGATCGTACTTTCGATTTTTTTCAAAATTCAACCTTTTTTAGATCCAATACTTAATTAATTATTAAAAACATTACGTAATTTACAATTAAAACTAAAANTATAATCCACTGATTTCATCCACACTGTACAAATCAGTGTTGGGTTATTAATTGTAGAGGAGTTCCAATGGTAAACTGGACCCCTTAACATGAGTAAAATCTATTCATGTGCAGGCGTAAATTTCATTGTACGCACAAAATTTTTATCTTCAAAAAATTATCTGTCAAATTTCAACCTATAAAATCAAGAATAAATAATGTACTATGCTTCAGTCCTGAAAATTCTTANATAAATAATGTACTATGCTTCAGTCCTGAAAATTCTTAGCGTCAAAAATTGTTGCCAAACCTTACGAAATTTAAAATAACACTATTGTAGAATTGCTTACAATGAATTTCCGATGCTACTTTTCGTCATTTTTTGTGCTCCCAAAGTGAGCATCGCAGTTATATAGTTGACATCTGGCTTGAGTAATATAGATTCAGTCAATATATGACTTAATGCCGAAGAGACACTAATCATTACAGCAGTAGTAAACGTTAATCCAGAAGAAATTTTAAGATTTTTAATCGAAGAGAGTTTTATTCGGTCTTTCAATGCCAAATACATTTCTTGAGGACCACCATGAGGTTTTAAATGTCCTGCTCTCCTTGTTAATTGTTCCAATAAAAACTGTCGAGGAAGACCCAATGTGTTACCATAAAACTGTCGTATCACTTCTTGAAAAGATTTTACATTTTGTACATTGGTTGTAGTAACATTGTTACGTGAATCTGTTGGCAAATTGAAACCACTTTCATTGACCTCATCGTTATCCAGTCTTTGAAAGAATCTCGCAATACTATATCCGTCTCCAAAAGTATGATGTAAACGGAGAAGAATTAATGATTTTTTGTCTCTGTTATAATTTGGTACTAGAAGTACTTCCCACATAGATGCCTGGGGATGAAATGGACGATGGGTGTGACTCTTGACAAAATCCAATAAAGTATTCTCAGTGACTTCAATTTGAATCTCCTTAACATGGTTTTCAATATTAAATTTTCGATCCCATTGAAAGTAAAAGTATCCCATCCATGGACTTATATATTGTTGAAGTCTTTGAAAAAGTAGATCACCATGTGCATTTTCATGACGAATGATATCTTTTAGCACTCTCTCTTGAAATGATTTGATTTCAGTGATTCCTTCTACAATAATTAGAAGTGGTATGACGATTTTTGGGTTTTTGTGAAAGTCAAGTGATTCTTCATACGCCATAAAGAACATATCTTTGAAGGATAAGAATTGAGCGACTTGATCTCCTTTTATAATTTTTACAGAAACTAGTGCTATTCCATACCATATTGATGATAGACCAAGTAAACTGAAATAGATGATGAGAATGGGAATCGTTACAAAGAATACGAATAAATCTATTAAAACGGAGAACAATATTTTGAACATTGTCTTAAAACATGAAATTGTTAAGTATAATTTTTGATTGGTTTTGACAACACTTTATAATAATCCTTAGAAAAATCAGAATTCAGAAGACTTTATATAGCTTCTGGAGTCCATACAATATATGGAAATCAGAACAACAATTTAATTGGTTCAATCCTTGAAATGAGTGTGAATAAGTGAAAAGTCTCACACCAATGAGTGAAGACAGTAGTATTTTCTCATAGATTACGCAGAGATTAATTATTCTTTAATTAATGAGTATATATGCATAAGGAATAAATTTATTACTGTGTCATATTTGCATAAAAATTTGTTATTTATCGTTGTATGTTTTTTAGGTTTTTTTTTGTCCATATTTTTTTTCACACTGCAATATAGTATGTAAGATAAATATCTAAACGTAAAATAATTATGAAGGCCGCCGATTGGCATAAAACGCATAATCGTAACGTTATGTTTCCAAAACTTGAGACAATATTTTCTATATGATTTATCTCCTAAGCCTTCGATATATGCAGTAAAAAAATTCATAAAACGGATGAATTTTTTGAAAATGCATATTTTTTTTCATTTTGCATAAATTTTTAACAAATTAAGAAGATTTGCACCATTTTCGCAAACCTTGAATTTTTTGTACCAGTTCAAAGTAATCGTTTGGGTTTAACTAACTAAAAGGTAACTGGGCTGTCTTTTACTCTTCCGCCACTGCAAAAATGTGTAAAATTGTGTCCAAATGCGAATAAAAGTGACAACTTATTCTGAAGTATCAATTTATTTAATGACTGATTGACTCCAGAAGTTCAGAAAAAAACTGAAAATCCAAATTTCGATTTTTACAGATTTTACCCCATTTTTCGACAATTATCGTGTATTTACTTGTGCCCCTTTAAATTACTGACCGAAACAATATAGATTTTTAAAATCACTTGATAATACACATCATAGTAACGTTTTTCTTAATAATTATTGTCGAAAGTTGGGACAAAATCCGTAAAAAGCGAAATTGGGTTTTTTAGGGTTTTCGGTTTTTTCTCAACTTCTGGACTTATTGAGTCATAAAATAAAATGATACTAAATACTGTTATCAATGATTTACATACGTACATAGATTATACACTTCAGAACACAATGTCACTTTTTTTTACATTTAGACATGCTGTGCACCGGTAATCTAAAATAGTATATGGTCTAAAATTTTGAAAAGGTTATATTTTCTCGGATTTCACTTATACTTTTTTGTTCTTTCTAAATTGTTTTATCAATTAATAAAAATATGCTAACAACTAATATTTCTGTGACTATTATTGCGAAAGAATTAAGAAAACCCAGTTTAGAAGAACTTTTCAAATTTAAATATTAGGTTTAGGTCTGGACCGACCTAATTTTTCTCTACTTTTACACTCTCGGTTTGAGTCTGAGTTTGTTGTAACTTAAAAGGGTAAAATATTAAGTCCAAACCAACATTTGGCTTGATTGGTTAGATGCTTAGATTAACCACGCCAGTAAAATTTAAGAAAATTAGTTACGATTTTAATACTTTAGATGATCAGTTTCCTAAACTTCCGGTTTCATAAAAATGATATGCTAAAATTACGAGAATGTTTAAATATAAATTAGCATCCACAGAAAATGGATTAGCTGACTGTTCCTACCGAAACAGCCAGATCGTACTTTCGATTTTTTTCAAAATTCAACCTTTTTTAGATCCAATACTTAATTAATTATTAAAAACATTACGTAATTTACAATTAAAACTAAAACAAATGAAACTAAAACTTAAATATTGATTATAAACTGAAGAAAAACAAAAAAAAACTCTTGGTTTGGACTTAATCTCAGACCTAAAGTGAGAGGGAATTAGGTCTGGAATTAAGTTTTTGAAAGACGGACTAAGTCTTGAGGAAGGAGAAAGTCCTTCTACGTCACATATTTTTGGCGCGAATCTCATAATTAGGTCTGGTACAGACCTAAACTTAATATTAAAATTCCTCTAATCTCTAGATTGAACTGTCATAAACTTGAATTTTATTTGAAAAAAATTCATTCTCAATTACAATTTTGGGAAGGTGTGTAAATTTCAGATCCAAGAAAAGAATATCCACTAATAAAGGACAACCGATTGCTCAACTCTATTTTACAGTTTGCGGATTAAAAAATTCCACTTGAAGAAATTGTTGTATACTGTCATTATTAAACAGAGTCCTGTATTTCCCTTACACATTCAGCCCTATTCAAATTTCAGAGGAATCAAGCTGTCGAAATGCCTAATTTATAATCACTTGCGTTGAATTGTTTGAATGTTCCAGCGAGTAGGAGCACCAATCGATAGAGACTTTTCAATGCTAAGGCATTAATTTAAAAGTATTAATTTAAAAGAAGAAAATCTCATAAATCACTTGGAAATAGTGTACAATAAGAACAGTGAGGCGGGAAAAAAAGCTGAGTTTGATTTCAATAGCAACTAAACAATACTATAAATGTGTAACTTAAGAATTTTTTAAGTAATTTCCTGTTATTTTTAAGTTGCATAAATCACATAATTTTAAGGTTTCACCAAATAATAGGTCACAATTCACCAATAAGTGACGCATAATTGCAGCGGTCTTGATAATTATGTTTCTTGGAAATTACCAATTCAAGGATAATTATATGATTTCTAGATTGTGATTACACTATACGTTTTGGCACAATCAAACTTGCCCAGGACCCTTCTAACCAAGGATAACAAAATTAGGCGCTAAACATTTTAATTATTTTTGATTATGCGTTGAAATAAAACAGAATCGTAGTGTGTACTAGGTTAGCTGAGCCCTAGCAANTTTTAATTATTTTTGATTATGCGTTGAAATAAAACAGAATCGTAGTGTGTACTAGGTTAGCTGAGCCCTAGCAAGGATGAAACCACTTGTAGACTAATACGCAAGTTGAA
Source organism: Holacanthella duospinosa (assembly GCA_002738285.1). Lineage (NCBI taxonomy): Eukaryota > Metazoa > Arthropoda > Collembola > Poduromorpha > Neanuridae > Holacanthella > Holacanthella duospinosa. The sequence continues at coordinate 208,576 of NIPM01000033.1, forward strand.
ACTATGGTCCTAGCAATATTTAAATTTATTCTGTAAAAAATTTAAATGCGCAAATTAGTTTACCTCAGTGATGAACCAAATGCATTAAATTTTTCTTCAGAATTTAGCTATTAGAACACAGTTGCGATGGACAGGGTTTTCCTCCTACGGAAATTTTCGAACGGGGCACTGAATCGTGTTGTAAATGCAAACGCATAGCGCGTGATTACTTTGTCATTGCCTTAGTATAGCGTTCTCCATGGCTCTCAAATTACAAAGAGCAACTCCAGAGCCACTGGTTCTGGACTACATGGTCAACCATTCCGGGTGTCTGTATTTTGGAGTTGCTCGGATACGGGAAACGGTTGTTGCAACAGNTTTAATTATTTTTGATTATGCGTTGAAATAAAACAGAATCGTAGTGTGTACTAGGTTAGCTGAGCCCTAGCAATGGTGAAACCACTTGTAGACTAATACGCAAGTTGAAACTATGGTCCTAGCAATATTTAAATTTATTCTGTAAAAAATTTAAATGCGCAAATTAGTTACCTCAGTGATGAACCAAATGCATTAAATTTTTCTTCAGAATTTAGCTATTAGAACACAGTTGCGATGGACAGGGTTTTCCTCCTAAGAAATTTTCGAACGGGGCACTGAATCGTGTTGTAAATGCAAACGCATAGCGCGTGATTACTTTGTCATTGCCTTNACCTTAAGTCCTCCTTACTTTAATTCAAATTTAATAAATTAACAAAACAAAAAATAATATCAAGTGAACTTAAATCTGGCACAATCAAACACTGAATGAAAGAGTAGGATGGAAATTAAAAAATTATACGTTTCCCGTAGCGGTTTTNGTCTGTATTTTGGAGTTGCTCGGATACGGGAAACGGTTGTTGCAACATCAAACTGGTTGCTTAAAAGTCTGGTTAGGTAAGTTCAGTGAACGGGGTAATGGGGATGACGGTGAGAGGTTATGGAGAATTTGGGAAAAGGAAGAGATGTTAGGTGTTGATAAATTGGGTTCATGATTTAAAGAACTTGATATATGAGAATTATTGGGACTTTGTCGACAGGAGTTATTGAGCGTTGTGGCTGGAGAGGAAACCTAGCAAACCTGAACCCATGAGTTGCGTCATGCTTATCAGCTTTCCGACAGTTTCGTGGGTTAGCTTTGGGTATATGTAGGAGACGGTTAAGAAATTGTTTTGGGTAGTGGTAGATAATGGCTGTGACTGTGCATAATCTGTGTTTAAACCTGTGAATATTGCTGTGATCTTTAGTGTTTTTCATGGTTCCAAAATTGCAGGGAGCATAGCCTGATAATACATAGAGAGCTTTTCTGCATGCGTAATGCCTCTTACCAACCCTGAGTACATTCTTGCATTCCTATAGTGAGTATTCGTGCGATTTTTTATTCCTGTGTTGAAATTTGTATATTTACGTTAAAATTTGAATTAATAATAACTTTACCTAAATATATTTCTATACACAACATTCAATTAAGCACTTAAGATTACATAAACTGGGTTGATGGCTAGTAAGTTTATAATGCGTAATTTTTTCTGGAGGTAGAGTTTCAATGACCAATACAAAGACAAACAAACGCAAAGAAAAATCAACTTTTGAGATCTCTTTGCCTGATAGTTAAATGTTTCACCGTATTCTGCAATAAAGGTTCATTTACACAAAATTTATGCTATTATAGAACTTGTCACGCTCTAGTTTAGTCGAGTGAATTATTGTTCTGCATAAACTGTTTCCACTTAAAACTTCGTTAAACTGAAGCCACGTAAGTCTACGTATCGTTTGGAACAAATATTTCTTTCACTTTTTGAACTCCACCCACTCCAGGTTTAACTCATGTTTCGAGGGCATCCACCTCGGCTACTGATCATAGTTGGGCAAATTATGAGGAAGGGATCGGGTGGATGGAAAAATTGATTTGTATGTTTTAAATGACTCAATATTAGTGCTTTGTATGACTCCCTGTCAGAGTCACTGATTGGAAGTCATGACTTTGACTCTAAATGTTGTGAGTCGATTCCTGGAGACATGACTCTTACTCCCGAGTCACGTAATACAAAATATGGAAACTCGGGTAGGAAAATCCAAAAGAAAATTTATCTATTCATTTAATAGTGAAAGTAGATGAGTAAAAATAAGTCAGATATGTTAATTTGTGCATGCTTGAAAAGAGTCATGAATCTGACTCTCAAACACGGAGTCATATTAAATGACTCCTGACTCCAAAAAATCCTGAGTCAGAGTCATGGAGAACGCTATTAAATATTCAGTCGACTCTTATTCTGGGTTACAAATCAAAATGTAATTTACTTTAAAGCTAATTTTCAATAAAATAAACATCCTTGCACAAATATAACGGGGACTGGAAGGTATTAATTTTTTTTAAGGAAGGACGGGGACGGGACGAGACGGGGAAGTATTTTTTTCTGAAAAGACGGGGACGGGAAGGGGAGGCCTTTTATTATAAGACTGGATAAAAAGTTTTTAACTAAAGACGGGACTGAGACGGTTGATTTTTGTGCCAAATACTGGTATATAGGTCACTAAATGACTCCTGACTCTCAAGATTCCTTGGAGTCAAGAGTCAGAATTAGAGTTTTGGAGAACACTACTGAGAATATGAAGTGGGTATTGTTTAATTTCATTTAGCCCAACTACAAACTGACAATATAAATAACTACTGCTATGATTGACTAATTTTTAGTGTGGGTCAGCTTTAGTAAGTTAATCAAACCTTATGTTAATTTCTGTACATTTAATAAAGTAGTTACTTTAGTCCGGAAGTTGTTTTATCAATAATTATTTTTTAAATTAATTAACTATTAACTTGTAAACCCAGAGTAAGACTCGACGGACTATTCAGTTAAAAACACAAAACCATTCCTTCATCCACCCAATCACTTATCCATAATTTGCCCAAATATGAGTCGCACCTGAGGTGGGTGCTATCGAAACAGAACTGAAACCTGGAGTGGCTGGATTTCAAAACGTGAAAGAAATATTTGTTCCAAACGATAGACTAAAAGAAATAAAACCCAAGCTTTTAAATCTCACGTACATACCTGAGGTAAGGCACCCTAACTACATGCGCCCCGAATCTGATGCTGTACCCATATTTCTGTAGTTGAATTTTAAAATGTTCGTTGGTTTTTTTGTTTATTAGTAACTGTAACAAATAAGATTCAGTCTTAAACTTACTATACAATTCATTTATTCGAACTTATATGTTCGAACAGATGACAGATGGTTGGTTGGTCACCCATTCGACTTAGGATTCTTCCAGGCTTCTGTAACTTAAGTGAACTTACGCGAATAGTTAAACAATTCTTATGTTGATTATTATCTCACACCACATATTTGTTTACCAAAATTGCATATCATTACCTAAGTACTTAAGGGTAGAACTGTAGTGGTGAGGAAAGCAGTCAGAACGGAATTTTGAGAGAGTTCCTGCTACATTTCGTTTATCATTACTGTGGTGAGAGTGAAATGTGACAGGAATTTCGAATTCGAATGTGACGGATTTTGTTCAGCTAGAAAAATACTCATTCCGTACACAGAATGCAATCCAACTATATTTATTTGATTCATCAGAGAAATCATTCTCACGTTGACTGAAAATTTACTGATTTCAATGCGCATTCATTTTCCAATAAATTCAAACAAATATAACTTGGTTTTAGTTGGTATAGAAAATGTTTATTTCATCATATATGAGCATTTCCGTGGATAATGTTCTTCTGGAGTGAGCTAATTTTATGTAGCATTTTCCTATATGAAAGCATAGATAGCTTAACGTAAATGAAGTCCAACGTCCGCCTATTGGTATTTGTCAATTAATGAAGGAGGATCAAATTAAAATCACAACCAATAAAAATATTAATGATATTTTTAATATAACCTATAATACTTTTGTTTTCCTGAACTCTATCTTCTCTAACAAAGCGCCGTTTCAACTAAAGTGAATGAGCCTAGGTTTCTCTAACTCTCACATTACATATAGTGAGATGGATATGGTAGAATGATTGGATGGGATTTGAGTGGTGTTTTGGCAATCAGAGGTTTGGGGTATGCCTTAGGGCATGGTACGATTAGAGGTCAACGGATCATAGGACAAGGAATCGGAAATACAAATTCAACTGTCTGGGGAGATATACGAGATGCAGACCGGGAAGAAAGTAATATGCCCTCCTGGAAATCTATAATTTTTAGGAGTATGACGAATATAAAGATATTCGTCATATATTCGTCGAATATATTCGTATATATATATATAATATATATATAAAAGATAATACAAATATTTATCTCCTAATGTATGTGAATTTTACATACATTAGGAGGTAAATATTTTTTTAGTTGAAGATCAGATACTTATATTTCATGTACATTCTGATTAAACTTATTTTCCGAAGATAATTTACAACTAGCTATCCCCAGTAACCCAAATTCAAAGTAGCATAAAACCAATTGAGGATATACCGATCTAAAAATTAGTCTACTTGTATAATGTCCGTAAATTGAAGTACCACAGACATACAGGCACACGTCAAATCCAATACACTCCTACGTAATAATAGCCTCTGAACAATAAAAAATTTGAACTAATTTTGTGTTACTACTGTTCAATTTAGTGAAAATATCAGTTTTATTAAAGAAATGGCGAGTTCAACTGTCATCCAAATTGTAATCTATTGTTCAATATTTCTACTATTCTGTGCTATTGTAATGGGAAACGGAAACGCCATGATGGAGCTTCTATCTCAACCGATTACTTCAACTTGCACTAATGTAACTTCTACTCCGTTTGTATTTGGAAAACAGAATAATTTGAAAGACAACGGGAAACCATTACTTTTGACACCACTAATAAATAAAATGGGANAACCATTACTTTTGACACCACTAATAAATAAAATGGGAATTGAAGAAGCGCGTCAAAAAGCAAAGGTGAAAATACCAAACACAAGTGTTTTGAGCTACAGTGGATTTATTACTACCAACAAGACATACAATTCAAATCTGTTTTTCTGGTTTTTCCCTGCTTCGGTATATTGTTTTAATTTTACAGAATTTGACTTGACAAAATATTTATAACGGGTGCAGCGGAAAAAAAGGGACTGATGTAAATTTCATATTTTGATCAAGTTCCTGCGAATATAAAATTCCGAATGTAATTCCATTCGATAAAGCATAATATTTGCCTTACGGTTCCACTAATGGTTGATAGAGTATGGTCCATTTTCGGCACAGGCGCGCAATAGTTTGCGAACTTTCTCCATACTCCTTCGGACGACTGATATGTCCACTTGTTTCAAGCAATTACTTCACTCTTTTCATTAAAGCAGTAGTGTCAGGGGCTTTCCAACCACCTCTGTACACTAGTTGTTCTAAATAACCAAAAAAATCTTCTATTGGACGGGCTTGGGGTAAGTTGGTTGGATTTTCTTCCTTTGGTACAAAATGAACGACTTTCTCTTGGAGAAAGTCAATCACGGATTTCGCGTAATGAGAAGATGCTTTGTCTGGCCAGAAGATGTAATTGCCGTCCGAATGATATTTTTCGATGAATGGGATGAGTCTCTTTGCAAGACACTGAGTTTTATAAATATTCTGATTAATGGCGAGGCCTGATGGGATGAAGTAAGGAGTACTGATTCCATCCGGTGAAAGTGCAATCCAAATCATAATTTTTTTTTCAAACTTGTGTCTAAATTTTAGTTTTACCTCTGGACTAGTACTCTGCCTGTCTGTGGAGTAATATTTACTGTTTCCAGGAATAAGAGCTTTGCTTAAGGGGAAGTAATGTTCGTCGTCAATGATGAACTTTTTTTTTGAGAATTTCTGCATAATCTTCGGCACTGAGTTTTCACTTTGAGAATTTGCTCTTCCGTGTACTCCGGGGATCGACTTTTCTGAAACATTTGATGTTGGTCTTGTCTTGTAGTGTCCGTAGAATATGTCGATGACTGCATTTGAATTTTTTTGCTGCGTCCCGTTGACTAATCTTGTCGCTTTCTTCAAAAAGCTTTTCCAGTTTACGGACTTTCTCTTTCGTCGTAATTTTGGGCTTTTTGCCGGAACCAACTTTTTTTTTCCATTGGGATTCCATTTTCAACCCTTTTGGTTATCCTATAAATTGTTTGCTTACGAATATTTTCCAGTTGAAAATGTTTAACAACCTCCAATTTCGTAACACCCGGGTTGGATTCAATCAGTCGTCCGAAACGAACTCTAAGAACTCCTTGTTGTGATGCTGTCATTTCCTCAGTGGTATTTCTAGGGAAATTAGGAAACCCGTTTTCCACAATACAAAATCCCGCTTAATCCAAAAAAAAAACCTACTAATATGAAATTCGCGCGATTAGTAATAGTAAATTCTCAATTTACGTCAGTCCCTTTTTTTCCGCTGCACCCGTTAGTATTAAAATAAAATTTCTAGAAAAATCCTGAGACGGCACCTGTACTTGCATGGTTTAATGGTAAGCTTCGTGATAAAAGCTTATATAAAAATTAATAGATTATTTCATTTATATGTCCAGGAGCATCAATCAATAAACTTTTCTTTCTTATATCCAGGAGCAACATCCATGTTGGGACTTTTTGTTGAAATTGGACCGTTTGTTGTAGACAAAAATAAAAAGCTTCATTTAAGACAGACAACTTGGACAAAAGAATATTCGGTTGTTTTTATAGATCAGCCTGCTGGAATCGGTATTAGACATATCAAATTTTCTCTATGATTCTTTGCAACATAGCAGTACTTTGAGTATGCTAAAGTTAATAATTTTAGTGCGTATTGTTATAACTGAAAATCCTTATCAATACAGAATGGTTCACTTTCTGATCTTCAAATCTGATAGAAAAACTTAACATAACTAACCTGTAATTTTTTTTGTTTGAATATTTGAGTTTACGTTTTGGAATTTAATGACACATGATTTGAAAAAATTGAAATATTCAATAAGAAAAGTGAACCACTTTGAAGGCTCAATAGTTTTTAATCGAGCCAGTGTTTGCAGAAGACTAAACTTTGGAGGTCAATTTGAACTATAGGAATTTGTTTTCAACGATGTTGTAGTACTGTGAGTATTACAGACGGTGTTCCTCTGGAGCCAGGTCACTGGGTTAACAATTAAAACAAAACAATCAATAATTTTTCAAAACATCTCATGAACAAATTACAGCTCTGCTACATCTACATGCTACTTTGTTAAAATTTCATTTAATTCGTATAATTATTGCTAAATACTAATTTACATTTCAATTCTGCTTCACAAACTTTTCATTCTGACACATTTCTATGGAAATCTCACGAAAAAATTTGTTAATTATAGATTTCCCCCAAGATTTGTAGCGATTCACACCCGCCACTTTACACTGGGCTGACACTTATATGTCAGAGATTGGACTTTTGGGTCACGCTGGTTGTTGTGGGAGGCTAGATTGAATGTTCTGAAATTGTAATATTTCAGAGTATGCAATCTAGCTTCAGAGAAAAGAGCTATTTAGAAAAAGAGTTATAGTAGTAATAACAATAATAGGTAAACCAAAGTGAACACTTTTTACTGTATAACGTTTAAATAAATGGGGTACAAAAAAACTCAGTTAAGGGAATCAGTTGCTTTGGCTATGTTGTTGATTGCTGGTGATGGATGGGTATGTCCCATCTCCACAAAAAATAATAAATTTTGTTTACAAAGCTGTTCTTATTATCTGGGTGATTTTAGTTTAGGAACGACTTTTGAGGTTAGGAAGGGTTTTTAACATTGTTAATTTTTTCAGAAAAGTAGTTAAGTATTCAATCAACTTTTAATGATATGCAAGGTTTGAGCTTTAGGCATGGATTGCATAGAAAGATCCTGTGCTACAAGGGACTTCTAGGGACCACGAAATTCGGTTCGCAACACCGAATGTTCAATGTTGCAAAATAACGAACAAACAGTTAAATTTGTAAGCATAGGAGGGGTCTACCTTTTCAGTTTCACACTTTCACAAATTACTTTTTAGCATAGATTTTTGTTGAAGCGCGCATAAGTGTGAAGGTGAGACCTTTTCTACAATTCACACTAGAAACTTTTATATACTTTCCTTTCCATTGCGCAAGATTGTTAAACCGAATCGGGTGAGCCCTCATTGTTGTTTTGAAGTATTAAAGTAATAGTTATTTGAAGTATGACTTGTAGGGTTTGAATCAAAAATCCATGCGGAATTTTGAAAAATAGCGAAAAAAAATTATACAAAACTTAAATCATTGGCAAGATATTTGATGATACTTGGCACAATTTGGAGCCAATCATCAAACCCAATATCACTCATAGGAAGATGAAATGATAAAAAACAATTAATATTTTACTTCAAATGTGGGACATGAGATAACCGGAAAATTGTTATTCCGTCGATGTAGTGTCTTCTCCAACTACTAATGCACTAAAAATGTATAGCAACCCATAGCAACCGCGAATACAAAAGGAGTATAGGTTGGATTCATTGATGAGTTGATCGGTACAGATGGTTAGATCCAATGATTAGGCAGAATGGATAGCTAAATGGACAGATGGATGGATAGATAGGTTGAACCGTGTAAAGAGAAAACACGCCAAACATACTGGAAACCCTGATAACACATTTGACACATGCAATTGTAGCGCCATTAATACATTAGCTGTTGCATAAAATACTTTGAGTTTGGATTCATTTATGAATATTTCCTTCAGCTGTGGTGGTCATAGTCAAATGCAACGTTCACAAAATACCTGATTTATATATAAGAAAGCAGGTAGGACGGAAGGACAGACATGACAATGTTATAAACCTTTCTAGCCACGCTGTTCGCGGTTAATAACGTTGACAAAGTAAAGAAAAATCACGAAAACAATCTGGATTGACGGAGAATCCGAAGTTGTAAACATTTGTGAAATAAATTCTTTCATCACTTTCACACTTTCACATTTTGTCCCTCTGTGGAATGTGATTGGCAAGTTGTAAATTTTATGGCGTGTTTGCAGACTGTTTTTAAAGACTCTGTGAATGTGTGAAAGTGTTAAGAATGAAATGTTTTCGTGTGCGACCTGTTTTTACAAAATTATCTGATTGGTTGTTCACACTTTATGGGAGGAGTTTCCCACTTCTCTTACACACTTTTGTGAAACATGAAAGGGTAGAACCCTAGGGTGTTCATAACATTTTATTCTATTTATCTATTTTAAATACAGTGAGAATCATCAAATCTCCTCAGCTTAGAACTTTTCATTTCTAATTAAGCAAATCAATAAGAGTTATGGGAGATAACAATTTCAATGTGATATACAATTTTACTCAACAAACTAAACTTCATTCTGAAATTACAATTTCTCAGAATGACGGCTCTTATCATCAANACAAGCAAATCAATAAGAGTTATGGGAGATAACAATTTCAATGTAATATACAATTTTACTCAACAAACTAAACTTCATTCTGAAATTACAATTTCTCAGAATGACGGCTCTTATCATCAAGACAACACCAGAAATGATTGTAGAAACCACTATATAGCCATTCAAAAAAAATGTTGTTTCATCTGTAAAGTAAACCTTGGAGGTTAGGTTTGGAGGTTAAAGTAAATCTTGGGGACCCTGTTTGCACATAAGAGTCGTTTCTCTAAATTATATCCCACGAACATTCCTCTTGACGCAGAAATTGTAAAAATCATTTTATACGGGTGAAGTTTTTGGTTTTTCAAAATTCGTGTAACAGAGGATCTACTCATACCAACATCATTGGCCAGCATTCGTGCTGAGACTTTTGAATTTTGAGTTAACTCGGCAAGACCCGCAGAGGATTGGTCCCACGTTAGCCCGAGCGATAGGATTTGGATCCAACAGCGTTTTTTAGCCTAATCAGTGCCCGAGCGATAGGATTTGGATCCACCACATTGCCAAGTATCATTTCAGATGGATTTAATTTGTTTGAATACAACAAAAAATTATTTGCAAAAATATTTAAAGCGGCGTGGACGTATGCGAAGTTGAAAGGATTTGTAGCTGGAATTTCTACTTGCCTTTTACGATTTGATTGATTACCATTTTCCTCTCGCCTTCTCACAGCTAATAGGACAGTTTATGTTGCTGGGAATTTTCATTCCTAGAGTACAAACTGCAAATAAAGCTCAAACCTTTCTGCTATTGCTACCATATGTTGATAACAAAATTGGACTAATTCCGCTCGTTGTTAGGAAAAATCAGACTAATAGCTGAAAACGTCTTACAACTTTGCAATTTATAATAAAAATTTGAATTTACTGCCCTCGTTAATTAAAATTAAAACTGATCTCGGTTCCCCCCCCCCCACTCCAACAAAATGATTGAATTAGGCAATCTCCTTAGAGGCTACGGTGATTCGCACTCACGATTTTTGTTGTCAACGTATTTCCTCGTGAACTGTGTTCACAGCATCGATCAGCTTTCTTGTTGACATTATAATTTTCTTTTCGGTAGGTACCAGAAGGTCAAGGCCAAATGTAATCATAACCGAACTTTCAGTTTCGTGTTCTCATTAAGAATTTTGTACTAATACTTTTTAGGTTAGCTCAACGAAAAAATGCATAAAATATTTACAAAAGTACAAATAAATAAAATTTGTTTAAAGATCACAGTTACTTAGAGTACCTGCTTTCATGTCATTTGCTTATATTACGTAAATTAATATTTCTGCATGATCACAAAAATCCATTGAAATATTTAAACTCTCCTATTGACGGTCAATATAGACCGATCATGTTGTTTTTCCTCACAATTTTCGTAATGGTGCAGAACAACTACGCTAATAAAGTCGATGAGCACAATTCATAACATGGCTTTGGGCGTATAACTGACGATATAATCTGTAACTTTGTTTAGTTAGAGGGATCCAGTTTTTGGACAATTATTTTATATTCTTCTAAATCTTTTACAGTTTTTATTTGCTCTTTAGTAAGATTTCTACTTTTAGTGAGATGTTTTAACTTTTTGTAAGATTATTGCCATTTTTTGTTCAAATGGGTTGATGACCTCAATAAATTTCTCAATTTTGTAAATGTTTAGCAACATTTTAAATAAGTTTTACTTAAAATTTAAGAAAGAATTTCCTACAATCTTGAAATATGCATTTTAAAGCAAATTAGTGCATTTTTTTAAATGAAAATTTGACCCCATTTGTAACAGATCTAGATTATGGGGTAGACTCACGACATTACCCTACCCCGCGAATTAGTTTTCTAACGACATTACCCGACCTCGACATTACCCAATCCCAAACATTCCCGATTCCGGGCTTTCAATATACATTGCGTAGCCCTACCCCAGACATTATCCGACTTCTGGCATTACCCTACCCCGGTCATTAATCCGACATTACTCTACTCCGTCATCGCCTTACCCCGGGCATTACTTTATGTCGACATTACCCTACCCCGAGCATTATCTTGCATCCAACATTACCTACCCCGGGCATTACCTTACCCCAACGTTACCCTAACCTGGGCGTTACTCTAATCCAGTCATTACACCAAACCCCTGAGCATTACTTCCGACATTAACCCACTTGGATATAACGCAATTCCTTCCTCCCTTGCGCCATACTGCTCTAATGCACTTCCTATCTCCTCAAAGCAATCTTACCTACCGCCTAAAGGTTCTCCCTGCCGCATCAACGCGCTCCCTATCACACAGGCCTCCCAACCGCCCTCCCTAACGATCTGCCGTTCACCTCTGTCACTATGATTTAGCATTGTAAAACATGATGATCACGTTTCCAAAGTTTTATTGACTCTGAAATTCTGCTGTTTGTTAAATCTAGTATTTCTCATTAGTTGCTTTTATGTAAAGTAATCTACAGATAATGTTAGAAACGAATACAGTAGTTTTTTTATAGTTTTTATTGCTACGGTTTCTGCGAAAGTTAACTACCCACCCCACCGCGTACATGGGCACATTATCGAGTTAACACCAGAAATTTTTGGAACAATGATCGATATTGATAAAGTGTCGAAAAGTTTTATGGAAAAATTGTGTTTATTATATCTTAATGCTTTTGTATTAATACAAAGCATAAGCATAAGAACAGGCACAATTTTTTCATAAAAAATTTCGACACTTCACTAACTAGTTCGTAACATTTTTTAAAATATGTTTTTGAAAAAAAAAAAACGAAATATTATTTGCAAGTAATTTTTTTTTTTGTACCTCCATTGCCATACCTTGCGTCTGGATGTCGACCGACATTCATTAAAAATTTTTGTCAATTTTTATAAAGTTACGAGTTATGGTGTAACTAGATGTAAGTTTAGTTTTTAGTTTCTTGTTGTCAAGGAACCTTATACATTTAGTGATGAAAGTAGATAAGAAAAAATAAGTAAAAAAAAAAGTCTGATATGCTCATGTGCCCATGTTTTAAAAGAGTCATGACACTGACTCCCAAAAACCATGGGAGTCAGAGTCAGAGTATTGGAGAATAGTACCAATATCAATCATTGTTCCAAAAATTTCTCGTGTTAACCCGAAGATGGGCCCATGTACGAGGTGGAGTGGGAGTGTTAAATATTGTAGTGTCGCATTAACCGTAGCAAGAAAAAGTAAAAAACACTACAATATTCGATTCTACATTATCTGTAATTAGCTCTCGTCATAGAGAAATTAATAAACTAACTTTGCTGCAAATGGTATTACTATTATATGAACACGTATATTCTTTGCTAATGTGTTCACGAGTTTTACGGATTGCTACCTATTCTTAATGTTCAAACTGAAGATTAAGTCCATATGGTATCATAACCGAACTTTGACTTATGTTTTTTCATTAAGAATTTGGTACTATTAAAATAACTCTTACACTAGGATTTTCAAAAGGAGGAACTAGTTCCCTTTTTAGACAAGGAGGTGGGCAGGTGGGAGGACGGTGAGTAATAGGGAGGGGCTGGGGTGATGGCCAGTAGGGGAGGCGCGGTGGATAGTAGGGAGAACTCATAATGAGCCAAAATTTAACCAAATTCCATTGATGTGTGTGAACTTAAATAAAAATAGTTTGTGTCATGTAGTAATAAGTTACAAACACTGTACACTTCTATGGTAATCAAAATTTAAGATTTCCAGGCATTGGCAACATCTACAAGAGATGGTAAAATCTTGGGACCCCAGAGGTAATTTTTTGCCGTGCCACAAATACTTGAACAGTCAGGAGCTAAAGCGACCTTTTACGGTTATGACAAGAGTTAAGGAGCGTTTTTCTTCGCTCAATAAAGTCGAACTCAAATAAAATTTTCACTAAATTATATAAACGAACCAATCGCCAATTAATTACAGTAAATAATTTACACTTTTCATTTCACTTTTCCTATTTGGTAATGGATACAAAATGACCATTATGAAAATTACGATGAACTATGAAGGCAGAAGAGAGGAGTTGTGAGTATGGCCTTGTATGATTAAAATAAATGAAAAACTATTGCGCATGTGCATAAAAAGTCTGTACCCCTAAAGACTCCCTAACAGGTTCCTAACAGGTCTCTAACAACCCTAAACCCTACGGACACCTCGTGAGTAAGCCACAAAGGTGAATGACCTTTTTCACTTTTCGCCTATGTATCAGACACAAAAGTGAACCCTTACCCCAACACCCGCTGGCATATACTCGCACAATCCGACTCTTGGTCAAGAAACGTTCGAGTTGTTCGAGTAATCACCATATCATATCGATCCCTGGTGTAGTGTTGCTTATGACTCCGACTCCGGAGTTGATTCATAATTTTTTGGGAGTCGGATTCGGCGACTCCGGAGTCATTCATGTTCATTTGGGAGTCGCTGACTCTGGAGTCGACTCTTCACAGCCTCGGAGTCGACTCCACGTGTGAAAAAGGGATGAGAAAAATAATGGTTGAAATTGCTCAGAAAGACACTACTCACACTACTTCTGTTGGTTACGCAATCTTGTTTGCGTTTCAGTTTCAACCAAAGCTCGGCGTTTGGGTTTGGGCTCTCCTCGGGCTGTTTTAAACAGCTCCATTGGCTCAGATCTGGCTATTTGAAAATCCCTGGTTGGCTCTCCCTGGGCTCTTTAAAAAATTCTTTGCGTTCTGGTGGGGCTCCGGCTCGTTTGAAAATTTTCCATGGGCTTTGCTCAGGCGCTTTTGAAATTATTCTTGTGGGATCTGTTCGGGCTCTTTTCGAATATGTAAACATCTCGCGCATGTAGAATGCGCACTGCGCATATAAAATGCTCACTGCACAAATACAATGCGTACTGCCCATATACAATGCGAACTGCGCTTGTTTACCACGGAGTGTAATTCTTGTACGAACTTATACTGCGTATGTATAATGCGTACTGAATATGTAAATATACACTGCATTTGAGTATTTTTCCAAGGTCTCTGCTCTTTTTAAAATTCTCGCTTGGGCCCTGCTCAGGCTCCATTGAAATTTTATCTTGGGCTCTGCTCGAACTCGGATTGTTTTCAAAAACTTTTTATTGGCTTTGCTCGGGCTAGGGCTCTTTTCGAAAATCGTGCTTTCAGTCTAACTAAGGATTCTCTCACTACTCCTCACCGCTACATCCCAGTGGTGTTCTGTTATTCACAAAAGAGCCCGAGTGAGCAAGAGCCGGGAGCCGAAACTGCCGCACTTTGGTTTCAACTGGAGAAAAATTTTGTGCAAAATCGAAATTAAAAGTAAACTGCAACTCAAATTGTTTGACTCCGGAATCGACTCCTGAGTCGACTCGAAATTTTGGGAGTCGGAGTCAGCGACTCCGGATTCAATCCTCAAGATTTTTGGAGTCGGAGTCGCTGACTCCGACTCCGGGCCAAATAGGAGTCATAAGCAACACTACCCTGTGCTCCTTTTCGGTCCGACATATCATCTCAGGAAAGCCGACTTACACTATGGCTATTCACTTTAAATTGGCCTAAACACTCCCAAAACGCTTTTGGGACGAAATATTATCAATGAAATCGATAATTTAAGCATTTTTACGTAATATAGTAATAAATTTAAACTTAAGTTAGAATTACTTACCATAGTAAATTAATGATTAAATGGTAATTTCCATTCCCTTAAATTCTCTACCTTTACGCGCATACTTTCAAACTTGAGAGGAATTAAATCTATTCCTCTCATACACTTCCACAACATACAATCTAAATATGTCGCCGTCAAAGCTATGACATTGTCGATGCATATTTTAAACGACACAGCATTATCCACAAAAATTTGAGTTACTATGTTCTTATTTCTACGTTATCCAGGTTTTAGTTACGCTGATGACTTTAATGGTTATTCAAACACTCCTGAGGACGCTGCCCAACATCTCTACAGTTTCTTTTCCCAGTTCTTCCAGATGTTTCCTGAATATGTTGATAACTCATTTTATCTAACTGGAGAATCATTTGCAGGTATGAATGTCAAACCAGTTCAACGTTTATTTTATAATGATATGATTAACCATCTTGCAGATTGGGAAACAAGTCAAAAGCAATACAAAATTTGTTGTGCTTAGTCTTAAAATATATTGGAAAATTTCAGTTATTTGATCTAATTATATTTTTAGAATTAATTATATTTAATTAGAT
Organism: Holacanthella duospinosa; assembly: GCA_002738285.1. NCBI lineage: Eukaryota > Metazoa > Arthropoda > Collembola > Poduromorpha > Neanuridae > Holacanthella > Holacanthella duospinosa. The sequence goes on from NIPM01000033.1 coordinate 224,165, forward strand.
AATTAATGTGTTTATTTCGCAGGGCAATATGTTCCAGCTTTTGCCTACAAAATTCACAAAGAAAATCAATTGAATCCAAAATATCGTATCAATCTGAAAGGATTTGCAATTGGCAATACAATCTCTGATCTAGTGCATAACAACCTTCAAGGAGAGTATCTATATAACGTCGGACTCATCGACCATGTAGAATTGGCGTATTTCCTCAATGAACAAAATAAATGCGCTCAGTATATCAAGAATAAGGACTACAGGAAGGCTAGAAAGGTAACAAAATCAATAAATTAATCATCGAAATCACGATATATAGAATTACTAAAACAACGATTTCCCTGTAATTGAATTTCTTGATGTATTAATCTATTCCAATATCACGCCTAAAATTTTTGAATATAAAGTGGAATACTAACACTTATATTTATAATAAACCGTTGCAAACGGGGATAATAATGTGTTGCAATGCATACAACGTAGGGAGGAATGTCAACGGTAAGGAGAACGATTGGTCGATGCGGAAAAGGTACGGTAGCGAAGGAGATAAGGTGGTAGAGTGCGGTTCGATGGTAGGAAGTGAATTGACAAATTAGGGAGGGTTTATGACTCATGACTAGCAGGGAATGCGCGTAGGTCGTAGGGAGTGCTTTGGGCTGTTGGTTGATGTTGCGGTTCTGTATCGCCTAGGTGTATAGATGTAAGATTTGTAACCTCGCAGTAGCCAAGCCAGGCTTTCATACCTAGCGACAGTAACTATGAGTTAAAATATGTTATGTGAGATAAGGAGACACATGTTCAAGCATAGAAATACTGTTCGTTCCTTGTGGCGGTAGAGCTGTAAGGATTACATTGTGCTGATAGGAGTACGTTTAGGCGGTTGGGAGTGCGTTTATTAATCACAGTGGTTTTAGCTTAATGTGACCTTCGAGCAGTGTTGGGAACTGGAAGGGTAGTTTCCAGTACAGTTTTTCTTCAGTTCCCGAAGAAAGGTTTCCAGTTCAGTTCAGTTCAGTAATTTTGTGTAGGATTTTTTTCCAGTTCGGTTCAGTCCAGTATTTCAACTAAAGATTTTCTTTTGCGGTTCAGTTTAGTTAAGTTTTTTGTATCTTCAATAGCCTTCCAGTTCAGTTCAGTTCCGTCCAAAAACTAAAAAAACTGGAAAGTACTGAACTGAACCGAACTGAATACGTAACACTGCCTTCGAGGGAACCGAAAAATCGGTTGGCACTAAACGGAGTTGACAATTGCCGATAATGGCAACTGAGTGATAATTAAAGATTAGGTGACATGAACCAAAGTTTCTGGTTTTAGCGGCACATTTTATTATACGATATATTTTGAATTTATTTTACACGTTATGTTAAAGTATGTGCCGTGTTAAAGGTTATTATCTGAATTTGGAATACTTTAAAACCAAATAACTTCTCAAAGTAATCACTCTTATATTTGCAAATTCCACTTGAATTTCTGTGAGTCGTTGTAGCAAATGTCAAAATGACCCAATAGAATTAGTTCATGTGGTAAGTCACTCAATCAGCAATTAGAGGCAAATTACAAATCTGACATGCGTTATTGACGTTAAAGTAAAATTTTGCAAAATAAATTTAATAAATCTATAGATTTATTTTTGGAGAATTTGACTTGACTGCCACAAATGGTTTCCAGATTCGTATTAGGCGTGAATTTTCTGTTCAATTGAAATACTTATAGTCACATTTCAGTGAGTTATTTCGTGATTTATTGTAAAAAAAAAATCCAGTTAAATTCGAAATTTTTTTGAAAAACTCGTGTTGTGCACTAATAATAGATGTTATTAACATTAATCTAGAAAAATTTACAATCGATTGACATATCTTTCATTTAATTTCGTGACGAGAAGCTTGTCCAAACTGGTTTGATAGTGAATGCCTAAGGCTTAAGAAGGAAAAATCTTAGGCTCTACGAATACTAAGGGAATCCAAAATACCAGAACAAACAAATCAACTCTCTGATATTTTACAGAAAGCTAAATCATATTAGTTGTCGCTATGCCGGGACAGAAAAGAATCATACCTAACAAATATAGAATGCAATTTCACTGAGTAAAAAACTGTAAAGAATTCTGGTCAGCGTTTAAAAATATACAATCGAAATTCACCCTAACTACAAATTTAATTATCAAAGAGGATTGGACAAACCACTTCAAAGGTGTTTTCACTACTAGTCGCAACTACGAAACACAGAGGTTGACGACGTTGTCAGCACTGAAGACCCAATACTCGACCAAAAATTTTCCACATTGGAAGTTGCCAAGGCCATTAAAAATCTAAAACAAAATAAAGCAGTCGGCTCAGATAATACACCTAACGACATTTGGAGACTCCGGGCATCGACACTAATCCTGTTCTTAAGCAACATATTCAACTTTGCTACTCTAAAGCAACAATCCCACATGAATGGTGCCTTGCTATAATTCAACCAATACATAAGAAAGGAGACAAATTACTTCCCCATAACTACAGACCTATCGCCATATTAAACACAATACATAAGCTTTTTACAACGATCTGAAACAATAGAATCAACTGTTGGACACGTCAAAATAAGAAACTATCCGACTTCCAGGCTTTCGAAAAAGAAAAAACTGTTTAGACCAATTCTTTATCCATCACGCTCTCAATTGAAAAACAATTCACACACAACAAAAACTCTATGCATGCTTCGTTATCTCTCCAAGGCATTCGATTCCTTGCCTCATAAAAATATCTTACGTACTATGATGAAAGCAGACGTCTCACAACCCTTACTTGCACATGTCAGAAAAGAGTCATGACTTCCAAGTCCATGAGTCGAATCTTAGTGTCATCGCTCTGACTGCCATCTGCAAAGAAGTTAGAATCAGCATATGACTCCTGCTCCCAAAAACCCTGGGTGTCAGAGTGATGACTCCAGACTAAGTCATCGAGAACACTACAAAACTGCAATGAATATACAAAAAAGGATGTCTGGAGCTAGTGTTCTTCAAAACTCCCAGTCTGACCTGAGGGTGAGTCACTGACTCTGACTCATAGTCAATCATTACTCCCAGAGTCAGTGACTCCACACGCAAAACTGAGAGTAAATTGTAACAAAGCATGACTCTTACTCTGATACTGACATGACTCTGGCAGAGGGTTTTTCGGAGTCGGGAGTCATTTGATGACTCTGACTCCTTTCCGGTTAGAAGTCAGAGTCATGACTCTACTAGTCGACTCTCACATAGAAATGATCACTCTTTTCCAACATGCGCCAATATAGCACTTATTTTGCCTATTTTGTTTTGTGCAACTCCAGAGTCGGAGTCATAACTCTTACACAAAGTCAACTCCAAAGTTTGTAAAATCTGTCATGACTCCCAGAGGTAGTGACTGACTGAGGCCAAACTGGGACGCATGGAGAAATGTAATAAAGAATGCGTATAATGATATCGAAATTCACTTCGGGAATTTTGCCCATCACTGAGTATTCATATGAAGTAAGAGGTACGCAGTTGGTGGGTAAAAAATAACTAGTTCTCAAAAAGAAGTTATGTTGAATCTGTCCAACCAGTACTTGTAGCACACAAGAGAAGTATTTCAGGCAAAAATTAATATAGCAAAACAATTTCTAACAAACAGAGGATTCCGAGCTAACTTGCCAAACATCAAGGTAATATTGTTTGAACAATCAGGTCCTATCCTCAAGAAAGAAAAGTTCTTCTGGGGTAACAAATTAATTGAATCAATTAAAACAATCAAGTACTTTGGAATCTTATTTTCTTCTTACGGACAATTTCACGCAGCAGCTAAAGAAGCCATAGAATCAGGCATAAAACCCCAAGCTGCTTTACGTTCCACCATGAAAAAAGCCAAACTCTTTTCACTAAACTGCAAATATCACACTCAATCCCATTGTTCATGCAACAGCCCTATATGGAGCGAGGATATGGGGCCTTCCAAATTGCGACTTCATCGAATCAGTACAACAACGCTACTACAATAAACTCCTTAATCTGCCTAAAACAACCCATATTGTAAAACCAACAATGAGATACACCTCAAAATGGCGAGACCACAGTGCCGTATACTACTTACAGTGTCGCCGACGGAACATAACTTTTCCCAGTGCCTCATAATTGATATAACAGTAAAAATTTACAAAATATTTCTATTGAACAAATTCAACGTAATTACTTTAATTTCAGTGAAAAATAAGTGATCTTTACACTAAGTTTATCTGAATTATTACCTTGGTTATAAATTTTTTTTTAACCTGAACCAATCTTGCCCACACAAAAACAGAGTTAGTCGTTAGTTGACATATTTCAGCAGGATTGATGAGAAAATTGTTGGTTGAGAGAATGAACTCAACCCCAGAACTTTAACACAATTAATTTTAGAATCTTTTCTTCAGGAACTGATGAAAAACTGAACGGAAACTACCCTTCCAGTTCCAAAAACAAAATTTGACTGACAACTGAAGTGCACAAACTAAAACTCACTCAAAGATCCCATCAGTATAGGCCGCAGAAATGGGCAAAACGAATAAAAATAATTGCAGTGAATAGTCTTATTCCGGAATTGAATTAGTCAAACAACAATCCGTTGGAAATAAAATCTATTGTTTACGGTCGGCTAGAATTTTGCAAAAAAATTTCTAAAATAACTAGAACTTTGCAGTAATTTTGCAGTTGCAATTGAAATTTTTTAAAGGTAATTGAATTAGGTAAAATTAGGTTAGATATGGATTACTAATCTGGCAAGCCCTATTGATGCTCAAGACAAAATTTGCAAAAAAATAAATAAATAAAATTTGGTGAATCTTTGAAAGTTGCTTATATTTTTTCCATAGATTTGTTGCAAATGTCGAATAAATTCATGCAAAACTAGCAAATTCGAAGCATAATTCTAGCGGATAGCCAATAATTCACGTCATATCCTCAACCTACACAAATTTGTCCGATGCGTTGGCTTTACCGCATTTCGGAATGAAACACTTCGCTGCAATTATTCCTAATTTTATTATGCCCATATATGCAACTGATTTTGATGAAGACTTTGAGTAAATTTTAGTAGATACACTCGAATTGGAAAAAATCAAATTCACAGAATTGAATAATTTGTAGCAGTTGCAGAGGAGATAGTCGGGAAATAAAGGACAGTCGATACTTAAGGTTTGCGTTTCTACTAAAATTTCCAATTTAGTATGTATTTTTTAAACTGCTGAAGTTAAAAAACAAATTTTATACTAGTGCAGAATCTAGGGTGAAACGGACCTGAAAAAACCACTTTCCCTTTCTCTCCTGCCATTTTGAGGTGTATCTCATTGTTGGTTTTACAATAGATACTTTATTAGATTGGAAACCGGCCGGCCCTATGTGAAATACGAAATACAGTGGAATTCGTTTCATGTCACCCCCAAGGGAGCCCAAATTTTTGGTGATATAAAGCGAAGGTGACATAATGCGATATTGGCAACTTTTTTAATTTTGGTGTTTCACATAGTGTTTGGTGACAAAAAGCGGATTTGTGAATTTTGGTTTACCTATTAATTTTACTATGGTTAACTCAGTGTTCAAAATTACACCAGTTTGACCTAATGAAAATAGTAATTTTTTTCTGCACACAACAGGATTGATTGATTGATTGAATTACATTTCATTCAAGTGTCAAAGGTATCATTTCTAATACAAAATGGTAATTTACCGAGACACTCCCGCAAGCAGGACTAACTATAAAAATAAGTGATTGGATCACGGAAAGAAAAAACTAAGAAAAAAAAAGTATATTGTGGTTAAGTAGATTGTAAAGATGTTATAAGTATTAGACTTAACCTATTACTCAAAGCTCAAAATCCACTTTTTAATTTTTTGATTTTTGTTTGTTAGCGATTGGTGGTGAAATCGTTGAGTCTATGTTTGATTACAAATTTCGCTGACCTGTCTTTAAATTTGTTGAAATTATTTACTAAAATGAGATTATCTCTGGTTAGTAAAATAAAAATGTTCCAATTCTTAGTGGCTCTATATACAAACGAACTTTTGAAAGTTTCGGATGGGTGCCTTTCAATATTGAGAAAGGATTCTGTGATACTTGATATATCTCTAATTTTGAAAGTTAATTTTTCGGTTAGAAATTCTCGTTAAGAAAATGTTTCAGTGATGATTTTTCTTTCCCCATTTTATTAGGGTGTAAGTTGAATGTATACAATTTGGAAAGAAATTAAGAAAAAAGATCAATGAAATTCAAACTATGGCACGAAAGTTGCCAATAAAAGAAGTAAACTTCCATGTGTGGGGTTGGAATGGGTGACTCAAGATGAAAAATGACATTAGGCGAAGTGACATAAGGCGACCTATTCTTACCCTTAAGTGCATGGGCATCCGCCGGGAATTTTTAAATTGGTGATACAAAGAGACATGTGACAGAAGAAGGAGTGACATTAAGCGAATTCCACTGTAGCTAAATGTACCCTATCCCTACTGATCAAAATCCTGAACTCCTCTCCTGACTCTCTCCTCTACAAAGCTTTTACAAAACTTAAAGTGCTCTCATACTACCAAAACACTTCCAAACACAACGGGGTATTAATCACAAAAATCTGCTACTAGAGTTAGAAGCAACATTCAATTTAGAAAATGTTACTGCGTCTTATTTGATTAGTTTCAGGTGGAATCTACTCTTAAAACTCAGAAACGACCTCAGGGTGGTGGACCAAAAATCGCTAAAAAAAAGTCCTCGTTTTTACCCCATTACAAAACCATTAAAGTTTCGCCAACGGAAGAAGATTATCTTGCTAGCGTAATCCCACGTCACCTCGTCACCTATATTGTGCAAATTCTTCTTGGCTCCTCTATAGTATAGAATAAGGGAACCTGTTGGTCTAATCTATAAGCCTTTATGATACAAACCTTCAAGAAATTCCTACCACTTAATTTCGATATTGACACCTTTGACTATAATTTAAAAAACATAATATTAGGTTATGGAATAATTTATATTTTTAGTTTACCGATTGCTTAAAAATGTACTTTAGTAGTTGAAAACAAGCACACGCATGTGGGTAGATTAGGCCGCGGTCAACAAGTCCATTAAACTCTTAATAATAATACAGTAGTTTTAGTTTAATGTCACTACCCCTTAATGTCACAACCCCTCAATGTCACACTTCGCTTTATGTCAACCGGTTGGCTTTCCTCCGGTTAAACTCCATGCTCTCATGTAGTAAATACTCTGCCTTTGTCACACCGCCTTTTGTCACCTCATTTGAGCTGCATGCATGGCAGATAAACACACTTTAAACGAAACTTTCGGTTCTCAAGGGCAGAATATAAACTCATAGTGTGGGCGATAAGTGACGCTTGTAGGAACGGTTTCATTAACCTATGTGTTGTATTTATCATGCGGTCGCTTACCTAAGTACAACATTCTCAATCGTGAAAGCTTATTTTCTTAAAGACTCACCAGGAGTCGCGGACGTATCCCAACCGCGTGTATGCTAAACTTAGATGGGCACACTAGAATAACTTTCTCATTCAACTTTCGGAAAAATTGTACCGGTGTGATATTTTTCTGGATTTAAATGTTTTCTGGTTACTTTTTGGATACTTGTCTTTAAGCCTTGGTTAATTGTTNCTTGGTGATGGTTTCCGTATTCACTGGTCGCCACTTGTAGCCCTGTGGGTCCAATTGATGGTTCCAAGTCCTCGTCCTGTGGAGTAGGGTAACCGGTAATCACCAAGAATCAACAAAGTACAACAATTAGATTAATAATTATAGAAGAAATAAGAATAATATAAGAATAAATAATAATAAATAATAATAACTAAATAAGAAGTCAATTCCAAGAAGGTTGGTGAGAGAAGATGCTCCGTCTTTATTGACGGTTGAATTCTATCTCTAAAGTAATAATATGAATAATATATTTTATATATATTTTTTGAAAGAACAAGGAAGAAGAAACAGGTGAGTTGGATGATGATGTGGCATCTGGATCAGATGAGTCCGTTGTTGTTGGTAGTGGCTCAGGCGGGGATTTTTGATCCCATTGTCCACGTGAAAGTCCAGTTCCCTACAGTTTTGATATCCTTATCTAGTGATAAAACCCGTAGCTTTTTATCTAGAGCAGTTTTAAAGTTAGTTCTGAATTTTATGTTTACAGGTACAGTTATATTAGAAATTTGATTGCACGCATTTGTTTTGGGATGTTGTGTGTGGACAAAGAGGTTATAAATGGGAAATGGCAGGAATGTATATTATTTAGGAATTCAAATTTTTTAATTGTTTGTGAGAGCAAGTGGGAGTGTAGCAGAAAGTCTATGGTACTAAATCCATTATGATTATGAAAAGTAAATTGATCTCCTTTATCTTTGCCAACTAAACCATTCTCAATATTTTGACCTAAATCCACCGTTTTCTTAATTAAAGTTTTACCTCTGCTATTAACGGTAAAGTCTTTTGTACATCTTACTTCATATGAGGCGCTGAAGGAGCCAATTCCGGCATTCAAATCACCGATGTCTAACAGATTTTCCAGAATTAAGGAGGTTCTCGGTGTCCTTGAAAGACTCAGAAAGGATCTCTGGGATGTCGGTGGGATGTACTGATAGGTGATGTAGATTTTTGTGTACGTCGAATAAGGTAACCAGGTTGTGCTTGATTGCGACTACTGTGATGTCTAAGTCCTTACAGCCTACAAGCAGTCCTCCTGAACGCCGACCGGAATTCTGTTTGGTGGCAGGGACGACTAGTTTATAGATGCTCCTGAGCGCATGTCATGTCATCTCAGACCGACATTGTTTCCGCAAACAAAAAATACATAGATTAATTTTATAGAAGTATCTAGATCGTTAGCTCCAGATCGCTAACGATTTACAAGGAAGTCCCGTAATATTATAATAAAGAATAGTCTTACTTAGTATATTATGGATGTTTATTGGTTTACATATTCTGAGTGTAGGTTTGTGTAGTACAGATTGTCATTAGCTATTGTTTTGAGCATGAAGAGACCTACGCTTCTCCCAATGGATCTGCATTTTCACTCGGGTATCTATGCAGAGATCATATCTGATGGCAATGGAGTAACGGCCACAAGCGAGAGTACGTCCCAATTGTTTGACCGCGTTCCTTTCGGACAAGGAAAAGAATGTAACTTTAACTGGGGAAATTTTTCCTGTACTTGGCTGACCCAAACGGCATGTGTCATCGATGCAGATCTTATATCTTAAATTTGTCTCGATAAATTGACCGATTTTGGTTATAAGATCGTCTTGATCTTTTTCGCTTTCTTCAAATCCCATGAACAGAAGGTTGTGTTTTCTCGATTCACCAGTTAGTCTGTTATTGGTAATCCTCAACTTGATTATTTTGTTATTAGTTACTCTACCTCACAGCTCATTGTCTCCTGATAAGTGCTCGCTTGAGCGGTCTTCAGCTCTAGTTCAGTGATTCCCTTCTCCAATTTCTTCATTCTTTCATGAATTCCATTTAGAGTCGTGTTCATACACTGTTGGAGTTATTTCGTCCGCTTCTGCCTTTCGATGAGTACTGATACCAAAGGAGGTGTGTCACTCGTACTCGAATTTTGTCGGTATTTTTGAGGTATTGGTTCATCAAAAGTTTGGTCAGCCAATCTTTTTGTTCCTTGGTGGTGTGCCTTGGTGGGTTCCCACTTATCTGGAGTACCAGTTATGTTAATCATTCGTGTCTAGATAAATCTCAAATCAGGTGATAGTATCTTTTGATTTATATACAGTGAGCCAAAAGTAAGTACCTTGGGCCCTAGCATATACTAAGTCCAAGGAGACTTATTTGAGACTTCGTCTGTCATCCTTATTGATTTAACAGCTGTTTCAAACTAAAATTGATAATTTAGATAATTTAGACTCAATGATGGCGACAAACAGTCAATGAAACAATGAGTTGACTAACCATGATGGTGAGTTTAATTTTTTTTACTGTCACAGTAAACCTCGTTGACAGATTTTTGACTATTTTTTCTGATCTTACGAAATTATTCAATTCAAGTGATTTTAGATACAATTGGAGCCATATTTCTCAGGTTCCGGGAAAACTTTCGTTGGGAGTGCGTTTGGTAATGTCGGAGTAGGATAATCCCTTAGATTGGGTAATGCCTGGGATAGGGTCGTAGCCGTGGTTGGGTAATGTGGAGTGGAGGGGGCAGGGTAATGAGCAAGGTAGGGTAATACTTTGGTTAGGGTAATATCGGGTGAAGGTAATTCCCGGGGTAGTGTAATGTTGGGGTCTGGTCTGGTAATGTCAGAGGTAGAGCAATTTCCTGAGTACGGTAATGCCCATTGTAATACCCGAGGTGGGATAATATCGGAGTCGAGTCATGCACGAGGTCCAGTAATGTCGGGGTAGTGTGACGTAACATGTTAATGTAATGTTGTTGACAGGTAATGCTCGCTCTTCGCTGATTTAATGCACTGGGTACGGATTGAGGCATTGGCTATCTCGTATTGAAACCCCATATCGATGCATTCATTGGTTATTGAAATATTCAATTTATTATTTAACATGTGTTTAATAGATAAACACGGTAAGGGAAAAAAAGTAGGTCAGAATTGACGGATATGGCGCATCGTCGAACTTTCGTCGTTTCTAGTGCATAGGCTATCTATTAGTAAAAACCGCATCTCCATCCGTCAATTAAATATCAATCCTTAGAGCACCGTTGATGAACGTACAGATCCGTGATGTATTTGCGACACATAATAATGGTTTTTAAATTTGTATTATGACTTAAGCTGAACTTTTATAATTTAGATCTTGGAAAATCTTTTGCTTCAACAAAGATATCCCACTCGTTTTCAATTGGACTCTGGGTATCTATTTTTCACCAACATTCTCTATACAGAATTTCCTCGACTATTTGAATATTTCACAGAGTACATCACTTCTAATTTTACACGCAAGAGACTTCATGTAGGGAATATAAATTTTTTCTCACTTGGACAACAGGCGCATTGCATTCTGGCTGATAATCTTTATTCATCGGCAGTACCAGTTATTCAAAAGCTTTTGGATGCACCAGAGTCATATAAGATCCTCTTCTACTCTGGAAATCTTGACATTGCTATACCAAGCATCGGCACGGTGAATATGTTGAACAATTTGAATTTCAAAGGGAAGAAGTACTTTCAACAAGCTACGAAAAGAATTTGGAAAATTGATGATCGAATCGCAGGATATGAGAAATCTGGAAAAAATTTGGCCTATGTATTGATACGAAACGCCGGTCATTATGTACCTTATGATCAACCAGTGGCTGCGTTAGATATGCTCAATCGATTCATAAATGGAAAACTATACGAAACTAATATCTCTTGTTTCGATTGAATGATTGTAGCAATAAAATTTGTTGTCAATAATTTACACATGATAACCAAGAGAGCGTATTGTAGCCCTAAAAGGCAAAGGCAGCATGTCGATAGAGCTAAATTGCAAATACTGATTGCGATGTATCTTAAGTTCCAAGTCGCACCGAAATATCTAAGATATATGTATAATATTTCTTTTGAACTCAATAGCCACAACTCATCTTTTCATGGACTGAAACGAGTTACCTAGAATACGGAATATAGAATTTTGTACAGCAGTACCTTTTTCAACCTTCAATTTGGAGTCGAGTTTGGACGACCCGCTCGAATGTAAAATAATGCCAAGGTAGACAAAAAAGTTCGTGATGTTAATGGGATGTTTCTTTCAAAGAATTTCTCCTTTTTTCTCATTCTACCGATCTTCGTATTACAAGTATACCTGGGCATGTTAACTTCCCTCATGCCCTCATACCCTCTTGCCCTCACGAGCCAAGCCTGTCATTTTCTTCTCGTACGCTGATGCCCTCACGAATGAGCCCTGCCCTCACGAATCAAGTCTGCCCTGCTGCCTTCGTGGTCTCACTAATTAAGTCTGCCCTCCTGCTATCATCGAGAGAGCAGGAGGGCACTTTGCTCATGTAAGAATCAAAACGGAAGAAATATTCCGATGCAAATAAAGCGAATCATTTAGAAATTGGTGTCGGAACAAGGGTCTAGACACAGACACACCTAAGACATGAGAAACAAAAAAATGGCAACGTACTTTCAGATGGTAATGTTGTATTTCTAAATATTATTACCGTGTCTATTGTCAACTTGGAATTTTTTGATGAAAAAAAAACAAGTTTATGAGTACTTGCTGATTTAATTATTTTCCAAATAAAACAAAAATTAAGCCCGGTTATTACGTTTGCATTTTAAACTAGGTTTCAATATAAATACACAGAAATAGGGGTATATCAGAAATTAAATGTTTACGTGCGGACAAATTAACTGGCCTAGTGCCCTCACGATCCAAATCTACACTTCTGACCTGACAAACCAAGCATGCCTTAATGTCATCACCACCCAAATCTGCCCTCATGCCCTTGTGCCCTCATGCCCTCATGAACCAACCCTGCCCTCATGCCCCCATGCCCAGGGGTGGGGGAGAGAAATTCCTTCCACTACCTACTATATTGCCGGAGTATCTAAGTGACATAATTAATTAACGTAGAGTGAGCTGCGGGCAGTAGAGAGGTCGGTGCTTCGTGAAGAAAGTTACGCAGGAAGTTACGCAAACGCAATTTGTCAACCATGTTTTACGAGTTGGAAGAATTTCCCAGCTCCTGGGTATAAAAGTTTTGTAAAAGGGGGGTTGGAAAAATATCCCAGCTGTTGGGAGGGTATTGGACCAAATTCTAGTGGTGTGTGTGGAGATAAGGAATTGATTGACCTTTACGAGCCTATTCGTGGTATTGGGTCGACCTCTATTCCACTGAAATATTCACTAGATAATCCACTATACAGTAATACAAAAGTATTAGGGTTCCTTAGTCAACTAAGATCGGGATCCTTTCAGTGGATAGTTGGGGGAGACTGCGGAGTTTCAAAATCAAGTGTAAGCAGAATAATCGAGGAGATTAGTAACCATACGTTGAAATTCGCAAGGTATAGACTTTCCTAACTAGATAGGAGATCTTAATAAAATAAAACGTTTTCTTGCTGAATTACTAATTCAAAGAACACGTCAAGTTTTCAAAGACTAGTAGTTCGTGTTCATCTGGATTCTCATGTGTAAGTACTTGGGGTGAATCTGGTGTCTGTCAGTAGGATGTCCAACACAACCGTTGTCTTGTCAACTGTTCTTAATTATAATTTGACTCATTGCAGACCGCAGAAACAGACTACGAGAGAAATCATGTTTTGAGCTACAGTGGATTTATTACTACCAACAAGACATACAATTCAAATCTGTTCTTCTGGTTTTTCCCTGCTTCGGTATAATATCTTAATTTTACAGAATTTAGCTTGAAAAAAAAATTTATAATCACATTACATTAAAATCTCTAGAAAAGTCCTGAGTCAGCACCTCTAATTTTGTGGTTAAATGGTGAGCAAAATATTTTGGTTTAGTAACAAAACCATAGACAAAAATTAATAAACTTTTTCTCTTTTTATATCCAGGAGGAACATCCATGTTGGGACTTTTTGTTGAAATTGGACCGTTTTTCATAGACAAAAATATACAGCTGCATTTACGAAAGACAACTTGGACAACAGAACATTCAGTTGTTTTTATAGATCAGCCTGTTGGGATCGGTATTAGACTTATCAAATATCGTCTGCAGTGTTTGTAATTTTAATTTTGAGTTTGTTACTTTAGTTAGCTTAATTTACTTAGATAGTAGCCAACAAATTTTATAAAAATTACACATTGTTTAGAAGTTGATGAAATTGGTTGCAGAAGGTAAACTTTACTTTGAAGGTCGAAATCTACGATAGGCGTCGTTCAATCCTAAGAATTATTGCTAAAAATAATCATTAATGCGCTTTTTATCTCTTTAATTTTACATTACGTACGACTTTAAAGGTTAAAACAGTTTTTAAGTTTAAGTAATTTCTTTTACAAAAAATCAATATAAATTCTATAAGGTTTATTAATGTTGCGCAAGGTTTAGGAGTGAAGTAATGGTTTCTTATGGAGTGAACCTTTGTTACAAAGAAATCCAAACGCCGACGAAATTCGATTCACAGNGTGAAGTAATGGTTTCTTATGGAGTGAACCTTTGTTACAAAGAAATCCAAACGCCGACGAAATTCGATTCACAGCACAAAATATTGAATTACACACTTTCTTTACCATTGTTCTGGGATTTTTAGAAAACTCCGACACTTAGTGAGGTTATGCTAGAGTCAGAATGTGAGCCCAATTTAATCACCATATATTGTTTCTTAGAATGATCGGACGAGTGAGCTTGAAGCGAATCAATTTTTTTCCTGATTTATTGAGAAAGAATAAAAACAACCATATGCTTAGGAAATCAAAATTGGACTGACNAATCAATTTTTTTCCTGATTTATTGAGAAAGAATAAAAACAACCATATGCTTAGGAAATCAAAATTGGACTGACTGGAAGATTTTTTACATTATAATTGTCAGGATATGAATGAGTAGTCAGAAAAGTATAATTAAGATTAAGGAGTATTTTGGCGTCTGTTGAAATGAAATGAAAGGAAATTAGGAGTTATCAGAACTGTTTGGTGTGGTAGCATACCGCGCCTGATAAAGTAAGTGAAAAGGTAAACAAGAACTGTTTGGTGTTTTAGCACCGCGTCTTATGTTTTAGGAAACTAAGAATTTTTAGAAATAAATACAGAATNAAGAACTGTTTGGTGTTTTAGCACCGCGTCTTATGTTTTAGGAAACTAAGAATTTTTAGAAATAAATACAGAATTTTTGGATTTTGCAAACAACCATATAAAATAAAGGTTTAGTGTTCCTTGGAGGTTCGTTATTAGGTTCTATTCAACATATTTTTCGCTCTTGAGAACTTGCACATTCAAGATAAACAAATTTTAGNGGTTCGTTATTAGGTTCTATTCAACATATTTTTCGCTCTTGAGAACTTGCACATTCAAGATAAACAAATTTTAGCTTAATTCTCAAATTATATTTATATTAGTCATAGTTTTTATTGTCGAAGTATTTCTTTCTGTACCGTGTTCACAGCATCGGATAGTTTTTATGTCCCTGAAAAGTTAAGGCCAAATGTATTGATAACCGAACTNGGTTCATTATTAGGTTCTATTCAACATATTTTTCGCTCTTGAGAACTTGCACATTCAAGATAAACAAATTTTACCTTAATTCTCAAATTATATTTATATTAGTCATAGTTTTTATTGTCGAAGTATTTCTTTGTGTACCGTGTTCACAGCATCGGATAGTTTTTATGTCCCTGAAAAGTTAAGGCCAAATGTATTGATAACCGAACTATGATTTATGTGTTTTCATTAAGATTTTNGTATTTCTTTCTGTACCGTGTTCACAGCATCGGATAGTTTTTATGTCCCTGAAAAGTTAAGGCCAAATGTATTGATAACCGAACTATGATTTATGTGTTTTCATTAAGATTTTGGTCCATTTAAACTAATACTTTTTGAACTTAGCTCTTTCTTAATGTAACACTAAGGTTTTCAAAAGGAGGAGCTAGTTCTCCTTGACGGTCTGTGTAATAGTGCCAAGTATAGAAACAACCGAAAAGATATTCCTTTCAACTCAACATATATCTCTACGTCCTAGCTATGGCATTGTCGATACTTACAGGGTGAGTAATCTTTTCTAGTACCCTCTTTCTCTACTTTCACCATAGCTCCTCCCAACCTATGTGATTGCTTAGAATATTTGCGGATATCAAATCAAAAGGAATATTTTCTAAGAAAGAGGATTCTATAATGGCGATGGTGAGAGGTGGTTAGTTGAGTGAATGAAGCCAAAGTAGAGAATGGGGTGATACCTTGGGATCTACTCCACCTCGTTCAACAGAGAACCTGCCGACCCTCACTCTGCTTCTCTGCTTTATTTTTGTGCGAATACGCCATGCTGTAATTCTNAGAGGTGGTTAGTTGAGTGAATGAAGCCAAAGTAGAGAATGGGGTATGATACCTTGGGATCTACTCCACCTCGTTCAACAGAGAACCTGCCGACCCTCACTCTGCTTTTCTGCTTTATTTTTGTGCGAATACGCCATGCTGTAATTCTCATTGATCCTTAACTGAGAGTAAAAACCAAGTCCAGGAATGACCCTGCTGCACTATGCTTCTTAACTAAGTCTTCACTTTTTCAATTCAATTGAGACAAAAAGTGAAGACTACTTACAAAGCATATGCCACACTCTTATTTCATTTCAATCTAAATCCCGCCCACTTGTAGCTTTTGTTTATTTCTTTCAATATTCTGCCGTAGCCGACTGTCAATATTAATATAAAACCCCCTTGCGGTGACATGGAAAAATGACGTCATGTGAAAGCATGACGTCATGTGAAGCATTCAATTAGAATATGATGACAAAATTTGACAAAAAGTGCAGCACTTCGTTAAAGAATCGTTTTATGACTTTTGNACTATGCTTCTTAACTAAGTCTTCACTTTTTCAATTCAATTGAGACAAAAAGTGAAGACTACTTACAAAGCATTTGCCACACTCTTATTTCTTTTCAATCTAAATCCCGCCGTGAACATCGAAAACCAATAAAGAAAGTTATAAGACCCGTAGCCGACTGTCAATATTAATATAAAACCCCCTTTCGGTGACATGGAAAAATGACGTCATGTGAAAGCATGCTTTCTAGGGTACTAAAAAAGATTACTCACCCTGTATTTTAAACGCTACCGGACTTGCTACAAAAATTTGTTTAACGTTGTCCATTTTTCTACCATATTCCAGGTTTTAGTTTCACTGATGCATTTGAAGGTTATGCAAAAACTCGTGAGGACACTGCCCAACATCTCTACAGTTTCTTTTTCCAGTTCTTTCAAATGTTTCCAGAATACGCTAATACCCCATTTTATCTAACTGGAGAATCATATGCTGGTATGAATGACAAAATAAGTTAATTTGAAAATATTATTATTAACCATCTTGCAGATTGGGGAATGACAAGCCACAATCAATATATATTTTGTTGTGCTTAGCATTACAACATGTAGGAAGATTTCAGCTATTTTGTTTTATTGTATTTCCTGTCTATTTTGTAGGACAGTATGTTCCAGCTTTTGCCTACAAAATCCACAAAAAAAATCAAATGAATCCAAAAGTCCGCATAAATTTGAAAGGGTTTGCAATTGGAAATACGTATTCTGATTTAGTGCATAACAACCGTCAGGGAGAGTATCTATATAACGTCGGACTCATCGACGATGTAGAACTTGCATATTTCCTCAAAGAACAAGATAAATGCGCTCAGTATATCAGGAATAAGAATTATAATAAAGCTAGAAAGGTAACTAAATTAATATATTAATTATTAAGATCAATTTATATAGAACTGTTAACTGAACAGTGTACTTGAGTTTCATTATTTGTTATTCAATTAGAATATGATGACAAAATTTGACAAAAAGTGCAGCACTTCGTTAAAGAATCGTTTTATGACTTTTGTGATCTAGGTCTTGGAAAATCTTTTGCTTCATCCAGGACATTCCACTCATTTTCAAGAGATTTCTGGATACGTATTTTTCTCCAATATTCTCCGCACGACATCCCCTGGCTTAATTGGATATTTCTTAAAGTACATCAATCAAAATTTTGTTTTAAAAAGACTTCATGTAGGGAATTTAAAATTTTCCCCCCTCGGAGAAGGCGAGCAGGACACGNCATGAACCAACCCTGCCCTCATGCCCTCATGCCCAGGGGTGGGGGAGAGAAATTCCTTCCACTACCTACTATATTGCCGGAGTATCTAAGTGACATCATAATTAATTAACGTAGTGAGCTGCGGGCAGTAGAGAGGTCGGTGCTTCGTGAAGAAAGTTACGCAGGAAGTTACGCAAACGCAATTTGTCAACCATGTTTTTACGGGTTGGAAGAATTTCCCAGCTCCTGGGTATAAAAGTTTTGTAAAAGGGGGGTTGGAAAAATATCCCAGCTGTTGGGAGGGTATTGGACCAAATTCTAGTGGTGTGTGTGGAGATAATGCATATCTCATAAGCAATTTGGGACTTATCCAAGGTCAATCCGAGTAGGATTGTTCCGACCAAAGAATGACTGAATTTGTCCAACTCTGGAGGTGGGTTTGAGCCGTGTGAGACATGATAATGATTTTGTGTGTTTTTGTCTTTGCTCCTTCTTACAGTACATGTCACAAGCGAACGGACCGATTTTGGGTTCTGTAATCTCCCTCACACTAAAGAAATAATGANTCTATATAACGTCGGACTCATCGACGATGTAGAACTTGCATATTTCCTCAAAGAACAAGATAAATGCGCTCAGCATATCAGGAATAAGAATTATAATAAAGCTAGAAAGGTAACTAAATTAATATATTAATTATTAAAATCAATTTATATAGAACTGTTAACTGAACAGTGTACTTGAGTTTCATTATTTGTTATTCAATTAGAATATGATGACAAAATTTGACAAAAAGTGCAGCACTTCGTTAAAGAATCGTTTTATGACTTTTGTGATCTAGGTCTTGGAAAATCTTTTGCTTCATCCAGGACATTCCACTCATTTTCAAGAGATTTCTGGATACGTATTTTTCTCCAATATTCTCCGCACGACATCCCCTGGCTTAATTGGATATTTCTTAAAGTACATCAATCAAAATTTTGTTTTAAAAAGACTTCATGTAGGGAATTTAAAATTTTCCCCCCTCGGAGAAGGCGAGCAGGACACGCTTGTTGATAACCTTTTTGCACCAGTAGTAACATATATTGAGAAGCTTCTGGATGCACCCGAGTCATATAAGATTCTCTTTTACTCTGGGAATCTCGATGTTGGTCTACCAAGCATCGGCACATTGGAGATGTTAAATAGTTTAGAATTCAAAGGAAAGAAGTGCTTTCGAGAAGCTACTAAAAGAGTTTGGAAAATTGATGGTCAAATCGCAGGGTATGAGAAATCTGGAAAAAAATTGGGCTATGTATTGGTACGAAACGCTGGTCACTTTGTACCATACGATCAACCAGTGGCAGCGTTAGATATGCTTAACCGATTCATAAATGGAAAACTTTACGAAACTAATATCTCTTGTTTCGATTGAATGTTTGTAGCAATAAAATTTGTTGTCAATTATTTACACATGATAACCAAGAGAAAGTATTGTAGCCCTACAAGGCAATGGCAACATGTCGATAGAGCTAAATTGAAAATACAGATTGCGATATATCGTAAGTTCCAAGTCGTCCTGAAATATCTAGGATATGTGTAAAATATTTCTTTAGAACTCAATACCAACAACTCACCTTCTCATGGACTGCAACGAGTTACCTAGAATACGGAATATAGAACTTTGTACAGCAATACCGTTTTTAACCTGCAATTTGGAGTCGAGTTTGGACGAGCCGCTCGAATGTAAAATAATGCCAAGGTAGACAAAAAAGTTCGTGATGTTAATGGGATTGTTTCTCTCAAAGAATTTATCTTTTTTCCTCATTCTACCGATCTTCGTATTACAAGTATACCTGGGCATGTTAACTTCCCTCATGCCCTCATAACCTCTTGCCCTCACGAGCCAAGCCTGTCATTTTCTTCTCGTACGCTGATGCCCTCACGAATGAGCCCTGCCCTCACGAATCAAGTCTGCCCTGCTGCCTTCGTGGTCTCACTAATTAAGTCTGCCCTCCTGCTATCATCGAGAGAGCAGGAGGGCACTTTGCTCATGTAAGAATCAAAACGGAAGTAATATTCCGATGGAAATAGAGCGAATCATTTAGAAATTGGTGTCGGAACAAGGGTCTAGACACAGACACACCTAAGACATGAGAAACAAAAAAATGACAACGTACTTTCAGATGGTAATGTTGTATTTCTAACTATTATTACCGTGTCTATTGTCAACTTGGAATTTTTTGATGAAAAAAAAAACAAGTTTATGATTACTTAGTGATTTAATTATATTCCAAATAAAATAAAGATTAAGCCCGATTATTACGTTTGCATTTTAAACTAGATTTCAATATAAATACACAGAAATAGGGGTATATCAGAAATTAAATGTTTACGTGCGGACAAATTAACTGGCCTAGTGCCCTCACGATCCAAATCTACACTTCTGACCTGACAAACCAAGCATGCCTTAATGTCATCACCACCCAAATCTGCCCTCATGCCCTTGTGCCCTCATGCCCTCATGAACCAACCCTGCCCTCATGCCCTCATGCCCAGGGGTGGGGGAGAGAAATTCCTTCCACTACCTACTATATTGCCGGAGTATCTAAGTGACATCATAATTAATTAACGTAGTGAGCTGCGGGCAGTAGAGAGGTCGGTGCTTCGTGAAGAAAGTTACGCAGGAAGTTACGCAAACGCAATTTGTCAACCATGTTTTTACGGGTTGGAAGAATTTCCCAGCTCCTGGGTATAAAAGTTTTGTAAAAGGGGGGTTGGAAAAATATCCCAGCTGTTGGGAGGGTATTGGACCAAATTCTAGTGGTGTGTGTGGAGATAATGCATATCTCATAAGCAATTTGGGACTTATCCAAGGTCAATCCGAGTAGGATTGTTCCGACCAAAGAATGACTGAATTTGTCCAACTCTGGAGGTGGGTTTGAGCCGTGTGAGACATGATAATGATTTTGTGTGTTTTTGTCTTTGCTCCTTCTTACAGTACATGTCACAAGCGAACGGACCGATTTTGGGTTCTGTAATCTCCCTCACACTAAAGAAATAATGAAGTTGGGTGTTGAGGTTATCATAAAACTTGCTGCGAGATCCACTTTTTACCTGTGGAGTAGATGGGCATATTGGAAACAAAAATTTTATAGCAATTCTAATTTTAGGTTGTTGTAACTAATCTTGAGTGGAACTAAAAACTTCTCAAAAAAATTAAAAAACTAAGACATGAAAATCAAAAACTTATGAAAATATTACACAAATAATTTTAAGGTTTTTCAGATCGGAACTTACTCATTTCATTGTCGCATAGTGTTCTACATGACTCCCAGTTTGACCGGAGTCATGACTGACTCTCTAAATGTTAGGAGTCGACTCTCGGAGTCATGACTGACTCCTTCAATTTTGGGAGTCGACTCTGAGTCAGAGTCAGAGTGTACTGAGAGCTGAGGCTCCAGTGTATTTTGTATTTACGAAAATCGGGTAGGACAATCTGAAACTAAAATTTTGTATACGTTTAGTCAAGTTTCCTTGATAATGAGAAACTAAAATAGCCACTTTCATCATGTTAAATAAATAATTCATAACGTTTTTTTAAATATTTCTTTGTAAAAATATCTATCGAAATAATATTTCCATGTAAATATTGTTTGCAGCTCCATTGCCATACCTGGGGTCTGGATGTGACCAACATTCATGAAAAAAATTTACGGCATATGTTGTAACCTGATGAAAGTATATATTTTTTTTGTGAAGAAACCTTGTGTTAATTGATAAAAGTAGGTGAAGGAAAAAAAGTTTAAAAATATAGTCCAATATATCCATGTGCGCATGTTTCAATAGATTCATGAGTCCCAAGTCTGACTCTGACTCCGAAAATCCTTGGAGTCAGGAACTTGCATTTGGTCCTGAGGGATAGTAAATTTGGCGGAAAGCCCAACACTGTTGGTAAAGAATGAGCGGGATGGTAATTCATACCGTTTCCTCAAAAGAAAAATTTTCCCCTAAGTCCCAATAGCTTTAACAAATTGGAGGGATAAAAATTTTTTTTTTCAAAATCGGTCCGTTCGCTTGTGACATGTACTGTACATATTTTATTATTAATCTTCGAAACGCAACATCATCCAGACAAAGAAGAGCGCACGTCGGATGACAAGTTTGAAACACATTACTAGCCAAGAGGTATAGGTCGGTTATTCTTTATCATTCAATCGTTTCTTTGAGTTTGAATCATTATCTCTAAAGGTGGTTATGAAATCAACAAAGAGGCCGATTTTGAGAGTCATACCAAAACGCAATAATGCTGAGCTGACCGAATAAAAACAGACCATGCTACAAGACGAAATTTGGTCAGTCTGTCCTCGGTCAGCATTTTAGTCACCATTATTGTATAGCCCTCAAAATCGGCATCTTAATTTAATTTAACAAAATAAAAGAATAATTTGTTTTGAATTTCGCGCCAATTTACTTTTCGCTACGACACATTCTTCTAAAAAAATGTGAAAGCTAGCTTTCACCGTAACTAAAAAACTGTAGACACCCTGTACATAGCCCGCCAAATTAATCCGGGCCGTAGAAAGTCGCTTTCACCAAATAAAATTTGAGATAGCAAATAAATAGCGCAAAATACAAAAGTTGGAGGGAATGAAGTTAGCGTATGTTTGAGCTAACGTACTTTAGCCAAAAATTAATTTAACAACAGCAGAGAGTTGACAGAATGAACTCAAAGTCGAAGAATGTGGTATAGTCACTTTGCATCTATGTACTCCAGCTCAATCAACAGAGAACCTGCCGACCCCTCTCTCTGCTTCTCCGCTTTCATCCTTTGCACTGCTTTGCATTAACGTGTCGAATGAAAACTGATTTTGATTTTTTTTTTGGTAAACAATCGCCATTCTGTAATGCTAAAAGGTGGTTAATTGAGAGAAATAACCAAGTCGAGGAATGGGGTACGATCCCTTGGTATCTACTCCACCGAACTCAACAGAGAACCTGTCGACCCCTCTCTCTGTCTCTCTGCTTTGCTCCTCTGCTTTGCATTAGGGTATCTAATCGAAACTTCACTTCCATTATTTACTAATTGTGTATCTCCTGCCCTAAGCCGTTTTTGGTGAAAGGCGGAGAAAGAAGGCCCGTGTTAATTTGGCGGGCCCTGTACAGCATGAACCACTTTAATCCGGCCGTAGAAAGTCGCTTTCACCAAAAAAAAATTTGAGGTAGCAAATAAATTGCGCGAAATACAAAAGTTGGAGTGAATGAAGTTAGCGTATTTGAGAAAACGTTCCTCTGCAAAAATTAATTATTTAACATGAGCAGCAGAGAGTTGAGAGAATGAGTGCAATAGAGTATGGTCCCTTTGCATCTACTCCACCTCACTTAACAGAGAACCTGTCGACCCCTCTCTCTGCCTCTCTGCTTTCATCGTTTGCACAGCTTTGCAATAACTTGCCTAATCAAAACTGACTTTAAATTTTTTTTAAACAAACGCCATTCTGTAATGCTGAAAGATGGATAATTGAGAGAAATGACCAACTAGAGAAATGGGGTACGATCCCTTGGCCTCTATTTCACCTGACTCAACAGAGAACCTGCCGACCCCTCTCTCTCTGTCTCTCTGCTTTGCTCCGTTGCTTTGTATTAGTGTATCTAATCGGAACAGATATTTTATAGTGATTATTAATAAAATTAACTTCACTTCCATCTTCTATATAATTTAGTGTGTTTTTTCATGTCTGACGCAATAATTCTATTAAACTAAGCAATTTAGATATAGGGTAACCTATTACAATTATCATTGGTATGTATTAGTGATGTCACTCATGCAATTTTTTATTAAAGTCAGATGTCAAATGGTTGAGTTATTTATAATGAACAATGGAAAAAAGAGATAGGGAGAATACAGCAAAAAAATTTTCATATAGTTTCCACATGGCTTTTTTTGGTTTGAGAGATTGAATGTGTTTACTGATCACTTTCACTTATCCTTCTCTTGAGTAATCTTTTAGAGGACGGATAGGTTATTCAATTTAGAGTTCATATAACAATCTCTCAAGTGTTGCTAGGCAGACATAACGCGAGAATGCTTTGAGAGAAAATATTTAGTGATGATGTCACTTTCTCTTTCTCGTCTCTTTTATCTTCACTCATAAAAGTTAAACATTTTCAACTTTTGAATAAGTGAAGGATAGATGATTTAAAAATTTTTAACTAAATTTTCAATTTAGAGATAATGCAAAGATTCTCTCAGTGGAGTTATACAGGAAATTTTTTTGCATTATGCTTCAACAAACTTTAAATGCCTCCTGAACGACGCAATACGTCGTGGTGACACGACGTGACACTCTGACGACGAGTGATCTCTCTCAATACGACCTGGTGACACTCATAGAGAGATCACTTCACCGGGCGTCACTCTACTTATAAGTATTTTTTTTTTATGAGTTTTTAAAACAATGACACAATCAGTACAAACTGCCATGGTTGAGTGATTATGGCATGTGAGTTCGATGGGTCTGGTCGGAGGTTCGATTCTTGGTGGGGTGTTGTTACTTTTTTTTTTTCAAAAAAATATAAACAAAATTTTCCTGATGCAGATATGCGGCTGTTTAACTAATTTTTTCCCTCAAAATGATAAAAAAACATGATTTAATGATCTTTCATAATAAAGTGAAGTTTGCTAACACACTTGCATAAGTTAACTTAAAAGGTTTTAAAATTCTTTTCATGCTAAAAAATCAGTTGGCTGGTGATTATGGAGTAAGAATTTCGGTGAATCAGTCCCAGGTTAGATTCATAGTAAGGGTAATATTTTTTGTCCAATATTTTTTTGGTAAACTTGGCATACGACCCCAATGAATTTCGGGTGAGCTTGGCATATGACTCGAATATTTTTGGTTGAATTTGGTATTTGATGCAAAAATTATTTTGGGTAAGCTTGGCATAAAATCCAAATTTATGGTGAACTCGGCATACGATTCCAACTTTACATGTGAACTTAGCATACGACACCAATATTTTACGGGTAAACTTGGCATACGACACCCAACAATATTTGAATGACTTGGCATACGAAACACAATATATTTTGAATGAATACTCTACACGCCCACAATACACTTTGTATGAAATTGCGATACGACCAATATTTTTTGCGTTAACCTAGCATACCACATTTTTTAGTGAATTTGACATATTACAATATACTTGAATTATACCCCAATATACTTTGAATTAATTTGACATATGTACACAATATACATTTGGTGAGTTGGAATATGATTCCAATATGCTGCTTACCTAATGACGCAAATATTTTTGAGTGAACTATGCATAAGCGAAAAGTATTCTGTGGGTGAAACAGGGATCCAATCCTATTTTTTTGGGTGAAATTGGCAAACAAACCCAATATATTTTGGGTTAGCTTGGCATACTACCTCAATATTTTAAATGAATTTGTGATCTGGGCATGTACGGAAGGGATGCTGACAAGGTCTGGAGGGATGGAAACAGGGACGGAAGAGATATGTGGATAATAAATGGGAGGGAAGGAGCGAGCATGGAGATGAATAGAGACAGAGACGGGAGGGATGCGGGCATGTGTGGCAGGGTTGTAGGCATGTACGAAAGGGATGCGGGCAGGGACAGGAGAAATAGGACATGTACGGAAGGGATGCGGGCAGGGACAGGAGGAATAGGGCATGTACGGAAGGGATTCGGGCAGGGACAGGAGGAATACAGCATGTACGGAAGGGATGCGGGAAGGGACGGGAGGAATAGGGCATGTACGGAAGGGATACGGTCATGGACGACATTGATGCATGGTACGGATGGGAGGCATGCGAGCATAAAGAAAGGAATGAGGCCATGTACGGCAGGGTTACGGGCAAGGTCAGGATGGAGCCAAGCAATGACGTGAGGGATGCGGGCATTGATGAGAAAAATGCTATCGTGGGTGGAAGGGATGATGGCATCGACGGGTGGGGTGCGGGCATTCTAAGAATTTAAAAATAATACAATGCAATGAATTTGATTGGAAACACTGACAATGAACAAATCACAAGTATAGTCATTGTCAAATGTTGGTATTTATTTATCTTCGCCGTGTTTATTCACAGCCGAAGTAAAGGTAAAGGTAAAGATAACGACGATGCCCGAGTAAAAGTAACGTGAAAGTCAAAGTTATATAATCTCTCAGACAAGGTAAATTTGTAGATGGTTATTGTCAATTGCGTTTACAAAGAAATTTTTGAGTAACAAATTAAGACATTATTTGTAAATAGCGAAAAACTATTAATTTCTAAATAGCGAAAAACTATTAATTTGTTAATAGCTAAAAATTATCAATTTTGTTCTACATATTTTCATTTTAAGAGGGACTAATCCTAGCCTCTATCTACTGATCAAACGTTGGGCATGGACAGGGCTTTGCTGGCAAATCCCAAGTATGCTCAACCATGATTTATTTTATTTATTATATGGCCATATCAGATACAATTTACTAAGACGTTCAACTGACTGAAGCTGCCACGTTTGCTTCCCTGCTTTGTCCAAAATCTGCTACAACATACTGAAAACAAAATTATAATTAAGAATTCTTCAGTGAATTTTACAGAGCCAGGAACTATTAAGGTTAGAAAAATTGTCTTTGTATCACTATAATCAATGGAAATTGACAAAAATGTTTTTACATAAGTCTAAAAATAAGTACATTAAGAATAAAATAAAAATACTAAATTTACAAGAATGTAAATCAGAATTGAAAAAAAAATATAAAGAAGAAGGGATTGTGGGACACAATGAATAACATGTTCAACTTGAGTTTCAAAAAAAATGGATCATGCAATTATGATAATCTGAATCAAAATGACCTCAACCTCTATTACGCTACTCTACCATTTGGAAACGAAACACCTGTCAGCACATTGAAAACGTCAAAATCACTTCTTACAAATGAAGATACAAATTTCTATGTCAAGTCTGTTAACATGGCCGAAATGTTAAACGCATGGAAGTTAATTACGAAAAAGCACTCTACTTTTGTTGACCATACTGGCATGGTCTGTATACTTATGAATATATAAAAAAAAAATTTGTTTTTATCACAATTGAAATGCATAGGAAATAATTTCTTTAAGGTTAATACGGCTAATTTCAATAAATGAGATGTTGCCAGCGCCAATGTCGCTAGATCTAGCAGCAGCCCCTAGATTTAGGAGCTGCGCTTATATCTAGGAACTCAAGCTTCTAGATTTAGCATCAGAGCCGCTAGATTTAGCAGCAGAGACCTTAGATTTAGTAGCTTTACTTTTCAATAATTTTTCTAAAATCGGGTATCAATTATTCTCGACCGAGCTTTATGTCAGTGGAAAGATAATAGGATAAGCTATTTAATTAAAAAAAAATTAACTGGAAATGTTCAACCGTGGAATATATAGACACATTTTATTGAATAACTCAGCCCTGCCACGATGAAATTTTTTTCGGCGCGGTGAAAAGTTGCTAAATTTGATTTAGTATCGATTAAAAATAGTAGCTAAACTCGTCAAAAAGATATATGTTCGAGCTTTTCAAAATAAGTTTAGTGCTGCTAGATTTAGCAGCTTAGCTGCTAGATCTAGCAGCTCAGCCCCTTCATCTAGAGGCTGAGCTGCTAAATNAGCAGCTTAGCTGCTAGATCTAGCAGCTCAGCCCCTTCATCTAGAGGCTGAGCTGCTAAATCTAGCAGCTCGCCGCTAGATCTAGTGGACGCTAGATCAAGCAGCGGGCTGCTACTTCTAGTGTAAGGGGCCCTACTGACAAGCATAAAAAAAATTTTTTTTTGTCTTTTGGCTTTGGTCATTCCGTAACCTTATTTGTTTTGATTTTGTTTCACCACCTTCATGTTTGCTCAACAAAAACATGTGAGAGTTTTGTGGAAGTATCTGAATTTTACTCGAAACGACGATAGCTTTCGGAGATTACTTATTACTAGGTCAGCCTCTCAAGTGTCCAGGAGGAAGAAGGATTACCTCGCNAGCAGCTTAGCTGCTAGATCTAGCAGCTCAGCCCCTTCATCTAGAGGCTGAGCTGCTAAATCTAGCAGCTCGCTGCTAGATCTAGTGGACGCTAGATCAAGCACCGGGCTGCTACTTCTAGTGTAAGGGGCCCTACTGACAAGCANGCTGCTAGATCTAGTGGACGCTAGATCAAGCACCGGGCTGCTACTTCTAGTGTAAGGGGCCCTACTGACAAGCATAAAAAAAAATTTTTTTTTTGTCTTTTGGCTTTGGTCATTCCGTAACCTTATTTGTTTTGATTTTGTTTCAACACCTTCATGTTTGCTCAACAAAAACATGTGAGAGTTTTGTGGAAGTATCTGAATTTTACTCGAAAAGACGATAGCTTTCGGAGATTACTTATTACTAGGTCAGCCTCTCAAGTGTCCAGGAGGAAGAAGGATTACCTCGCTCACGAAAAAATTCAAAGTTTGTTCAATTTATCTAANCTCACGAAAAAATTCAAAGTTTGTTCAATTTATCTAATTCTTGCTGACCTCTTGGTTTTGAATTTTCTCCTCTTTGCTCGATTAGTTGCTGACTATGGTGAGGTTCAAAAGAGTCGTAAGAGGGTCTACATGTTTGGCTCAGCGACAGAAGGAGCGCTAGGATTATCAAACCTTCTCAAACCCAAAACAAAACTGCAGAGTGTCTACCAGTTCCTTCATCATCCCGTTAGGAATTCTTTTGGTGGTCTTAAGGAGGTATTGGACATTGCAGCGGGTCATGGGTTCACTCTGGTCAAAGTCAAGGGAAGTAAGGAAGGTTCCTCAGTCGTCTATGCGTCTGGACTCAATACTCATTCCCAACTCGGTTATCAAGCTGTCCGTGCAGGGGCTCCGCTCAAAATGCTCATTGGCCTTGCTCCACTCCCTCTCCCCTTGTTTAATGGAAGGGTATTGGCTATTGGTTGCGGAAGAGCACACTCTCTTATCTCAATTGAAGGCAAGCTTTGAGTCATGATATACTGAAATAGATTCATTTTTAATGTATTAATACTTAAAAAATTGTAATTTATTAAAAAGTTTTATTTTAGGATCTGGATTAGTTGCACTAGGTGATAACTCCAGTGGTCAATGTGGAAGGCTTCCCATTTCAGACGAGGAATACTTTGGTTCTCGCTATGTTCATCGTATTCCACCCTTTGGTCATACTTCAGAAGATGATGTCATCTCAATTGCTTCAAAATTTGACATCACGTAATATCTATAGTTTCTGATTTCGGACNCTTCAGAAGATGATGTCATCTCAATTGCTTCAAAATTTGACATCACGTAATATCTATAGTTTCTGATTTCGGACGAAATTTTGTTAATCTCGCCTGACTTGTTTTTACGCTTCAATATTGTCACACTTTATAAAATAATTATTACTATAATCATTACTACATTGTCATAGAGGAAAACCCTACGTATTCCCCGAGGGGGTCCTTTTGGTCAAATATCAAAAAAATTAGTGAGGTGGTTTGAACTGTTGGTAAAACAAAATTAGTTTATTTTCGTATGGGCTGGTTATTTGGGTTTCATGCCTATTCGCTCCAACATTCGGAGTGTCTCAGTTTAGGTGAAAGGTTCGCCGCAAAGATAATCGCGAGTTTAATCGGACTACAGCGCCACGAAGGGGATGGGTTGCTTCTAGTGATGCAGCCATTTCGTTTCGTTTTTCAAAAGAAACGGAAACGAAACGGATTAGATAGAAACGAAAAGGAAACGGTATAAATGTAGGCAAAAACGGAAACAAAACGAACCGAGACGGAAAACTGTAAAAAAATTAGGTTGAGCAAGTCAATTTATTACTGCAGAAGAATTTTAAATATAGGTTGCAATGAATTCACGATCTACTGGTTGAATCTTTGCGTCGCCATTCACGAAGTAATTAATTTTTAGAATAATTACATATAGAAACTATTGACAAAAAAAAACTATTTCATTAAATCTTTCAGTAAATGAACAACAATATTGATTTCGGAACATTTGTAGAATTCGGGTAAGAATACGTCAATCTACCAAAAACTTAGCGTCGACTACGGATCTGATATTGCATTGTTAATAATAGTAAAGAAAAATTTGTATAAATTTTGAAATTAGTGCAATAGAGTTAGCATATGACTTATTAGTAGGGATGTCCCGAATAGTGGTGTTCGAGAAAATTTCGAATGTGAATATTCGTATTGGAAATGAAACAGAATACGAATAGTTCGGAGGAATATTCGAAAGCAAATGCGCATTGAGAGTCTGTCGACTCGTCTTAAACCACAGAAAAAAAACAAAGAAAACCTAAAAAACCTAAAAGGAAAATCTAAAGACAACCTTAAGAAATCGTATCCCCTGCGTCTCATTGCATGTCATATATAAAAATGTAAATTCAAAAAAAAGTTGAAAAAATATTTTGACCGGTGTTAAATTACTTGACAGCCAACAATGCATGTCACAATCGTAATCTACGCTAAATTTCCAGTCAATTAACGTATCATTACCTGAATTCTCGAGGGGGAAGAAGCTATTCTACAAATAAGCCAAAAAAGACTTCAAAATATAAATATTGCTTTGTCCCACGCCGTGTGCGAGCTCATGATTATTTTGGATTTTCTGGGACGACTGCAGAAAAATTTGCAGACGCGAAGCGTCTGCAAATTTTACTGGGCTGGTACCAGAAAAAAATATTCCCAGGAGGTCCCTGTGCATTGACGAGCATTGGGGTTTTCCTCTATGTACATTGTTCAGGTTGTGCCTTACACAAGGTGGAAAAGTATATTCCTTTGGAACGAATAACAAAGGTCAACTGGGTCGAGGGTCTCGTGTCTTTAAACACTGGGAACCAAATTTGATTGAAAATGACCTCAAAGGAGAGTTTGTGCTTAAGATCGCTACTTCTGGAAACTCTGTTTTTGCAGTAACACGTAAGATTATGCATCTTATCGATACGGTCATATTTATTATTCTAATATTGAGTTTGAATTCATCTCGTAATTTGTTTCAGGTTCTGGTAACCTCTTCGCTTGGGGTTCAAATGAATCTGGTCATATAAACCCAGAGAAACCGGGACAGATTTTTTATGAACCGAGACATGTTCCATTGAAGTCGACAGTAGGGAGAGTTTTAGACGCCGCTACGGGAGATCAATTTTCACATATACTCAACGGTAATGTCATGTACACCTGCTTTTTTTTTTGTTTAACCTTAAGGTAATTCAGCAATAAGAACTATTTTGTGGGCAAATTTTATATTTCGTAGAATTACAGTTTGAAATTGATGCGGCTACGACAAAGAAATGAAAGAATCTGGATAAGCCTGTATGTGAATCTTCTTACATTCTTTTAGAGCGAGGTGAGGTCTATGGTTGGGGTGTTGGAGAATGCCTTGGGTTGGGACCTCGTTCCGTCCGTATCACAAAGCCCATGCTTCTCCCTCCGCCTCTCTTTGGAAGAAACGACCTCAACCCTGATGTGACGGTGGACAAAGTATTTTCTGGGTTTTTTTACGCCGCGGCAGTAAACAGTCGAGGAGACGTCTATACTTGGGGAAGAAATGAAGCAGGTTGCTTAGGTTTGGGACTAAACCGAGATGATATACAGTACTTTCCGCTGAGGGTAAAAAATCACACGAAAATTTGTTACTTGTAGTTTGAGAGGTGAAAAGTTCGACATAGCGAATGGTCGTCATACTGAAACTTTGCAGGGACAAAGAACAAGAAAGTAAAGGTACTCACGGAATTGAGTATGTGATACCTTTAAATCTATCAGAAATTTCACGTACATTACGAATCTGACATTCATGGATGACGGTCAAGTCTTCGAAATTTTTGTTTTGAAATTCGTGATTTTTTTTTGTTTCTGCAAGGTGTAGCTCGCATCCGCTCGGGCTAGATAAGATCAGTTTTTTAACTTTGTCAGTAAATGTATTTACTATTCAATTCACTTATTGCGTCGAAACCGGTAGATGAACGAGTAGTCACTGTTTCGATGTAGCCTGATTTATTTATGTGGCGAACACGAGGAAATATAATAACGTTATACTGTAAAATATAAGTAGTCTAAAATCTCATCTACAATCCGTGCATTATACATAGATTTTGACCAACGAGCTGCTGAAAAAATGGCGGACAGCATATAAGCGAGAACTTACTAAGCAAACATATTGTATTTAATTTAGACCAGATTTTTGAACCTACTGTTGCAGCCAATATATGGTCAGCCAGTTTTCTGTCGTAGGATATATCTGTTTACTTTTTTTTGAGTTATATCCCATGGAAACAAAATTTTTCACCCCCTGTTACAACTCACGGTTATGAAGCTTCTGCCCATCTGACACTGATGTTATTCTTGCGTCTAATTTCCTTAGTCGACGCTTATCTGATTTGTAAACCTTTTTTTCTGCAAGATTTTTTAAATAAACTGCACAAACGACAAATGATTTTGTAAACCTAGCAACACTGTAACAACAACCATAACACAAACTTAGCCTAACCCAACTTTATGATCGTCAGCATTATAATTCTGCGTGTACTTCATCACTTTTATTCAAATTTAAATTANCAACTCACGGTTATGAAGCTTCTGCCCATCTGACACTGATGTTATTCTTGCGTCTAATTTCCTTAGTCGACGCTGATCTGATTTGTAAACCTTTTTTTTGCAAGATTTTTTAAATAAACTGCACAAACGACAAATGATTTTGTAAATTAATGTGATTAATCAATTAACTAAAATTTAAATTGTAAAGTTCGTGCGTAAGGTTCGGAATTCGAATTATCATATGGTAAATAAGTTATAATGCGTTCAAAATCCACGTGCGACAACACTTTCAACTACTTAGATCAAAGAAAAGAGCGCTTGTAACAGAAAATTTCGGCTAATTAATCGTATTTGTTAAATTTTAAATAAAAAAAATACATATTGATGCACATTTTGAAACTAAAAGTGTTAACAAATTTTGGAAATTCAACTAACCAAATTTTGAAATTTTCGTATTAATGTTGAAAATTCTAAATTAAATGAGAGTTTTCCTGTTGAATGAGTCCAAATTGTTTGTTTATTAAACAAAAAAAAATTTTTTTGGTAAGTGAAAATGGAAGTTGAGTTGGGTAGAAGTGAGCGGTTAATCCAAACTTTTTCCTAAAAATTCCGGTTTCCAATGGAAATGGCTCAAAAACAAAAAAAAATAAACAGATATATCGTAAGACAGAAAACTGGCTGACCATATGTTGGCAGCAACAGTAANTGACCATATGGTGGCAGCAACAGTAACGCTCGTTTTATGGTTTGCGCATGCGTTGTGTATTCCTTGTCTTAGCGTTGTCATAACGCGCTCCACTCGTTTTTGAATTTATTTATGCTTTCTTTAATCATTTATGTACAGAATTTTTATGTATTAAAAAAAAAGTTAAAATTGTTCAACTTTCAATTGAAGGGTCTAGTGCAGAAAGAACACTACTTGTTGATTTTTAATTTTCAAAAATTTCCGTTTCCAATTGAAAGCAGTTAAACTTGGCTGTAAATATTTGGAAAAAAATACGTGGGGTTTGGCGGATCCGACAGCATTGGAAATTTTTTTTATGCTATGTACTCTTAATTATGCTGAAAATTANTTAAACTTGGCTGTAAATATTTGGAAAAAAATACGTGGGGTTTGGCGGATCCGACAGCATTGGAAATTTTTTTTTATGCTATGTACTCTTAATTATGCTGAAAATTATGTGACATGTTTAGTTGAGGGGGATCGCTTTGTTTGAATTGTAAGGATTACCTAAGATCATATATCGGAATAGGCTGTACAAAGGCAAACGGTATCTTTGGAAAGCTACCAAATCAAACAAGAATGTACTAATGTTCACCTTATTCGTCACCACTTGAGGTCAGAAAATATAAAATAAAATTTTTGAACTTATTCAAATTGGAAATCGTTTGAACGCTCGTCAAACTGCACTACTACAGGAACGGCATTAATGGTGCAGTGGCATTTAACTTTGCAAAAATTACCTAATTTGATTATGTTCAAATACATAAATTTGATGACATATCCTCATCTTTAGATACTAATGAGGTCAAATGGCTAAACTATTGGTGTTTGGGTTGGCAAGAGTTTTTCAAAAACGCCCCATTTGTCCNTTTAGATACTAATGAGGTCAAATGGCTAAACTATTGGTGTTTGGGTTGGCAAGAGTTTTTCAAAAACGCCCCATCAAGCCTATTGTTCTGGTCAAGCCTATTCTGATAACTGACATTTCGTGAGCACTAAAAATCAAACAAAGTGATGGCAAACAATGCGGCATGTCACATTATCTTCAGCATAATTAGGAAAAAATTGTTCAAATTTTCATTCAATTCTGTCGGATCTGCTCTATATCGGGTATTTCCACAAATTCCAAAAAAAAAACGTAGCTAATTTTACGTAAGTTTTTGATTGTCTTGTGTTAGTTTCTCTGCTCAATATCTAACGTCCGAATGAATCGACCAATTAGATTGCTTTCCGTAACAATGAAGTGAATGAGAGGAGTAAGAGGTCATTGAACTCTGAGCTTGAACACATTTAATAATTTGTCAATAAGTTTTTGCCAATAATGGTGCTGCTTAATGTTTTAGTATTCAATTGTAAACAAATTTTAATTCCGAGGCAGGTGGTTTATTCTTCATTGAAACCGTATAATTATTTTGTTACTAATTACGGTTCAACAAACCTTTGTAATCAGGTTTTACTTTTACATATTTGTTCCTAATCNAATTATTTTGTTACTAATTACGGTTCAACAAACCTTTGTAATCAGGTTTTACTTTTACATATTTGTTCCTAATGGAAACCGAATTTTTAAAAACTTTGATATCAACAAGTGCTCTTTCTGCACTACACCCTTCAATTGTTTACGGTAAGAATAAGCAAGTAGAGAAAGAAAGGAAACCATAAATGAATTCTTCAAACAAAGCATTAAAGAAAAAAACTCCTAGACAACGTATTCACAACGCTTAGACAACACATGCAGAAAGCATAAATTGATTCCAATTAGGTTTTCGTACAGAATTCTGTACAGAAAGTTGAAAAAAGGAAAACCATAAAACGAGCGTAAGACTTTCCGGGAGACGAACATTCGGTGTGACGAAATTTCGCGGAAAGCAAAGTCTGCTCTTATATTTTGATTCCTTAGCCCGCACGAAATCGTAAGGTGAAATAAGAGCATCTGAAAAGCATTAACAATTATTCAAACTGTTGAGATTTGTTTTGTTTCTTACGTGCTTACTTTTAGTACTGATTATTCATTTTCTCCGGGTTCAAACTGAGGCGACTCCTCCAACTCAACTAACCATAACGTTCGAACTAAGGTTTCTTGACAACAGACAGCAAGTCTTGATAAGGTTGTTTTTTTGAACCAACAAACTCAACCACAAACAAACAGCTTGATTATAACATTATGTAGATTTCATTACATTGTGCAGTTGCTTGCTAACGGAGCCATCGCTTGGTGCCTTCGACACCCAGTTACACTTTTTAAAAATTGTGATTTGTTTAAAGTCGAAAAACCTTGGTTCGAACAAAATTTTGTCCGGAAAAAGGAATCTGAGTTGGAGCAGAAGATACATATTATTGCGACTCCGGTCTACAATCGACCAACTTACTTTAATTTAATTAGACGGATGTGCAGAATCTAGCAGCGATCCCCATTAACAATTAATTGAAATTACAGTCGGATGCACAAACCTTTACGTGGTGGAAATTACTTTTGTTCCGTGCTCTTTTCTGGAGAAAGTAGTTCGTTAAGTTTTTTTTGACACCAACTGCTTTCTGTGATAACTTTTTTCCTAACCTTGAAATGACTTGTCGAGTGTTCAAAATTGAAAAGTAGTGGAAAACGTCAATATAACTGAGAATTTTAGATGTCAGTTACGGTAGTTCGAAAATTTCTGTCTTGGTGGAAAATTGGCAATACAAGAGATTTCCCTCAAAAAAAAAAAAAAATTTCCGACACAGTTGGCGATTGGATTTTAATATTTGGCCAAAATACAGTGAAGGGCATACATTTCTATACATGGTGAAAGCCTTTAACTAATAACGCNTGTTCAAAATTGAAAAGTAGTGGAAAACGTCAATATAACTGAGAATTTTAGATGTCAGTTACGGTAGTTCGAAAATTTCTGTCTTGGTGGAAAATTGGCAATACAAGAGATTTCCCTCAAAAAAAGAAAATTTCCGACACAGTTGGCGATTGGATTTTAATATTTGGCCAAAATACACTGAAGGGCATACATTTCTATACATGGTGAAAGCCTTTAACTAATAACCCATACAGAAAAAATCGAGGGATACAAACCCATTATCTCAATCTCTTCACTCGAGTTACAGCCAGACATTTGCGCGCCAAAAAGACTCGCAACTGATTTTTGACTTTTTTCTGCTCATTCATTATCCTCACCGTGATTTTGAAACTTATTCAAAATTATCTTCCAAATCAATTAGTTAATATTTGATGATCATCGGATAAATCATTATTCAAAACTTCAAAAACTTCAACAGTTAATCACAGAAAAAGTTTATTAGAAAAAGTTGGTCACTAAATTATTATAAGCGACATTTGCAAAGGTATTTAGGTAGGTTGAATTGAACCAAANTAGTTAATATTTGATGATCATCGGATAAATCATTATTCAAAACTTCAAAAACTTCAACAGTTAATCACAGAAAAAGTTTATTAGAAAAAGTTGGTCACTAAATTATTATAAGCGACATTTGCAAAGGTATTTAGGTCGGTTGAATTGAACCAAAGGGGGCTCAAAAAAACTTAGAAAAATTTCACAACCATGTTGTGTGTCTCTCTTGAGCGATGAAATGACCTCTTCAAATGTTGCTTAGAATAGTTCAATGACCAACTTTTTCTAATAAAATATTTCAATCCGATCAACTGTTAANTAGGGGGCTCAAAAAAACTTAGAAAAATTTCACAACCATGTTGTGTGTCTCTCTTGAGCGATGAAATGACCTCTACAAATGTTGCTTAGAATAGTTCAATGACCAACTTTTTCTAATAAAATATTTCAATCCGATCAACTGTTAAAGTTTTTGAAAATGTAAAAAAAAATTTTCAAACTTAGAAGAATTTCACAACCGTGTTGTGTCCCTCTTGAGCGACCTAACTTCCTTTATAAATATCGTTTATAATAATTCAGTGACCAACTTTTCTAATAAATTTTTTCTGTGATCAACTGTTGAAGTTTTTGAAGTTTTGAAACAATTAATGAAACACCTCTCAACCTTACGTAATTCCAAGGAAAAACTTCAAAACTTTGAACAGTTGATCACAAAAAAAAGTTTATTAGAAAAAGTTGGTCACTGAATTATCATAAGAAACGTTTGTATAGGTCATTAGGTCGCTCAAGAGGGACACATAAGATGGTTATGAAATTTTCCAAGTTTTTTTAAATTTCCAAAATTTTCAAAAATTTGAACAAGTGATCACAGAGAAAAATTTTATTAGAAAAAGTTGGTCACTGAACTATTCTAAGAAACATTTGTAGAGGTCATTTCATCGCTCAACAGGGACACATAACATGGTTGTGAAATTTTTGTTTTTTTGAACCTCCTTTGGTTCAATCCAACCAGTTAGGTCACTCAAGGGGGACACAACACGGTTGTGAAATTCTTAAGTTAAAAAAAATTTTTTGTAATTTAAAAAAACTTCAACAGTTGATCACAGAGAACAATGGAATATGGAATACTTTTGCANCTTTGGTTCAATCCAACCAGTTAGGTCACTCAAGGGGGACACAACACGGTTGTGAAATTCTTAAGTTAAAAAAATTTTTTTTTAATTTAAAAACTTCAACAGTTGATCACAGAGAACAATGGAATATGGAATACTTTTGCATAATTTATTTTGAACATCACCTTATCTGAATTCTGTCTTAAAATGCAATGCAGGGTTCTAATACCCTTACACAGTATTTATATAAAGTCACACATTTGGGATGTAATTTCTCCTCTCATGTATAGAAATATATGGCCTTCAGTTTAGAAAAAAAAAGGATAACAGATTCACAAATTTAAAATGCCAATGTGTTCCAAATAACATTAATGAGTTTTGGTTAAATTTTGAGGTTATTTGGTGCTAATTTGTAGGTGTAGGAGGTCAATGAAAATTCAAATTACCAGCATCAACCAGCATCAATCGAAATTTTTTCTGTCCACCTTATTTTAGTTAACCGTTATTTGTACTTCAATGTGTAGTTGCCCAAACTTGCCCCAAATCAACTTTAACGGAATTAAAAATATATAAATTCTGGGAACCAAAGTACTAACCGCGGAATTTTTTGTGTTCTTGTATTAATCGCAAAGTAAGCAATGTTATAGTACAGTAAAAATTAAAAGCAAATTTGTGTTTTAATTTCTACACAGTCTAGTTTTGAATCGTTTAAAAACGCAACAAAATTAAACCTATAACCTTTATTTTCAAAGTTTTTATACATTTTCCAGATCATTCCCAAAATTAGCTGCTTGGAGAAATTCTAATTTAATAATTAATTTTTACTAGTATGTATTGAGTCATAATTTCAATGAGTGAAGCTGATTTTATTTATTATTGGTTATTTATATAGCTTAAAACTTTCACCTAATTTTTTGAACTTAAACNGAGTGAAGCTGATTTTATTTATTATTGGTTATTTATATAGCTTAAAACTTTCACCTAATTTTTTGAACTTAAACAAATTTTTTCTTTGTTTGGGATTCCCCCGAAATGGGATTCTGGAGAATCTCATATTACTTTAACTAAGTCAAAAACGTGAGGATCGACTCCTAACTTTTGTAATTTTGTTTCTGCTACAGAAAATCTTTGAAATATAGACACTGTCTACGCACAAATTTAATATTCAGTTCAAACTGAGAATTTGCACAATTGGTTACATTTTGGGGTTTATTTTGTACATTTTTTTCCAAGGGTTCTTTCGAAATTCTTGTAATTTTTTATACAATTCTTTTCGTTATATTGCACGAAATACTAGTTTGAAATCGTAATTTAANCGAAATTCTTGTAATTTTTTATACAATTCTTTTCGTTATATTGCACGAAATACTAGTTTGAAATCGTAATTTAACACGAACTAAAATATGATCAGACCGACAGACGGACAGCTGCAACGACCCTCTTCGACTCATTGTCCGTGGTCAAAAACATTCTGCTTTTGGCTTTGTTTTAAATTTCAATTTAGACATTTTTTATCGAGATTTCGGTTTTATTGCGGTAGTAGAATTTGAAAAAATGTTAATTATTAAGGTTTGGAATTTTGGCAAAATTTAAAAGATCAATCGCCTTCTGTGCAACAGCAGTAACTGTAGTGAACTTAAAATTCATATTTTTTGGATGTGTCCCACTACTTTTCAATTTTGAACACTCGACAAGTGGTTTCAAGGTCAAAAAATTATTAAAGAAAACAGTGGAGTAAAAAAAAACTTTACGAACTACTTTCAGCATGAAACAAAACCAAATTTTGTGCTCCCTACTGTACAATGGTGTCAGAATCTATGTCAGAAAAAAATGTTTTTCATGATTTTGTGTTTTCGGGATTCCGAATTGGGAAACAATTCCATGTTTATTCTGAAATAAGCTCCAATAAATCCCTCGCCCTCTTTTTCTACTGTCTCCAAAAGTGAATTCTTTCTCGTAGCTTCGGTGTAAGGAGTGAAGTTTTCCCATAACAAAGTACTACACCAGTTTTGGGGAAACCTGANTTTTTCATGATTTTGTGTTTTCGGGATTCCGAATTGGGAAACAATTCCATGTTTATTCTGAAATAAGCTCCAACAAATCCCTCGCCCTCTTTTTCTACTGTCTCCAAAAGTGAACCCTTTCTCGTAGCTTCGGTGTAAGGAGTGAAGTTTTCCCATAACAAAGTACTACACCAGTTTTGGGGAAACCTGACACCCTCCACTTCCACTCCTTTTTGATTTTCTTGTCGAAGGATTTGATGGGAGATCGGTATTGGCAGCTGTTGTAATTTTACAAATTCATTTTACTTGTAGGTTTCACTGGCTGGATTTGTGGAGAAAGTTTGCATTGGAGTAGACCATACAGTTGTACTAAGCAGAGGCGGAGTTTAATATCTCATAGAATTTGTCAGTGGTCATTAATTTCTGAAATTTTGAAAATTTGAAATTAAATATGATATTTACTGACGAACTACTGTCTTCATAGTTAGCGTACCGCATTGATCTAAAATACAGAGTGCCGAAAGTTTATGGAAACTGGCTTTCGTCGCTTTCATTGTTAACAATGCGACTGCAAATAAAGGGTGTCCGGGAAGTAGAGGCACAAATTTTAAACTGAGATTGAAAATCAACCAATCAGTATACTGGAATGAAAATTTGTCATAAATATTAACTAATATATACCGTTGTTTCAAAGGTCATACATCTTGGATGACTTTTTTGGATTCGATTTCTCGAAGATTCTAGTAGACATGTCCCATTACCTCTTTTCCTACTTCTTTCGGTGCTTCTTTGGAAAATTTGTTCCAAATTAGGTTGAAACCTTGGATGATTTTTGGTTGTTTAGGTATCTGACAGTACTAGTTTTTGCAAATAGCACAAATTCTTCAATTCNCTTGGATGATTTTTGGTTGTTTAGGTATCTGACAGTACTAGTTTTTGCAAATAGCACAAATTCTTCAATTCCTCTTACCTGCGTCATGTTTAAGGAGCTTAGAAATTTTGGTACAAAATAGACAATTTTTTGACTTATAATGTCTACATCTGTAGTGGCGAATTGTAAATATGTCTGGTCAAGCCAAAATAAAACGTTTTCTAATTCGTGATGCTTGTGTAAGAAAGGAACTAATCGTTGCTTCAGACACTCTCGACGATAGATTTTTAGTGCAGGGTCCCTTCCGAAACAAATGACTTTGAAATATTCTGAATTTCGTCAATCTTCTGCCAAACAATTTATTTCCGGCTNTCATAGTTAGCGTACCGCATTGATCTAAAATACAGAGTGCCGAAAGTTTATGGAAACTGGCTTTCGTCGCTTTTATTGTTAACAATGCGACTGCAAATAAAGGGTGTCTGGGAAGTAGAGGCACAAATTTTAAACTGAGATTGAAAATCAACCAATCAGTATACTGGAATGAAAATTTGTCATAAATATTAACTAATATATACCGTTGTTTCAAAGGTCATACATCTTGGATGACTTTTTTGGATTCGATTTCTCGAAGATTCTAGTAGACATGTCCCATTACCTCTTTTCCTACTTCTTTCGGTGCTTCTTTGGAAAATTTGTTCCAAATTAGGTTGAAACCTTGGATGATTTTTGGTTGTTTAGGTATCTGACAGTACTAGTTTTTGCAAATAGCCCAAATTCTTCAATTCCTCTTACCTGCGTCATGTTTAAGGAGCTTAGAAATTTTGGTACAAAATAGACAAATTTTTGACTTATAATGTCTACATCTGTAGTGGCGAATTGTAAACATGTCTGCTCAAGCCAAAATAAAACGTTTTCTAATTCGTGATGCTTGTGTAAGAAAGGAACTAATCGTTGCTTCAGACACTCTCGACGATAGATTTTTAGTGCAGTGTCCCTTCCGAAACAAATGACTTTGAAATATTCTGAATTTCGTCAATCTTCTGCCAAACAATTTATTTCCGGCTGAATTTGGTGATTTAGGCAAATTTGTTTTCATTATCCCACGCANTGAATTTGGTGATTTAGGCAAATTTGTTTTCATTATCCCACGCAGAATCATCCAAAGTATTCACTCACTTTGTGCCCGGCAAATGTAAAAGGTGAAACGTAACGTAATTTTTGTCATCCATGGTGAGGAATTTCTTTTGCGCAATTTTGAAACTTTTTCTAAGGCTTGTCATCGCTCGTTGCTCCTTATGCTTGACATATTTCAGAGACTGTTTCATGGTCTTAGTCGTAATCCTCAGCTTGTGTACTTTGATATCCGACTTTTAGTAGACCTCGTAATTTTGAATCGTTTAGCTGCAGTGCAGACAGTTGTGTTTTAGTGAAGATGAAAGCCTTTCTCCACTTTCAATTCCTCTGGTGATAATTACTCGCGACAACGGCCAGGTCGAGGTTTAAAATTAGTATAAATAAAAGCCTGATTCCTCTTTAAAAATGTCATAAAATATTAGTTTGACCATACACTGCTACAAAATTTTGGATGGTGACTATCTTGTCATGGATTGCGAAATTTTCGTAGTAGTGAAAAATCTCCGCAGAAAATATCTCACCATTTTTTTTAGACATTTCCGCTAATCCAAGTCACCACAAACAAGACTTCACTTTTATGTACAAAATGCGATTCTGATTCTATTTCTTATTTTTGGAAGGCAGATTTTATTTCAGGCGACATTCTTATATCATTATCAAAGTTGTGCCTCTACTTCCCGGACACCCTTTACCATGCGTTCAGAAGCCAAAGAGCAAAACAAAATTATGGACAAAAGGTTATGGACTTTCGTATCTCTATAAAATAACGTAAAAAGATTAAAGTTACGGGATAATTTCTCTACCTAAGTTTGTTCACAATCAAAACCCAAACAATTTTGAGGGGAATGACCTTCAATTCACTCACTATTTGTAATATTTTCTTAAAACTTTTGAGTTACA
This sequence comes from Holacanthella duospinosa, assembly GCA_002738285.1. Taxonomy (NCBI): domain Eukaryota; kingdom Metazoa; phylum Arthropoda; class Collembola; order Poduromorpha; family Neanuridae; genus Holacanthella; species Holacanthella duospinosa. The sequence goes on from NIPM01000033.1 coordinate 266,447, forward strand.
AATAAATAGTAGGTGAATTAAACTTTCGAATGACAAATAAATAGTAAGTGAATTAAACTTTTGAATGACCATTGACTACCCGAGTTTTTCAATTCTACACAGGCTGTGTACAACGTTATGTAGAAACTTTTGGCTATTTATGGCCCATTGTCTAAAGGATTAGACAGGGAATTGAAAAAACAAACATTCTCCACTTGTCTAAACTCAATAACATCTATCAGCTTCGAACCCACCACCACTCGATAGAACTCACTTACCTTAACACTTATGCCGCGTTTAAAGTCTCACCTTCTCGTCACTTTCACGTCACCTGCATCACTATTCTATCACTGCTGCCAATTTATAGTCGAAAGTGACGACAGTGAAGTGAAGGAAGTGATTCACTCTCTTCACTTCACGGCGTGAATCACTTCGTGTTCTCAAGTTTATAGTCAAAGAGGAATCACTGCCATCACTTCACTCCCTTCACTTTTGTCGAGTTGAATTGGATTCAACTTTTGGAAGAGAGGACGGGAGTGATGAAATGTTGAAGTGGAAAACTGAGACATTTACTGGCGGGAAAGTAAATATTTAAAATTTTACTCAAATTAATAGGAGTACAAAAGTGAAACTATAAATGGCTTGTTGCGCAAAGTGATTTAAGTTTTGATAGTGAAGTGATGAGGAAGTGATCGCAGTGACACTATAAATTTGAAAGCTGGAAAAGAGAAGACCGTGATTCACTTTCACTTTCACGTCATGCCGTGAAAAGAGTTATCACAGTGATACTCTAAACGCAGCATTACGCCACACTGCCTCTGATTGAGTTCAGACAGCAAAATAAAAATTGTTATTTTTCATACAAAAGTAACTTATCGAATCGGAAAATATTGTAGATTTGACGCCGTTGTTGATTTAGTTAATTGATACCTCAAGCGATCAGAAACTTTGAGTATATTGCGAACAATATATTCAATATTGCTATACTATGGAAATTTTCTTTCTAATGAACGCTAAAATTCTTTCTTAAATTCTTACCAAAAATGGCAAAAATCTTGTTAAAGATAAAAAATTGAAAAACAATGTTGAGCCCATAAATCCTTTTCGATTAAAAAAATACTCAAAATCTTGATAAAAAAATAGTCTTGTCAAAAATAAAAATCTTGCTAAAAATGAAAAAAGAAATTGTTTTTTACTGTTTATAAAATTCAAAAAATAAACTATTTATATTTCAATGATTATACAACTAAAGTCGGTATAATAGAGATTATTAACATATGCAAAACTTGAAATTAGCTATAGCTTTTAGTAGCATTTGAAAAATATTTTAAGAAATGTGGGAATGCCATGGAGACGAATTTGTTTACGGGTTACAATTTGTCCGAATTGGGAAAGAAGGAAGAGAACAAGAAAGAAAGAGGTCATTGCCCTTTGAGATCTTGAAGAGGAAGCATCTCTCTCCCTTTCTCTCTTTTATATTTGTCCTTTCTTATCTTTAGTTGTTTTTTATATTAAAGTTCTTGATTAACTTACCTTTCCCTAAACTCTATTAACTTAATTTAATTAACTCTACCATCTGACGCTACCCCCACCCCCACAGAAATAATGTTAAAAAAAAATGTTAAAAAAATTTTGCGAAATTTTTTCGTAAAACTTTTTTTATTTCTAAAAAATTGAAAATCTTCTGAAATCGTTTCCTTAATCGTCATGAAATTTCGCTAATCTGATGATAAATAAGACCCGAGAGATGCATGTTGGTTAGCAAGATTTAAGTAAAAATCCGTAGTATAATTATTTCTGGTCAAGTCCAATCTTACGAAAAGAGTTGTAAACTTATGCCAATAGCGACAATACTGGTTAATTTTTTTTACAATTTGGTCAATGTACTGTTTCTCCAGATAATGATTGGAGAAAGTAACAAACAATATAATGTCATATGCGGAGATTTTCTTTGAATTTGTCTAATTTGTTCTGCATAAAAAATCATTGACAGTTCCTGTAGAATTGATTCTGGCAGGTTGGCTCAGTATAATATTTTATTCATAGAGTTTGCTGAATTTTCTCTAGCGGTTTCTCTTAGACAGGATTTGTGCGTAATCGATTGTACACGATCTGTTCAATAGAAATGTCTATGTATGACCATGTCGAATGAGAGAGAATCATTTCGTCAGGAATCATTTTAGACAGGATTTCTACAGAATATAAAAACTCGGGTAGGAAAAAATTCAACTTTTGAATCACAAAAGAAATGTGTGAATTGAAGGTCATTCCCCCAAACTTTGTTTGGGTGTTGATTGAAAACATATTTCAAGAAAAGAAAAGGTCCCGTCACTTTGATCTTTCTGCGTAATATGTTATAGGGATACGAATATTTTCACCATCTAAAGCGAAGCGACAATACAAAATCTAAAAATTACCCTGGAAGATAGATAGTTTACGGCATCTTGAATTAAAAATTTTTTCGTCAATCTAGATTGTGTACTTTCCATTCTTCAAACCATTCAAATACTAACTTTCACCCAATGCAACCGCTAGATTCTGTTGTGTGATGTCAGCGGGGGTTTCTTGAGGCTTTCGCGTATTTAACGCTGTTGTATGAGGTAAATACGTTTCTAAATGTCCACCGTGACATAGATAGGTTCAGGTTGTGCTTGATTTTGGCTGTGGAAAAATACTTATAACAATTTTCTTGCAATATGAGTCGGTTACCTCTTGGGGAAAGTTCTACCTTCGCTCCACGTTTCTTATTCCTAGTTGGAGTTGCTTTGATTTTCATGAAGATCTGTATGCAGTATTAGATCTTCCAATTTTGTTCCCAATTTGCCGTANCTGTTGTGTGATGTCAGCGGGGGTTTCTTAAGGCTTTCGCGTATTTAACGCTGTTGTATGAGGTAAATACGTTTCTAAATGTCCACCGTGACATAGATAGGTTCNAGGCTTTCGCGTATTTAACGCTGTTGTATGAGGTAAATACGTTTCTAAATGTCCACCGTGACATAGATAGGTTCAGGTTGTGCTTGATTTTGGCTGTGGAAAAATACTTATAACAATTTTCTTGCAATATGAGTCGGTTACCTCTTGGGGAAAGTTCTACCTTCGCTCCACGTTTCTTATTCCTAGTTGGAGTTGCTTTGATTTTCATGAAGATCTGTATGCAGTATTAGATCTTCCAATTTTGTTCCCAATTTGCCGTATTGACATGCCAGTTATTATGAATGGATCAGTTTGTACCTCTCTCATTTGTCGATAAACACTTCCCTGTCGGCATGTTGCATCTTCAATAAATTTTATGGTAATTCGACGAATATTGCCAACTTTAATGTCAACAAATGTTTACATCATAAATAGTCGAAATTGAGGAAACAAAAATTCACGAAAATAACGATTTAATAGGTGTAAGAGTAATGTGCGGCCAAAAAATTTCACCAACTTTTTCCCACCACAAAATCCACTATGCGCGTTAACTCAACCAAATAAGGGAGTCTAGGTTTAAAATTGAATAATTATCGACATTAGACATTATAGGCTAACCTTGCTTAAGCGATTTCAATTTAACCAAATTGTTAAATACTTCATTTTTCAACAAAAGCAAAGCGCGGCCACAATATTTCATCAAACTGTAGAACCTAATAAAGCTATTAATAGGGAGACTTCCATTTCCTCCAATACAAAATCGGTGCGTGTTTTAGATGGGTGTCTATTCTAGGCACATTTTTATGCAGAGTGTTATTTAAGTAAATCTGGTTGCTAGGANCGTGTTTTAGATGGGTGTCTATTCTAGGCACATTTTTATGCAGAGTGTTATTTAAGTAAATCTGGTTGCTAGGGCATAAGAGTGACATAGCGTGGGTTGGTGGTGCCTCCATCATGTACATTACTTCAGAACTAAAATTTTCGCACAGAATTTGCGCGGCTAACAAATCTAACGGTTACTGGTTTTCTCATAATAAGTTAAAAGAAAAAACATTTGGAGGACAGAATCAAGTAAGAATTAGAAATAAATATTACAAGTTATTTCAAATAAATAATTTTCAAAAAACAAAAAACGTATAATATTAATTTGCTAAGTAAAGGATAAGTGTGTATATTTAAATTTGAGATTCTAGTGTCCGCCGGCGCATACTTCTAAACTTCTCAGCCTCGTTGGCATTTTTTGAAGTTTCAATGGAGAAAGTAAATTGTGCTATATAAATAACTCACTGTATATTCCTAACTATATTTTAATTTTTTTTTATCAAGTCTTCTTTAGGCATTTACGTTTTTTGGGTTTTATTTAGGCTTTTACGTGTTTTTCGATTATATTAAGACTTTCAGTTTTTTGTAGGTTTTCTTTAGGCAATCTTTTATTGTGTAAAAAGCTTTCTTTATGTTTTCTTTAGGTTTTCATTTTTTTTTGTTAGGTTTTCTTTAAGCTTTCTCTAGTTTTTTGTAGGTTATCTTCAAACAATCTTTAGGTTTTATTTATTTTTATTTTTGGGTTTTCTTTAGTTTATCTTAAGCATTTGTTACGTTTCTTTTTTTTTTATGTTCTTTTATTATTTTTATTTTTCTTCTTGTTTTTAGGTTTTTGTTTTAGGTAGGCATGGACTGTTAACGTGGGTGGTAGACATCGAGAACTGTCGAATTACTTCTGCCGGTTTTTCAGTTGGTATAATCTTGAGAGTCAAACTCCAAGCTTGTTTTTGTAACGTTAATTGTGCGTCATTAGTTCGTAAAATCCAAAGTTTGGGATGGGCGTAGAACGACAGATAGCAAAAAAATAATGTAAAATGCAAAAAAATTAGGGCATAATATCTTAGTTTATTTGTGGTTAAAATAGATTTTTATTTATTTTTCAAAAAGAACCAGCGGCCACATCATCATTGGATAAGGCCTTGTGCATCAAACGAGATCCTTTTAGGTCGTATTGATCCAAAGCAAATTCCATTGTATACGCCATAAAGTCACCACAGACACCGACGATTTGCATCAAATCTGCTCTAACACCTGGTGGAACTTCAAACTTCGCTGTAAATTTTTTCCCTTCTGTCCAAGTAGATGATGATTCTGAACTCCAACTATGGCTTGTGGCTTGACTAAATTGTAGATTTGTCTCAAAATTTGCTTGGATACCAAATATTTCCGTTCCAACACTGAATCCTACACTCTGCAACGCACCCCACTCTGTAGACCTTGATGAAGTTGAAGAAGAGCCAGTAGTGATACCCCTCGTGTACTCATACTCACAAGATAGACCATTCGATGACCCTCTGTTGGTACAGCTCACCACTTTCTCCCATTTATCTTTTGGGTGGCAGGTAGAACCTGGACTAGCAATATCACAACACTGCATCTCAACATTGTTCATTGCTGTCACATCTCCTGTGCTTGCGTCATTATCGACTTGTGTCCTTAACCCACAGATACCTTGCTTCTTTGCACACTTTTGCTCTGCAGTCCATACACCCCAATTTATTCCATCTCCTTCCAGGACTTGCGTATCAGAGTTGGAGCAGAACATACGCAGGTTCCCTGCTGCAGTGTCGTCTTGATAATATTCAAATTTGAGACTTATCATTTGGAAGCCTGTGAGCATTCCATCTCTACAACGAAAATTGCTACCCCAGCTACCCCAACCTCCTTCCAGACTCGTGATGTAGTGTTTGTAGTCCTCATTTGCCCCAGGAAGAGTACAGTAAAGAAGTATAGAATTCAGCGCAGAGTCATCCGAATTTTCCTGGTAACCTTTTGTCTTCAACGCAAAACCAGTGGCATAGAGTCCTTTGGGGCAGTATTGCCATTCTCCCCAATAACCCCAATTAGTTACTACAGGATTCTTGATAGTAAAATCTAACACAGAAGAATCAGATCTTAAAGAACGGATAATAGTTATGAGAATTTGATAAACATTTGAGAAATTAATCTCTTCATACTCAATAAAAATTTGAATTTCAACAAATCATAAATTTTGAACCTTTGATCCTAGTGACCTGTATCGTTGGAAACCTCTTTCCACACCAAATACGAAATAGGCTTCTCAATGCCTCGTTTGTCTGTACACAAATGACACTACACGGTAAAAATGGATTTGTGTCTCAGTTTAGAAGACACTAGGGGTCTACCAATAGCTCGAGTGGATTTGCGTGAGATTGTATAAGGTTCCTCTTTTACACAATTTGACGTAAAAGAGGAACTTTACACAATCTCACGCAAATCCACGCGAGCTATGAATTTGCGTGAGATTTAACAATTGGCTTACAGCAACTTTTCTGATTGTGTCGTGGATAAAATGTTGAGCTAATTTCTTGGAAATTTATAAAATTTAATTTAAAAATACTCGTGTTGTTTCGTGTCTAACCCGTGTCTTGTCGTTTCGTACATGTAGTAACCTGTTGTATCCACACGTTAAGTAATCTTTCCGTTTCGTGTCCCATGTAAACACAACACGTTGAGAAGACTAATACGAATATACTATTGGTTGTGCCCATTAACCCAATCTGTGACGTCTGGATGTCGTGAAATGTTATAAAAGTTATTTATTTTAACATCGGCAAATCGTTTGAAAGTTCTTGAAAATTAAAAGGCAACTTTAGTAATCGATTTATCAACTAAAAGCCAAATAAATAGCTAACGACCATACTAATGCCCAGGATCATTTTACATATATTTTGTTATTAGCTTTATGAATAAAATCGTTTAAGTTATAGACTAAATTTATATACTTATTATAAATTAAGTTTTAAACATTAACCCAAGTTTGTCTATAGTCATAGTTTAAAGCTACTTAATATTTTATTACAATTTCTCATTATTAACCGCGAACAGTGATTCTGTGACGTGAGTTATACAATAGCTCGTATGTGCGTGGATCTGTCCGAATGTGTGTATTTCTAATTCAAGTTTTCTATAATGATTTCCTGTTGCTGAAACAACTGTAATATCTCTAATCGTCAGATTGAAGCTTGTATTAAATAGCTCTTCAACGTATCTATTCATATCAATTCATGATTGTGTTTTGTAGTATGCATTTAAATAGCACAAAACATGTTGGTTGGTATTACATACATCGTCTAAAATATCTATAATCTCAACTGTATCACGAAGTTTTTTTTCATAAATAGAGTATTTGAAACTATATTTTTTATGTACGTTTTCGTGCAATTTCTATACACCTCGTTTAGTGGTATCATCAGTAAAGTATCTATATTATATTCCAGATCACTGTTTGCTGCAATTATCAGCAAAACCTGTATCTTTATCTGGCTCTGTGTATTTGTTTTATCTCAAAGTATGTGCATTTCTATTCAACCTAGGCATTGGTTGTTGCAAATTACAGCGAGACGTTTTGACACATTTTATGCTGTTCTAAGTCAACTTATGCTAGGTGCAGCAAAATATTCTTTCAAGAATCATAAAATTATTGCCAATTTTACTAATCTTATTCCTCTCATACCAGCACCCTTGCCGATAGACTATGAATAAAACTTTATTTTGTCTCAAATAACCAGTACAAATTAGTCTAACTTGAGCAAAATTTACCAAATTTAAGCAACACAGCGGTGTTGGTTTCGTCGTTTATGTAGCTTTTTGAATTTAACATAAGATAATTTTCGTGTCGACAAACTTACCTCCTGCGGCAAGATCAAGCTTTCCAGCAACAATTATTGTTGTTGCACAGAATAATAAAAACATTTTTTTTCTGCTGTATATTGATTGAATATTAAAGAAAAAATAAAACTGAAGTTGTCTGTTAGATTAGTTGCAGTTAGATTTAAAGGTTTAAATTTGAACTTGTCTGTGGTTGAATTGTCTTTGTTAAGTGAAACATCAGATGACTCGGTATATAAGATGATTAATTCATATTCGAATTTATACAATGTTCCAACAATATACAAACACTTCTGTAATAAATTAATTGGAAAGTGCATAGTTTTCCTACAATACGAAATGGGATGGCAACAACGCATTCCTGTTATCAAAAAATTTTAGCTTAATTTGCTTACCGTAACATTGAGAAAGTTTTAGTTCTCTCCTTGTATTAACTTTTGACGAAAGTTGAGAAAGAAGACAAAATTTTCTACTTTGAATCATGCTCAATTTTCCACACTATCTTGAAAAACCTGTTTCAATTCTCAACATTGAAAAGGTATGTCAAGTTGGTAAGAATCATAAATTTAATATTCATTGGTTCATTGGCATAATATCTTACCTCTTTATCCCGAAAAGAAAAAAAAATTTTTTTTAATAGTATTAAATGTTTACCTAGTGAACCTAAAATTTGATTTTTCGAACATGATCCACTGCTTTCCCTCTATAAACGGCTAGCTATTACTCTGGACATGTTTGGTAAGTTATAAATGACGTTACTCATGTCACATAACATTAAGGTTGTATATTTAGCCAAAGTCCATGAGTAAGCAGTAAGTTCTATCACGATATATTTTGTGCAACATATACAAATGTTCTAGAATTTTTAAATCATAAAAAAATTTTATCAAAATTTTTTTCCCATTTGAATATTTACTAAAGTTAAATTTCCATTCGACAAAAATGGTTCGCTCAAACATCAATTTTTTATTACTTTTACATTTAGGTGCATGCAGAAATATCTAATATAATTGCTACAAAAATGTGTTTGGTTGGATTGGAGCAAAAATCAGTTGTGGAGTATAAGAAGCTGTACGAANTAATATAATTGCTACAAAAATGTGTTTGGTTGGAGCAAAAATCAGTTGTGGAGTATAAGAAGCTGTACGAAGTGAGAAATATTATGAAATATAATACGTGATTGGGACTCTGTCAATTCCAGAATTCACATTATTGGAATTTTTAATATTTTTGAGTCTTGCAATATATCAGAGAAAAGTGTAGTATGAAAACTATTTAAAATTGATGCTCCAATGCGTCTCATATCTTACACACGTTTCCCATATTAAGAATGCTAATTCATCAATATATATCTATACGGTTATATAACAATTCAATATTTTTGACTAGCTGACGACAAAAAATTGTAAAGGATTCACAATGAATTTTTTTTAAATAGAGTAAAGAAAATTATTAATAATTTATTGACCTCAACTTATTTTTTTTTAACTAAATTTAAAAATTCTGACCTATTTACTAGTGGATATCTGGAAAATACCAAATTTTCTACTAGNGTTATATAACAATTCAATATTTTTGACTAGCTGACGACAAAAAATTGTAAAGGATTCACAATGAATTTTTTTTTAAATAGAGTAAAGAAAATTATTAATAATTTATTGACCTCAACTTATTTTTTTTAACTAAATTTAAAAATTCTGACCTATTTACTAGTGGATATCTGGAAAATACCAAATTTTCTACTAGTGGATATCAATACAAGAATTTGGAGACTATTTGTTTTAATTAAAAGATCTTATAAAAATAATATACTGTTGTCNTTTTTAATTAAAACATCTTATAAAAATAATATACTGTTGTCCTTATAGAACCAAAAATTATAAAAAATTATTAAAAAAAATTAATTTTGTCAATTAATTTCATTCAATTGAGTTTAATTAAAATTATATTAATTANTTTACTAGTGGATATCTGGAAAATACCAAATTTTCTACTAGTGGATATCAATACAAGAATTTGGAGACTATTTGTTTTAATTAAAAGATCTTATAAAAATAATATACTGTTGTCCTTATAGAACCAAAAATTATAAAAAATTATTAAAAAAAATTATTAAAAAAAATTAATTTTGTCAATTAATTTCATTCAATTGAGTTTAATTAAAATTATATTAATTANAAAAAATTATTAAAAAAAATTAATTTTGTCAATTAATTTCATTCAATTGAGTTTAATTAAAATTATATTAATTAAACAGGAAATCTTAACATATTCATACCATTTTTTTGGTATAACTACTAGCTGCTTAGGTTTCCTGACAACCCACAGAGTTAGTAATATAACCTCTAATTACTGGGTTACCAAGCAATTATAGCTGTAATTATTGAAAAATTAATCATCTCACAAATGAACACAAGAATTTCCTTACAAGTAGCAATTTATTAAACAAGGTCTATTCGGAATTTAACTACAAAGGACATCTCACCAAAAACTTGTCGTTAATTTTAAGAGGATAGATGGAGGTAGATTGTTTGTAAAATACCGTCGATGTCATTGGAGTTTATGATTAGTTTGAACTACTAAAGCTAAATTCTTGCCCAGAAAAAATTAGTACTAACGAAAGACGAAGATGTTAATATCTANAGTTTGAACTACTAAAGCTAAATTCTTGCCCAGAAAAAATTAGTACTAACGAAAGACGAAGATGTTAATATCTATTACTTTACTATGTATTAAATTTATTAAATAACGATTAAATGTGAAGTCATTTCCCTAGTATAAATAAGTTGAATACGTGTCTCGGGTTTGAGCAAAAGATGTCGGTACAATAGGTCAGCGCATCACAGATCCGATAGAATTTGATGANGTTTGAACTACTAAAGCTAAATTCTTGCCCAGAAAAAATTAGTACTAACGAAAGACGAAGATGTTAATATCTAATTACTTTACTAAGTATTAAATTTATTAAATAACGAGTAAATGTGAAGTCATTTCCCTAGTATAAATAAGTTGAGTACGTGTCTCGGGTTTGAGCAAAAGATGTCGGTACAATAGGTCAGCGCATCACAGATCCGATAGAATTTGATGANTACGTGTCTCGGGTTTGAGCAAAAGATGTCGGTACAATAGGTCAGCGCATCACAGATCCGATAGAATTTGATGAAAATTTCAGTCAGAAGTACTCTGAAACATGTTGTTCAAAATGGCATACGCTGCAATTGACCTCAGGAGGTCACCAAAAGTCAACTTTTTGACTTGTTGAGAAACCCCCGAATTTGAAATCATTTGAAAGCTCTTCGTGAACTAATGTCGTAGCAAGTTGCCGCATAGACAGAAACTGCTTACCTTAACCTCAAGTGGTCACCAAAAGTCACATCTTCGGATTGATAAAACATATGGCCTGTTTGGTATCACTAGAAAGCTCTTGGTATGCTGATTGCAAATCAAGTCATCATATATCCATATAATTATTAGATTTACCTCAAATTTCTTCCTTCTGGTTACAAAATTTGACGTTTGGTTACCTGTGGAGGTAAAACTAATAATTTTACAGATATATGACGATTTGATTCGTAATCCTCTGAGGTAAAATTGTTTTACAGACTTTTTTTTAGCTTGCGCCTAACGAGGGTGAAGCCTTCCATGCCCGTACTATATCATATGAGTTTCAACTTTTCAAAAACTTGTCACTTTACAACTGAAAATTATGACATTTAGTTACCAGTTATCATCAAATATACAAATGCAAATGTTTAAAAATAAGCTAAAAAAATTTTTTCACACAATTAAAAGCTAATTTCTGATTTTATTTCTGGCCAATTTTTTTTTAATTCCACTTGAATTTAGTTGAATTCATTTTTTAGAAGTAACCTCTGATCACTTGCGCACGAGATAATTTCTTTTGCAACAACAACTTCCCTTGTACAGTGGATTCATCCAAAGCAAATTCCATTGTAAAAGCCTTAAAATCACCGCAGACTCCGACGATTTGTTTCAAATCTGCTCTCATACCTGGTGCAACATTAAATTTGGCTGTAAATTTCTTTCCTTCTGTCCAAGTTGATGTTGTTTCCGTACTCCAGCTATGCTGTGTCGTTTGGCTAAATCCCAAATTTGCTTCAAAATTGGTTTGGATACCAAATATTTCAGTTCCGACACTGAAACCTACACTCTGTTGTGCTCCCCATTCTGAAGAACTTGACGAACTTGAGCCAGACCCAGCAGTAATACCTACCGTATACTCGTACTCACAAGATAGGCTGTTCGACCCTTTGTTAATGCAAGTAACTACTTTCTGCCATGCATCTTTGGGATGACAGGTAGCTCCAGGGCTGGCTATGTCACAACAGCGCATGTCTACATTGTTTAATGAGGTGTCATCACCTCCTCCTTGATTTCCTTCAACTTGTGTTTGGAACCCACATATTCCTTGCATCTTTCCACATTTTTGTTCAGCAGTCCAATCTCCCCAACTCATTCCGTCACCTTCTAGTACTGGAGTTTCAGTGTTTGAGCAGAACATTCTCAAGTTATTTGCCGCAGTGTCGTCTCCACCTCCCAGGTTTTTTTCAGATCTCAATTGAAACCCTGTGAGCATGCCTTCTCTACAACGAGAATCGCTACCCCAGCCTCCCCATTCTCCTTCAGAACTGGAGATCCAGTTCTTGTAGTCCTCGTTCGACCCAGGGATAGTACAGTAAAGTAAGATACCATTCAATGCTGTGTCATCTCCGTTCCCTTGTTCTCTTTCTGTCTTGAGCTTGAAGCCAGTGACATATTGTCCTTTGGGACAGTATTGCCAATCACCCCATGCACCCCAATCAGTCACCCGCGGACTCTTGATTGTAAAATCTTGAATAAATAATGATATTATTTAGAAGGTTAATTACACCGTCTCTTATATTCAACAGATTAAACAACTAGCTCCAGCTGCAATTCGCCATTTCACAAATCATACTAAGCAAAAATCAGCACTGGACGACATATCTGCTTTACCAACATAGAGAGATTCTCTGTAGAAAGAAATGATACCGAATACAACAGGTTTTCATATCAACTAACCTAACGATTCATTAATTCCGTAGCAGATAAATGTTATTCACGATAATAAGTAATAAAATAAATAAAAAATTTCAAACGACATTGTACAGAAGGTGTCTACCAATAGCTTGCGTGGATTTGCGTGAGATTGTGTGAAGTTCCTCTTTTAAGTAAAATTGTGTGTTTGTGTAAAAACCGAGAGAGATTTTACGAAATTGTATCCTCTCTCATTGGTTAGAGTCACTAANACATATCTGCTTTACCAACATAGAGAGATTCTCTGTAGAAAGAAATGATACCGAATACAACAGGTTTTCATATAAACTAACCTAACGATTCAGTAATTCCGTAGCAGATAAATGTTATTCACGATAATAAGTAACAAAATAACTAAAAAATTTCAAACGACATTGTACAGAAGGTGTCTACCAATAGCTTGCGTGTATTTTCGTGAGATTATGTGAAGTTCCTCTTTTAAGTAAAATTGTGTGTTTGTGTAAAAACCGAGAGATTTTACGAAATTGTATCCTCTCTCATTGGTTAGAGTCACTAAGCCCATCCCACTTGAGTGAGATTGTGTAAAAGAGGAACTTTACACAATCTCACGCAAATCCACGCAAGCTATTGGTAGACACCTAGAGTGTTTCAACGAAAATCAAACTCACTTTATTCACCTTTCGCCCAAAATGGCTATGATGAGTTAATGTAATACGAGGGTAGAATTTCGATTACAAAAATGAGTGGCAAATTAAGCACCTTTTTCTAAGAAAATTTCAATGTCATACTCTTACTGTTTTTTTTTCTAATTTCCTTTTTTTGTAACACTCCCTATATACGGCAAAACGACAAACAATAATCACGGTAAAAAACTCTAGACAGGAGAATAATTTTGAATGCCACCTTACCCAGATGGATCCAAATAAGTGATATTAAAATCGTTCAGAAACCTTGCCTTAGATTAAGGTTTATTTCTGTTTCAATTTCCCAATACCTTACAAAAAAATTGCAAAACTAAATTTACTTGCTTCCAAGTACCGACACCAAACTTTTAGTAGCAAATAAACCTAAACAAAATCTAGCAAATAAACGTAAAGAAAATAAGCCTCTAAATACTTGCAAATTATAAAACATAAATATGTGTCGTGCGTGACTGTTGATGCAATTTAAACAATTTTTGTATTAATATTTTTTAAATCCGTTAAACTTACCACCTACTGCGAGATGAAGGTTCGCTACAACAATAACTGTATAGAATAATGGTAACATGTTTACTGATATACGTTGAATAAATAATAAAGTGCATGTAGGAACAACATCATTTTATGGCAGATATAATCAAGCTCGGAAATGGAAATTGTTTCATTTGGTGGTTGAGTTATCTCGGTTGAGTTGAGTTTAGACGACGGTATGTTTCCCGGTTCGCATTGAAGTAACCAAAATTAAAATCAACGAAATAATAAAGTCGAATTTGAAGTGTCGAAAATTAAAGTTAGTGAGAAAAAAATTACCATAGAAATCAAAAATTCATGAATTACAGCATGCTGTATGTCAATAATTAATCCGTTGTCTCACAAAAGAATTTTGGACAATAAAAGCATAATGAATCAATAAATCATAAAAAAAAANATAATTAATCCGTTGTCTCACAAAAGAATTTTGGACAATAAAAGCATAATGAATCAATAAATCATAAAAAAAAATCATGAAGGTTGCCATTGAAGTGAGTGAAATATTGAATTGGTCGAAAATGAAGTAACATAAGAACANGAAGGTTGCCATTGAAGTGAGTGAAATATTGAATTGGTCGAAAATGAAGTAACATAAGAACATAAAAGCACTATCAGTAAGATTTTCGACACTTCATTTGCGGCTACTTCAATAGACACTAAGATAAAAAAAAATGAAATTGATTGAGTTATAGGTTAATTTGCTAATTGTTTGAAAACAACTTTATCAAACAAGGAAGCTGGAAGACTTGCACCCGCAAATTCTGAACACCATAGAAGATTATGACACCGAACAAGTGTCTTAAAATATTTAATACTTCTGGCTCACAACCTCAAATTTTCTTTATTTGAAAAGACCCATAATTGGAACTTTAAAAATATGCTCAGAAAAGCGTCGAAGAGTCAGTTGGGAGCAAAACATAGATACAAGCATCTCTAGTCATAAGATCAAAGGATCATATTGTTTGAGCCAATTTTGCAATGAAAAGTATATAGTAAAATTATTTAGAATTCTTTAGTAAATAGCCTCATTTGCTAGCTTGATTCGGACTATAGAAAAATTTGGCTCGGCTAGCATCGGAAGATCATATAGTAGAAACAAACCATTAATAGTAGCTTTTCTAGTCTTACCATTAACTATTTATTCGGTTGGTGCTATTGAAAAATATACTTAAACTAGCATCAAAACGTCACTTGTAGGTTAGCCAAAAACCAGTTCCTTAAATAAGTTATCAATTAAAATTATGAGTGAGGAAGTTAAGTAAGGCTGCTAATAATAGATTGTCACAACAGTTAGTGGTAGTATGTGACAAGATAATGTGTATTAATGGTTTGCGGTGAAGATGCACAAATTCGTAATTTACGGATGGATATNTAGTATGTGACAAGATAATGTGTATTAATGGTTTGCGGTGAAGATGCACAAATTCGTAATTTACGGATGGATATGATACAATACTGGACAACTATAATTTGATAGGAATAACAGATATATTTAATGACAATATCTCAGTGCCAATAGTGCTTGTGTCGTCTTATTCAGTTGAGCAAGAATACATTTGTGACAATGTTGCAAACAAAAATTCCAAATCATTTTTTTACCTACTTTGAAGTGATACTAATGTGAGCTTTACGTTGTTGACTTTGCATCTATCATTGGCATTTACTCATGCAATTAAAACAATATAAATATCATTAATACATGATATGTACCAAGGAAAAATGATTGCAAAATGTAGAATTCAGTAACTATCGCACGTTATNATATCATTAATACATGATATGTACCAAGGAAAAATGATTGCAAAATGTAGAATTCAGTAACTATCGCACGTTACATTAATATATAGATATGACAAAAAATATAAACGGACACTACGATCGCATAAACCTCTCCAGCAACACTGTTTGCTGTTGTCAAGCATGAGCGGAAACTTTCCTGAGAGATAAAGAGACCCATCGTGCGGTATTGAAATGTTGTTTAATCTACATTAGATTTGCCACACGTTCNTCCTGAGAGATAAAGAGACCCATCGTGCGGTATTGAAATGTTGTTTAATCTACATTAGATTTGCCACACGTTCTAGGTTCTACAAGTACATGGACCTGTACCTGTACGTATTTCAATAAGTACACCCTACCGGAACCTGGAACTTCTGATGCATGTTCATGATTCAGCAGATACCTGAACTTGAAACCTGAATTTGGAAAATAAAAGGCGAATGCACACTGAAGCCACTGGCAATTCATTATCTATCTAATAATTCGAGTTTATCTAGCAAATTTAGAGTTAATGGAATGTGCGGTAAAAGTGTTATGCTCCAATAATTTATTCTGCTTCTCTCACCAAGCGTACAAAATGAACATGCTTCTATAAATTGACTTAATATGAATTGAAGTATTAGAAAAATACCCGTTTTGGTGGGTTGCACTTCCTGGGAGTTTCTGCATTGAATTCTTTTCTTTTTTTGAAAAGGAGAATATTAAACTTCGCCTAAGTTGAATTCGGTGTAGCCAAAACTTGGTTAAGTGTTTCCAACTAATTTTTTTCAACCTGTGCTTTACAGATAAATAAGTTATCACTAAAAAGATACTTCTGAGGTCTAGTAGATTCTAAATGAGGATTATTANGTGCTTTACAGATAAATAAGTTATCACTAAAAAGATACTTCTGAGGTCTAGTAGATTCTAAATGAGGATTATTAGGAGTAAGTCAATCGACATCCTAGTAAGGAGTGTGACGATTAGTTTTCTAATAAGAACAATGTTGAATCTTTCACAGATTTTCTCAAATGCTAAACGAAGATAAAGGTAAATCCATATTCTATATAAAGGAAAAAGGAAACAATAAATTGTGGGCTTGACATAAAATAATTCCAATAATTTTATTTTGAATATTAAGATATGTCGGCATGTTCATAATTATTTGGGGAATATTCCCTGAACAACTTAACAGAAAGAATTGAAGGTTCTGGTGAAAATTAAAGATTCCCGGTAAGAAATTCGTTTAGTCCAAATCCGATGCAATTGAGTTGTGAATATTATTGCTCGTAAAGCTAATTTAGTAATTTTTTCAGACCGTGTCTACCTATTACATTGAAATTTATCATGTTAGTCAATCAGGTTTCGGTTCAGGTTCCGAAAAGAAGCATGACCTTAACCTAAACTTGATTCTTCAGGTTTATTTTTAGCAAGTTGAACCTGCACCTTCTTTTCCACGTCGAGGTACTTGAATTACCTGCTCCTGCGTATCAGGTTCAAATCCTTATATCTGGACCAGGAGCAGAACCTGAAATCTGGTTTGGAACGTGAACCTGCTCGAACTCTGCTTTTCTTTATGGGAACGCCTTTCCTAAATCAAATATCATCACAAATGTATTGATTGATGAACTCAAAATCAACAGGAGTTATGAGCTATACCTATTCACTTTAAACAAAAGTTGTTTAAGAGACTGAAAAAACACTTCAAGTGTAATAAACGAGATGGTATTACAACCTATATAATATAATAACATAACTGTACTGTACGTCCAAACAAAATGTGTGGTAACATACATTATGATTTGGTCTACGGTTCGTTACCCCGTTGCTAGGGTTTATTTATCGCCTTTTCTGTAGTTAAATAAACAATAATAATTAAGTTTTTTCGGCTTCACAATATTGGTTATAGAAACTAGAATAATGAATTTAAAGCTCCAAATATATCTTCTTTGATGTTTGTTTTCAAATCCGTGGTGCACCGTTTGGATAACGGAGCATAGGCTCTAGAGAACGAGCGAAACTATTTGCGTTGAAACAGGAAAAGTCCTGTTCTGTGAATGGAAGGAGTACAGCTGTCCCCAAGAGCAAAAGCAAGAGCGCTTGAAGAGGGAGGGAAGCACGAAATGCGCGGTAGAGCAGACTACGAGTACTTCTTGGTGGAATCACCACTTCTTCTTCTTCTTCGCCGGATTCTTCGTTGCTATAGAAATGAGAAAAAGAGTAAAGAATTAAGAAACTCCGTGAGATGTTGCTAGGAGTATTTGGTATTACTTGTGAGTGCTTAGTGGAGATAAACTCCGTGCTGGACTAGAACGACTGTGGGAGGCAATCTAAACGGAACACAAGAGAAATTAAAAAAAAATTCTACTGCGATGAAGCAATGTTGAATTTGCTTTGCGCAGACATCTTCAATCTCATTGATTTCGTATAATTTCTCTAAAACCCTAGTTTTTCTAAAAACGGTATCCTTTTTGAGTAAATTTAACAATTTGATAATATTCATGCAGACAAATGAATGGTCCATTCAATAAATGTACACAGTAATTTGGAAAATTCTGGATGAACACTGTAAAGTGGTTAAACATAATCTCAAAAGCGGATATACCGTAGACTGACTTGAATTTGATATAGAGTTGATTTTGAACACTTCAATTCAGTTTCACAGCCCTTTTAAATTTTTACTTATTAAAAATGAGTTGCAACCGTAGAAACCGCGAACCTCAACTACAATATCAAGAATACAAATATCTCTGTTGTGGCTTTTAAAGCCGTCATATTTTTTCGATTCCTCCTATTATGACAAGTATTTTTAATTGGCTCTACGGATAGAGTAATTTTGTAACTAAACTTGACTCCAATTTACCAAAGGTTTTAATTTCATGTATCTCTCTTTGGCTGTTAAATCCGTCATCTCTTTCCGCTTCCTTCTAGTATTTCAAGTATTTCTCAATGGCTCCAAGAATGAAGTAATTTTGTACCTAAAACTGCCTCCAATTTTGTAAATGCTGCTAATTTTATGTCTCTTTGTATGACCCTTAAAACCCCCACATTTTCTGCCTAATAATTTTTACCAGAAATTAGTTCCTAATTTGCCAATGCTTCTAATTTCATGTGTCTCTTTTTGGCTCTTAAAACTTTCATTCGTTTCCGCTTGCTCCAATTATGTCAAATACTTTACTTGATTGTTCTATATGCTGTGCGGCAATAAGAAACACTTTGATTTAATAGAAAGTAGAATTTCAGAGTAAATTAAAACTTGTAAAAGATGACGAGGTAGATCAATATAAAATTCATGGAGCAAGTACAGGGTGAACCAACTTAATCCGGGTCGTAGAAACTCGCTTTCACCAAAAAAAATTTAAGACAGCAAATAAAGAGCGCGAAATAGAAAAGTTGTAAGGAATGAAGTANACTCGCTTTCACCAAAAAAAATTTAAGACAGCAAATAAAGAGCGCGAAATAGAAAAGTTGTAAGGAATGAAGTAGCGTGTGTTTGAGAAAACATTCCTCTGCAAAAATAAATTAATTTAAATAAAGGCGATTCTGTAATGCTGAAAGATGGGTAGTTGAGAGAAATGAGGAACTAGAGGAATGGGGTACGATCCCTTGGCATCTATTCCACCTGACTCAACAGAGAACCTGCCGACCCCTCATCTCTCTGTCTCTCTGCTTTGCTCCATTGCTTTGCATCGGAACAGATATTTTATAGTGATTACAATAAAATTAACTTCACTTCCATCATTTACTATTCTCTATCGCCTGCCCCAAGCCGTTTTTGGTGAAAGGCGAAGAAAGAAGGCCCGGATTAAGTTGGTTCACCCTGTATTGTCTCAATACATTAGTGAAACATCTCATTTAGAATCACTTTGTACCAAATGAACTAAAAGATAGTTTTTGAATTTAAACTCAATTTTATACACTATCTAATCGTTGCTCCATGTTTTCATATGTAGCTGTCAATATTTGACTCTGAAAACCTTTCTATCAAATCAAGTAATTTTCATCAGTTCTTATTCTATCAAGTATGTATATAGCTAGTTCTCACCTTAGAGTAAATTTGAAGTTGACGTTGCGGGGTAATGCTTTTTATAGGTTTCTCTATTTGGCTCTACAAATTTACGTAACCTATCTTTTCACTTCTTTTGGATTCATTCTACAGTAAACCTCGGATAAGCTGGATTTCAAGGGACCGGAAAATATGGTTCGTGGTAACCGAGGTTCGGCTTAAGCGTAAGCTGAACATACAACTTGGGAAATAATTTGTTCGTCTTGGCCGAGGTAGTTTTAATTTGGCATTACTTTATAATAGTAAGTTGTTCTGGAGACTAAAAATGACTAAAAATATATCATTGGTTCATTTTCTGTCGAATTTCAATGTCTGAAAACTCATTCAAAAAAAGTTATTCGTTAAATTTTGTAAGAAAAAAGGTGAAGATTCTTTAAAAATTGATCAATTAATTGGTGTTCGTGTTAACCGATGTAAAAAAGCATGTGCCTTTGGACTGGGACCACGGAAAGGCGTTCGTGGTAGCCGAGGGTTTGGCTTAACCGAGTTCGGCTTAGCCATTTCATTTATACACAAATTCCCTATCTCAGGGTGCGGACCGGATCAAGTGGTTCGTGGTAACCGAGGGTCCGTGGTAACCGAGGTCGGCTTATCCGAGGTTTACTGTATTATGTCAAGTATTTCTAGTTACTTTTCATTATAGAAAAATTTTGAACGTAATTTTGCCGGGTAAAGCTATTTCTAGGTGTCTCTATCTGCCTTTACAGCCCTACGTCTCTATCCGCTTGTTTCGAATTCTTTCTATTATGTCAAGTATTTCTAATATCCCGAACAATGTAAATAGTACCAATGCAGTTAATCATAAATATTGCGCCCGGATCGACAAACGGACGCGACGATTATGAACCACTGCAATTTCGCTGTTCGCGGTTAATAATTCCGGTTGACCAGCTCAGGGTGGCCCGATGACACATTTACCCATTGTGTCGTACGGATAAATTGCATCTGCCAGGAAGTTTAATATTATTTGCTTTCTCTAAAACCTATTAAGAATTAGCGCATAACCTAGTTGATTTTCAAAATACTTTGTCCAAAAAAAAATTCATTAATTTGGTCAAGAAAAAATACAATTGGACCAAATTAAGTAGTGCCTTGTTATACAAGGCACTACTCTTCTAGGGAATATTGTCATGAGTAAAATTAGTGAAGTTGCCACGTTTTCAATTTAAAAAATATTCATCGTTTAAAGTTAAGCCAGTTGATGATATGTCTGAACCATATTGTCCCTAAGGAATTTTACTGTCACTAATCGGGTAGCGAAATTCTCGTCAAATTACGAAAAATATGGAGTAACACTATTTTGAACAAGGGTGAAGTATACCTTAGACGTAAGTAAAAAAAAAATTTATATGAAGTTGCATAAACACATGTTATAAGAGAAAATTTTTTAGTGCGAGGAAAACTCTGTTTTTTCTGGACGTCTATAGAAAATCATTTCTTTCTCTTATGATCATTAGTATTAGACAGTTTTTTTAGCAAAATAATAGATACTTAGAATTCTATGCATGCTACTGTTGCGCATGCGCCGTACCTGTTCAGACAAGTTTAAGACCAAACGCTCTCCACTTTCAACACCACTGATTTCAAACTCTTCTTCCAAAATTCCACTCAAGTGACTGATGTAGGCTTCCAACACTCTCAACTGTATTTTAAGCTGTTGGTTGAGATTTGCGATACGATCCAGCATATCACTACACTCTGAGGTGGTCGCAATTCTATCTGATATGTCCAAGCTAGGTAACAATCGACCTTCTCGCTCAATTGCTTTTGCATTCACAAAAAGTTGTTCTGCAGTCTGTTGAAGTGTCCGAAGTCCCGGTTCAATTCTTACCAGTCGCTCACTCAGTTCCTGTAGAAAAAAAATGTAAAAATTATGGTTTAGAACTCATTTGGTCGACAATTAGGTTCAAAAATTTAAGAAATAACCTTGAAAGCTTTCTGCTTGTTGAGAATGAGATCCTTTGGTGCTGCCAAGTTGACTGGTTCGAGGTCTCTAATAGACTCTTGTACGTTCGCCAAATAATCTTCGTATTCTTGCACAGTCTCATGAAATTCCGGATTCTGTAGTTGGTATAAATTGAACAAATTAGGTTTTTTCGAGACAAAAAAATGTGCTTAAGAAGCATGCGTCGCCAAATGTCGCACAAAAATGAGTTTGATCACTTCTGGACGTTTATTAATTGTAAATACTTACTTCCATGAGTGCAATTTGAAGACGAGCTTGCCAAGTGGCACAATTGTGACAAACTCGCTTCCACCAGAGAAGCGCTTTACTCAGTCTGNTCCATGAGTGCAATTTGAAGACGAGCTTGCCAAGTGGCACAATTGTGACAAACTCGCTTCCACCAGAGAAGCGCTTTACTCAGTCTGGTTTCAAGCTGTGCCAATTCCGGTGAGTCAATGACCCCTTGCGTACTACCATGAGAGCTCAAATGGTTGAGAACACCCGAGAGTGAATTGGCAAGAGTACGGTGACTGTCCAAGTCAAGAATTAATTCCTAATGATATTNGTTGAGAACACCCGAGAGTGAATTGGCAAGAGTACGGTGACTGTCCAAGTCAAGAATTAATTCCTAATGATATTTATATATATATATATATAATTATTAATTTTATAAAACTGAAACATCATGCGGTTTGAATAGATTTCAATTTCATNTATATATATATATATATAATTATTAATTTTATAAAACTGAAACATCATGCGGTTTGAATAGATTTCAATTTCATACCCTATGACTCAATATGGCATCTTCGAGTTCTTCCAAATTTGTTGGTGGTCGACTCTTCATTCTTTCTTTGAGAGTACCTTCTGAGTGTTGGAGCCATTGCTCCAATCGCCAAAGAGTGCTCTCCCATGTACCCCGTTTGACAGGAGAACAAATCGGACAAGTCATAATTTTCTTTGCTGGAGCACCCTCTTGTAAATTTTCACCAAAACTTCTAGCATTTTTTTCTAAATTTTTGAATCTTAGATTTAATTCTTGAACTGCAATGCTATTGGTTGTTTCTTCTACTGACGTTACTTCTTCTAAAAGTTTTTGAAGATGGATACAGATTTCAACACTTGCCTGAGCTATCCCTAGACCTTTTGCCTGGAAAACATATTAGGAAAAAAATATTGAAACAGACGGACACGAAGATTACAATACTCTGTAACTACCGAAGGAATCGATGAAATGAAAAACAAACTTTTTAGTAATAACAACATTGAATATTTTACTCAAGCTATAAAAACTTACCAATTGGTCTAAAGTTGGTGTTTTTGTAACTTCTGGTGAGAGTAATTCTTCTAATTGGTCAAGAGTATTTAAACCTTCGTGAATTGCTTTGTCAAGTTCTTTTTTATAGATATCAACTCTACCGAGAGAGGGTGATAGTGTCTGTTCTTCAGAAATTACTACTTTTGGAACTATTTTTGATTCTATGTCACTTAGTTTCTTGGACATGGTCAATGTGTCAGCCTGGACACCTATTTCTTGACCAAGTGGTAAAGTAGAGACTTGTACAGCTACTGCTTCAAGTCCTATCGTCGCTTGTTTATTTGGTTTTGACTGTGAAGTTAAAATAAACAAAATTGATTGGATAGTGTTTTAAAATTATGTAAGAAAAAAAAATTGTACCTTTTTCTTGATTGTTTTCAGTGTATTTTTAAGTTTAATTTCAAATTCCATTTTGAGTGAATTGTAGGTTTGAAGACGTAAAAGTATAGGGTGATTTGGAGCGAGATTTGAAATTTCTTTTACATAATGAGTCCATTCATTATCACGATTTTTGGCAGTAGTTAAAGCATCAGTCAATGTGTCAAGCTCATTGATTTTTTCTCGCCGGGATAGTTTATTATTCTCTTGTAGTAACATCGAAGCCTTAAAAATGAAATTTTATGGTAAAAATTAGAATATTTTCTAAAAAAAAACTGGACTAATTGGATAAAAATTAAATTCAAATTTACCTGGTTTGAAATGTCTTGGATAACTTCTTGGGCTTCATCAAGACAGAGAGAAAGAGACTGTACATTTTCTTCAACTGTTTGAATATCATGGAAAGTTTTAACAGAATTTCGCCAAGTTGACAGAATTTCTTTTACACGTTCACTCAGAGTGCTACAGGAGCTTGCATCAATTTTATTGACCAAGTAGAAGTAGTCATTGCGCAANTTTACACGTTCACTCAGAGTGCTACAGGAGCTTGCATCAATTTTATTGACCAAGTAGAAGTAGTCATTGCGCAAGTCCTCAATTTTTGGAACCAGTCGATCAACCAACTCAACTAATGGCTGAAAAAAATCCAAATTCAATGGCAAAATTCAAAGATTTGTGTTTATTTTTTGGTTAAGAAAATTAAAAAAATTTTTTTTTCAAAATTACCTGAAATTTTGAAATATTTTCGGCATCAACATTGTATAAATGATTAGTTCGAAAATTTGCAAGGTTGTCATCAACTTGACTAAGTGATGTTTCTAAATTATCACAATCTGAATGGATTTTAGTGAGACTTTCTCTAAGACTTTTTAAAAGTTGTTCTCTAGTACGAAAATGAGCAATGAGTTCACTCCATCTTTAAAAAAAAATAGAAAATTTTTTAATTTTTTTTTTGTAAATTCTAAACTAAATTAAACATGTGGTCACGTGACTTACGATCTATCCAAAGTATCGAGATTCTGTCGAAACAAATTCACGTTTTGGTACATGCGCATATTCTCTGCGTCAGAGAGAGCTACTTCACCGACAGTAAGAACTTGATTGATTTCTGTACTCTCGCTGTTCAATTTTCGTTGTTCAGACTTAAAAAAAAAACATAAATTTTGCAAAAAAAAAATTTTTTTTTTGTAAATAAAGTTAGTAATCAATACTTTACCTCGAGTTCCTTCATTTTGTCTTTGAGTGAGTCCATATTGAATTCTTGAAAAGTTAGTGGAGTAAGGACGAAGGATTCCAAATTTTTGAGATTTTGTGAAACTGTTTCTGAATTTTGTTGCAAATCATCCAAAGTCTAGAAAATAAATTTACAAAAATTAAAAAAAAATTTGTGATTAATTATATTTGTAAAATGAGTGGATGTAAACTAGAAGTTTAAAAAAATAGGACAATTTCTTAATGAAATTTTTTTTTGAAAATTTCACAGGACTTATTTTCAATTCAGGCTTCGATTTAAAAAAAAAATTTTTTTTTGTGTATTTATATAAATTTTATAAATTTTTATAATTTTTTGAGTCGATTTTTATAAATAAAGTGTTCATTTTAATAACCTGTTTGAGTTGATGGGCTTTGATATATTTTTTGGAATGGAGATCATTGANAAATAAAGTGTTCATTTTAATAACCTGTTTGAGTTGATGGGCTTTGATATATTTTTTGGAATGGAGATCATTGAGCATTTTCCATTTGTAGCTAAGCTCTTCCATAACTTTGGCAAGTTCCTTTTTCTCTTTTCCCGTTGTCATGTTCATAAGTTGCTCTCCAGTGATTGTTAACCAATGATAGGCTGGCTGTTTCCCTCCAATCTCTGCCCCTATATCCGGCTCAACCAATTGGAGATAGTCTTCTAAATTTGAGCAAGGAGGGCGCTCTAACTTGTCACGCACGCAGTCAGCCCAAACCATCCAAGCTTTACACCTATCAAATAATCAATATGTGAATTTTTTTTTTCAAAATTCAAAATAAAGTAGTAAATTTGAAATTTTTTCCTTACTTTGTGTCGAATCGAGGTACCAAGTCTTGTTTCTCCTGTGTCTCTGAGATCCGTTGATCTAAAGTGGAAAGAATTTCTAATTGTTGATGAGTTAGGCTCCATATTCGCTGTCCCAAAATCCGTGCGTCAGTTGGACTGATTTTTGTTGTTACTTCTTCCAAATTTGACTCTAGGCTGTCGACCATTCCGCTCAAACTTGTGGCTTCGGTATGGAGTTGCTTTTTTAAAAAAACAGTAAATAGTATAATTGACAATGTGGAAATATCAAACAGTAACGTTTTAGGGTATATTTTNTTTTTTAAAAAAACAGTAAATAGTATAATTGACAATGTGGAAATATCAAACAGTAACGTTTTAGGGTATATTTGAATTAAAAAGCGGCGCTATTTGTCAAAAACATTAGCTAAGAAATTTGAGAATAATGAGTCGGAAAATGACTTTTTCTTTTGAAGAACTACAAAATATTTTTGATTTATTTACTGAATGCAAATGTGAAATTTCCGCGCCTAATTCCAACTNTTTTTTAAAAAAACAGTAAATAGTATAATTGACAATGTGGAAATATCAAACAGTAACGTTTTAGGGTATATTTTAATTAAAAAGCGGCGCTATTTGTCAAAAACATTAGCTAAGAAATTTGAGAATAATGAGTCGGAAAATGACTTTTTTTTTTGAAGAACTACAAAATATTTTTGATTTATTTACTGAATGCAAATGTGAAATTTCCGCGCCTAATTCCAACTACCCTTTCGATAAAGGGTACTAGCTACATTATATGCNGCCTAATTCCAACTACCCTTTCGATAAAGGGTACTAGCTACATTATATGCACATTGAAAAATTCGACTGAAACTCTATCCAAAAAAAATTCGGCCTAAAGTAAACCTGGCATGAAAAAATTCAACGTATAGAAAATCCAGTCAATAAAAATTTGTTGTATAGAAAATCTCCATGTAATCATATTTTAGCCAATGTGAGCGCTCCGATAGGAAAACATCATATGAAATTAATCAATTTTAATATCATTTTCCTATATAAAAAAAGTCGAAAATCTGTATTTA
Source organism: Holacanthella duospinosa (assembly GCA_002738285.1). Classification (NCBI taxonomy): domain Eukaryota; kingdom Metazoa; phylum Arthropoda; class Collembola; order Poduromorpha; family Neanuridae; genus Holacanthella; species Holacanthella duospinosa. The sequence continues at coordinate 292,861 of NIPM01000033.1, forward strand.
TGACTTTTGAGGGTTTTACTAAACTGCGCACCTGTTTGCGCACTAGCGCACTCGAATAAATGGGCATTTCTAAACCTAACTGCGTAGTGTTAACCGGTTGCACTAAACAAATTTTTATGTTCAAAATTGACCATCTATTTAGGCTGCGCAAGGGCGCAAAAATTGCACAGTTTAGTAAACACCTGAATTTGGACAAAAATGTAACAAGAAAAAAGCAACGGATCTCAGATTTTCATTCGATCTCAGATTTTCTATTGGTTTGATTTTTTATAAGTTTGAGCTTTCTAAGAGCCAGATTCTCCAAGGCTAAATTGTATAACGAACTCTAGCACGCAGGATCTTCGTTTAGAAGCCATTACATCAATACCATAAGAAAAGTCTCAGTTTATATATACATAGAAAAATTTTTGAAAAATTTCTCTTATTAATTTTTTTAGCGTTTGAATTCTAAAAAATAGGAAAACTTTTCTTTTTCTTCTACACTGAAGCGCATAAACATGGGTACATGGAGAAAGTTTTAACTCAAAAAAGTGTATAAAAAAATTTTTAGGAATGCGACCTCACATCTCATTCTCATTACTACCATGTACCCATGTTTATGCGCTTCAGTGTACATCAAATTACCTTAAGAATTGGGATAGATTCTTTGAGTTCTGAAAATGAGCGCGGAGGTTCAATTTCAGATAGTCTCTCTCTGATATCTTTAAGTTTAAGATCCATTTCTTGTGATTTGATTTCAAATTGTTCTGTTGAGTTAGAGAGCCTATTGACATGATCCAACCAAGTCCTTAGAGTTGAATGAACATTGTTGAACCGATAGTTGTGAGATGAAAGTTCTTGACTGAGTGATGTTTTGAGGGAATCGGGGCTAATTGCAATCAATTCCATACCAGTAGTTTTGAATTCATTGAGAAGTTCTTCTCCTTTTGGACATCGAGAGATCAGTAACTAAAGTTATGAAAAAAAAAATTTTTTTTTTCAAAAATTCTATAAAATTAAAAAAAAATTTTTCTAAATTTACAAAAAAAAATTTTTTCAAAATTTTCAAAATTTTCAAAAAAAAAAATTCAAAATTTTCAAACAATCTTTTTCAAAATTTTCAAACAATCTTTTTCAAAATTTTCAAACAATCTTTTTCAAANTTAATTCTATAAAATTAAAAAAAATTTTTTCTAAATTTACAAAAAAAAATTTTTTCAAAATTTTCAAAAAAAATTTTTTCAAAATTTTCATAAAAAATTTTTTTTAAATTAAAAACAATTTTTTTTTTCAAAATTTTCTTAAAAAAATTTGTCAAAATTTTCACAAANAATTTTTTTTTAATTTTCAAAAAAAAATTTTCAAAATTTTCAAAAAAAATTTTTTCAAAATTTTCATAAAAATTTTTTTTAAATTAAAAACAATTTTTTTTTTCAAAATTTTCTTAAAAAAATTTGTCAAAATTTTCACAAAAAATTTTTTTCAAAATTAAAAAAAAAATTTTATAACCTCATAAATTTTTAGTAGATAAGTTTCAATATTATTTGCTTACTTCAATATTTTGTTTGACCGATGGTAGACGACGGAGTGCTAAATATGGTAAATCCAAATTACGTTTTTCTCGTTCTAAATTTCTTAACCAATTTTCAAGAGCTAGCTGTGAGGTTTGGAATGCTTGCCAAGAATTGAGTCGTTCCTGGATCCCTTCTCGTCGTTCTTCTAAATTTTTTTTAAGTTCTATATGTATTTTTTGTAAACCAGAAAATACATCTGGATGTTTTTCTATAACAAGAGAGAGTGCTTCATATTGCCCCTGTAATAAATTGAGGAATGTACTCGAAAGAGCGGCATCTCCAAGAAGTTCTTCACGCATGGCAGGAATTGATTCTTTCAAATGTTTCTCAACTTGCCCCAATGATTCTTTCCAAAGTTGAGCTAATTTTGGTGATTTGGCTTCAGTAGATAAACCCTCCCATACTCTAATATACTCAGAAAATGTATGATGTAAAACAGATTCTGAATCTTCTAATAGTTCTTCTAATTCTGTAACTGGCACATGCGCAGAATTACAAAGTTCCATGAGATGACCATTTGTTTTACTAAGATTTATAAGTTCATTCTCAAGGTACGAAGGTGATGACTTTCTTTCTGTCATTTGCTAAAAATGAAACAAACAAAAAACTTAACTCATTATAAACAAACTTGAAACCTAAATTTGTAAATATACAATTAAATTTTTCAGCTAAGATAAAAAAAATAGTTCAAACTCTTCGTATTTTTTTTTTTTTTTTTTTTTTTTTAAAAAGGAACCACGAATTTGGCCAGTAGGAAGNTGAAATCACTTCTTTGGCATTTTGAATTATCCCACTTATAGGAAGTGACGCCGGCGCACTGTCTTCATTTTTATCCATTTTATCCAAATATGTACCCACATGAGCTAATTTCTTACTCAATTCTTGAATTTGAGTAATAATAGGGAAAACAAGAGAAGTCTCCTTGTTGATTTGATTTGATGTCAAAATAAACTGGAGTTTTGCCACAAATTTCTCTAATTCACTCATTTTTTTACCTAAATCATCAAATTCATTTCTAATCACTTCCGATGAAATATCTGATTTCTCAAAATCAATTTTAGGATAATATTTTTTGAGCCAAATTTCTACTTCTTCTTTTCTTATTTCAATAGAATAAAAATTTTTTTCAATATCTTCATATAGTTTCTCAAGTAGTGACACACGAGTAGAGATATCTTTTGATTGTTTCACAGTATCCTGTTTACTCGACTCAATTTGAATTTTAACCTCTGGAGAACAACCGGCGGCAAGTTTTTCCGAAATAGATTCAAAATTATTCAATTTAGACTCTGTGTCACCTCCGACAGTCTTTACACTCTGGAAATATAATAATGATAGTCAAAATTAACAAAAGTAACAAAAAAGTGAGTATTTTGTGAGAAAAGCATCTGTAGAGTAGAGTAGGTATAATGATGGACATGATAATTAGTCAATAACTAATTAACCACTAGAGTAAGTAGATGTGGTGAGGAATAAATAATTTTAGGTTTACTTTGACCAATTAACATGTCAAAACAAAAAAAAAATTTTTTAGATGAATAGGAAGTTACATTTTGTGGAAATACTTAGGTTTTTATTCCATTTGTGTTATTATTAGCACGCAGCTAAGTTGTGTATAATATAACTTCCAAAATAGTGGGAAACTTAACAATGAGTTGATAATAATAAANTTTTTTAGATGAATAGGAAGTTACATTTTGTGGAAATACTTAGGTTTTTATTCCATTTGTGTTATTAGTAGCACGCAGCTAAGTTGTGTATAATATAACTTCCAAAATAGTGGGAAACTTAACAATGAGTTGATAATAATAAAATAAATGATAAGTAGTAGTAAGGTGTTGAAAAAGTAGGTCAAAGTAATTGGAAAATAATTAAACCTTCGTGGTGATTTGCTATTGGCAAAACTTAACTATCTATATATGAACCTAACAACCTAAAACCCGAAATTTATAAAAAATTTCACTGATTTTAACATATTTTCATCAAAAAATTCAAAAATTGAACTCAAGATACTTACATAAATACCCCAGTAAAAATTAAAAAAAAAAAAAAAAAAATTTGACAAATTTCAATAGTTAAATCATACCGTTGAAAAACAAGCTTTTTACAAAATGCATACAACTAAACTTAAAATTATACATAAATGACCTTACTAAATGAACTTTGAAATTGAATCTTCCACTTCGTACTATTGGACTTTTAATGATGCATAGTGCGCGTCAATTTTAGTGTGTACATTTGTCACTTTGTCTTTTTTCTCATTGCAATGTGAAATGTTATAAAAAAAATTTTTTTTTTTTTTTTACAATTTTGCCTTTAAGCGGGAAACAACACTTCAAATGCGCATGAACTATACAAAAATTTATAGCGGAAAGAAAGAAAGTATAAATTTAAGAAAACTGTCACAAACTGCCAACTTGTCTGCCGGAAGAGGGATAAATCTTGTGAAACTATTTCAAATTTTTTTGTTACACAGCTAAAAATTCACTAATGAGTTCCTAGAATCTTTTTTTTTTTGCACATTTTCTAAAAATCAAGTCGTTATTTTGAGAATGAGGACATACTTTTTTTTACGTTCCTGGCACCACTCACTACTTACTCGTACTCTACGGTTGTTGAGAATACATGAACACTAAAAATAAATTTCTAGAGATCCTTCCCATATTCAGACACTTCATTAGAGATACTCAAGTATTTTTCATTAAGAGATGCTAAACTCTTCTAACCAATGTAGAAAAAAGAGGTCAACCAAAGGTCATATTCAAATTACTCTTCTTGAGTCAAAGAACTTATCAGAATTGGAAATGAATTTTTTTGCAAATAAAGAGCAGGATATGGAGAGTGATATGCGGGATGAATGTAGTGAACTGTACAGTTTTAGTTTTAGTACATTTCGTTATTATAAATGATAAGAGAGCTTTATTTTACACACTTGTGTAAACTGTTGAGTGGTAGATTTAGTACTAACTATAAGTTGAGGAGTTGGTTTTTGCCTTGAGTTTGATAGAAGACCGGTACGACTAGACGGAGTCGTTAACTATAGAAAATATTTATTTGTATACTCCAATAGGATTCAGGTTGGTTGTAGTAAACTGGAATTTCTACTCTTTATTTCCCTATCATCAAATTATCTTAAGCCCACTTCATACATCACAATTATCAAATTTAATTTGAACTAATTGTATTGCTATTACTTATCTAAATACTATCATTTGACGAAAAAGAGAATTTGTAATATAATGCATATTTCTCTTATGTTTTATGAAAAAAAAAAATTTTTTTTGTCAAACTTTTTTTTTCGATGGTACCTACAAGCTGATGGTTTTTTGAGGAGGTATAGGTAATTGAAAGTATAATTCATTAAAATCGTGTAATTTTTTTAAATCCTAATGCTTTTTTAATGTAATGGCCAGTTGCACTACAGTCCAGGTTAATTAATCGTCGATTAAGAGTAACTAGTGCAGGTGTGGTGGTAGACCCATTCCAGTAATGAGAAAAAACAATTAAGCGTAAAACTATTATTAGTTAGCAAAAACATTGAATTAGCAAAATTAATTCCTTCAAAAACAAAACCCAAATTTAGACACCTTTTGCATTTGGGCATCTGCCCCCCTCTCCCCCACCTACTTTTAACGCTCTAAAACAAGATTATAAGTTATCAATCTACTAGTGTAAAATCTGAACCTCATTAATTAATGATACTAGTGAAAAATGTTGTTCCCATATATGCTGTTCAGTTTGGATGGGGTGTGTGAACTTGGGTGTCATTGTCCACTCCCCAGCTATTCCCACTGTAGATAAAGGGATACAGATACGCTTATGTGAAATTTTAAGTAGCTTGAGTGTGTGGGGTTGTGAAACCTATGTATGTATAATGTTGTATTGTAACGTGCCTAACTTCGACATGAAATATCGATATGTTTATCTTGTCCATACGGCATTAGATAAGGTTTTACCATATATATGATGCGACACGACAATGTCAGGGTACAATCAGAACGCAATCAGAATTTTCATCATTAAATTTTAGTTATTTCCAAGGCAAGAGTAGTATTCTAAACTGCATTAGAAAATCTGCCTCAAAATTTTGTTGACGACACAATCAGAAAATATGTTACTAGTCTTGTTTGTACATAGCCAACGTTTCAAAGCAATGCACTCGGAATTTGTTTGAGGCTTCTAATTGCATGATACTGATGAGAAGTATGCTTCATCCAAGTATATATATACTCTACCAGTTTATCGGTTCCACATGTTGCAACCAACAAGAAACTGTTACTTCCAATGAACAAAAAATGAAGTTCAAAATATGATTTTTAGAAGAAACAAATTCATCATTTGACTTTACATTTGAAGCTATAGTATGTCAATAAAAATTCAATCACGAGTTTCGACATGATTGCTACTTATGGTATGCCGCATCTTGGTCCTAGGAGAGCCGAGGCAAAACGAAATGATAAGATAGCTTATGTCTCCAAAATTGAAGAACGGTTTTTGTCGTTTCGTTTCCTGTCAGTGCATTTCTGGATTGTACATGACAGATTTACAAACCTAATTTTAAGTGACTGAACAAGACGAGTAACATCACACTGTATACACAAGCTTAGTAATCCATATAGTCACAGAAATCGTTCGGAATGCCATTTTTAGAAATAATTGTATAAACTCAACTAATTGTGGCATTATAATAACTATATATGTATATCTAAGNAATGCCATTTTTAGAAATAATTGTATAAACTCAACTAATTGTGGCATTATAATAACTATATATGTATATCTAAGCATCTAAAAATACAAAAAAAAATCAAAACATTTTTCGACAAAGATCACACGAAAACGGACAGACCGACAGACGGATGGAGCTGACAGGCAAGCTGAGTACAATACATAACGACTAGCAAAGATCTTTACAAGTAATAATTGANATCAAATTATCTTAAGCCCACTTCATACATCACAATTATCAAATTTAATTTGAACTAATTGTATTGCTATTACCTATCTAAATACTATCATTTGACGAAAAAGAGAATTTGTAATATAATGCATATTTCTCTTATGTTTTATGAAAAAAAAAATTTTTTTTTGACAAACTTTTTTTTCGATGGTACCTACCAGCTGATGGTTTTTTGAGGAGGTATAGGTAATTGAAAGTATAATTCATTAAAATCGTGTAATTTTTTTAAATCCTAATGCTTTTTTAATGTAATGGCCAGTTGCACTACAGTCCAGGTTAATTAATCGTCGATTAAGAGTAACTAGTGCAACTTCAAATTTAATTATCTTGATTCCTGCTCGTTCTAGCGATCAAGTATCCCTCAGCCAATTAATAAGTGATTAAAGTTAATTTCCCGATTTTCTCCGAGTCAAATATAATCAATGATTAAATTTTTTCTAACTGCCTGTTGCGACTAACACGGTGCAACTAGCCATTAGTATTTGATATGTTTTAGCTGCGGATGTTTACATTTACTCATATCGTCATTTGTATTATTAAACTTGAATCGATGTATTTGGTCGATTCAGGTAACAAGAAAGTAGGGATGCCGCGAATATTCGAGCATTCGAATACTTCGTGCGAAATTGGGTTCGAGTCGAAGCTTTGTTATTCGAGTTTTGGCGCGAAGTCTTCATCGAATAGTAATATTTTATTAACAGATTATGCGCGAGTGCATTAATTTGCACTTTTCCTAAAATTTTTTTTGCATTGTTTGGAAATATAGTTTGCATATTTTGTTCTGGTTGGTTATATACAGTGGGAATAGCCGGGGAGTGGACAATGACACACAAGTTCACACACCCCACCCAGGGACCATAGACGGGCACAACTATTTTGCGCGTAAGGTTAGGAACTGAATGATTTAATTTGAAAAATAATGGATAGAATATTAAAAAGGACACCCAAATATGCGATCGCAATATGACTGATGATTAACTCAAGTATTAATCAGGATGCGTATATTTGGATCTGACTAATTACGACTTTGTAAAAGTAATTTTTAGACTATTTGTTACAAGCCTGAAATTCTGCCGGTTGACTTCTCCATTTAAATGAACTTAGCATTCGTCACCGAAAATAATGCAGCGCATTCCTTCCGGGTTTTTATGGCACATGTCACGTGCCCATTCACAAAAATCTGATCGCCGATCCGCATCGTCGTCATTCAACATGTGCAGTATTTGCATTTTGTAGAGGTGAAAATTGTTCTGCTTTAGAATTTTCACTACTGACATTTGGCTAATTCCGGAATCCAGACCGAGCTTCCTATTTGTGTGTGGATCGAGTAAAGCAGCAGCTATGACAACTGCTGCCATTTCTTTTCCAGTTGCAGGTTTCTGGAGATTTTTTGGTTTCAAGTCCAAAAGTGTGAACGACGTTTGAAACTTGTCAATAATATTTCTATGGTACCCTTACTTCGAATTTGATTGTTAATTGTAGATGGATGGGTATGATACCTTCCTATCCCTTGTTGGTAAGTATTCTCAGGGTAGCGGTAACTTTTATAACTATTAGTCCCAGGTGTGGTGGTAGACCCATTCCAGTAATGAGAAAAAACAATTAAGCGTAAAACTATTATTAGTTAGCAAAAACATTGAATTAGCAAAATTAATTCCTTCAAAAACAAAACCCAAATTTAGACACCTTTTGCATTTGGGCATCTGCCCCCCTCTCCCCCACCTACTTTTAACGCTCTAAAACAAGATTATAAGTTATCAATCTACTAGTGTAAAATCTGAACCTCATTAATTAATGATACTAGTGAAAAATGTTGTTCCCATATATGCTGTTCAGTTCGGATGGGGTGTGTGAACTTGGGTGTCATTGTCCACTCCCCAGCTATTCCCACTGTAGATAAAGGGATACAGATATGCTTATGTGAAATTTTAAGTAGCTTGAGTGTGTGGGGTTGTGAAACCTATGTATGTATAATGTTGTATTGTAACGTGCCTAACTTCGACATGAAATATCGATATGTTTATCTTGTCCATACGGCATTAGATAAGGTTTTACCATATATATGATGCGACACGACAATGTCAGGGTACAATCAGAACGCAATCAGAATTTTCATCATTAAATTTTAGTTATTTCCAAGGCAAGAGTAGTATTCTAAACTGCATTAGAAAATCTGCCTCAAAATTTTGTTGACGACACAATCAGAAAATACGTTACTAGTCTTGTTTGTACATAGCCAACGTTTCAAAGCAATGCACTCGGAATTTGTTTGAGGCTTCTAATTGCATGATACTGATGAGAAGTATGAAGTCACAGAAATCGTTCGAAATGCCATTTTTAGAAATAATTGTATAAACTCAACTAATTGTGGCATTATAATAACTATATATGTATATCTAAGCATCTAAAAATACAAAAAAAAAATCAAAGCATTTTTCGACAAAGATCACACGAAAACGGACAGACCGACAGACGGATGGAGCTGACAGGCAAGCTGAGTACAATACATAACGACTAGCAAAGATCTTTACAAGTAATAATTGTTAAAATTCATTGATATTCTGTATTTAACCTAGATAGTTTCAATTCAACTAACATTATTCGCTTCTTATCATAAAGTTCACTTTGTAGACGAGTATAAACAATTAGGTCAGAGCTTAATTTGTATATCGACAGTATAAAATTTGCAATCAAGGGCACATACATCATGAACATTAATCCATACACATAAATCGTGTAACATGATTGCTGTGTTTATTGCATTTACGAGAATAATCTTCCCTAATACTAGCAACTTCTGGTATATAAGTAAATCAAAAATTTATAGAGTTTATAAAGTTTATAAAATAACGAAAACTTTATTATAAATCAGTCTCAGAATTAGTGTCGGTTTTTTTCCCAAATTATAACTACCATATTGTGAATTATTCCTTACAAAATAAAATATTTAAAATAATTCACAAATGTTTAATACAATATTGCGTTCTCAAACTCATATCCTTACAATTTATAAAAAGAAAACCGTAATNAATTCACAAATGTTTAATACAATATTGCGTTCTCAAACTCATATCCTTACAATTTATAAAAAGAAAACCGTAATTTGCTTTAGTAAACATGTCCATTTTTGAAATTGTTATTCAAAATCTAACCATAAAACTTAATTCTTTGTTGTAGCACTTATTTATGCTGTTTGCACATAATTTTGCGAAATATATGTTATCAAAGTTTAAATTTTATAAAAACTGTTTAGATATTTTTTATTAGTTTTTGGTGAAATTTAAAAAAATTTAAAATTCCATACGATCCCTTACTTGATATAAGTACTTAAAACAAAAATTTTTCTAGACTTGCTTATGTAATGTTTTCTCATAGTGAATGGGTAAATAAAAAGCATCATTAATTCATTACAGTTCATTTAGTTGTTTTGTGTAGTAGAGCCTTTAGCTTAAATCCAAACAAAGCATCAGGATCCTCCAAAGTATGCAAACAAAATTCTAATGAAATTGTCATTGCCATTCCCACTTCTAGTGATGATTTTGGCAAACATCCCATAGTAATTTGCAAAACAGACTCAATGTTGAGTCCATTTTAATCTCATGATTACCTCACCCCTCCCAAATAAGACAAAGAATTTCAACGGATAAGCAGAATTTTTTGTTGTTCGTTAATCGTACAATTTGCAATAAAAAATAGTGCGTCTTACCAGAAGTAATCCTTGAGAAAATTTTAGAGCACTCAGAGTTTCTGGTATTCTTGTCTCCAGAGCATCCAGTGTCATCTGGCAAAAGTGAAAAGAAGTACAGAGATTCGCTAGAGCGTGTCTGTACTCTGTCCATCTTCCGAGTTCCTCTTCAACCAAGTTCCTCAAATCCTATTGGTTGAAAATGGAAAATTAGAAATAAAATAGGCATTTTACATTTTTTTTTTCATTCAAAAAGTAAAAGAAAGCTTTAGGGACTCAATCTAACATAAATCTCCGTCCGACCGATATCTCTGAGATGAACATCATATAATTTATCATATCATGTACTGCAACGTTTATCATTGCAGATAAAATTTTTTATGTCACATTTGGCAACTAAAGGGCTTTGAAGTTAACATTTCCTTTTGGCTCATTTAAATATTTTTAGAATGGTCAAGGAAAGAATTGTGTAAACATTTAGCAAAGTCGGCTAGACACTAAGCTACCACCCATCTTAACTTCAAATATTTCTTTGCGGCGACACGTTACATAGAATGTTTATGCCCCAATTATAAAAGCTGCAGTACTTGACCTGGTGTACAACATATGTTCAATTCAAAAAATTTGGCTACACGCAGATTTACCTTAAACGGTCCTACAATTTGGAAATAAAAATGTAGTAACACGTAGATTGCGAACTGGGAAAAATTAATGGAGAGGAGACTGAGAAAACGTAATGTGTAGAGAGAAAAAAAAACACAATATGGTGAGGAGCGGTTGTGAGTGTGTGGGTTGTAGGAAGTCGCACCCAAGGCAAAAATGTACAAATACAAAATACTCCAAAGAAAAATCTCCAATGGCAAAAACTTACTTTTAGTCGAAAAAGTAGTTTGTAGATGCCTTGACATTTACGGACAACTCCCTGGCTTTGTTATCTACATGAGTTGTTCACAACTCGCCGCAGTTTTGAATTATGTGTTCACACATAACTAGTCCTGCTTTCAGATCTGCGACATACTTTATTGAAAGATGCGGGAAAGAAACAACAAACTATTTTGAAGCATCTCCCATTTTTAATGTGAACAAGTTTGGAAAAGTTGCTTGAAGACGCACAAGCTTTTTCAATTTGCAGCTTGGTCAGAAAAGGCTATTATCTAGCAGTAGAAATCAAGATAAATTGAGAATTTGGAATCCTCTACCATTAATCTTTATGGGGTATCTTACTATCGAGTTATGCAATCCCTACTAAGCTCAAATAATTTTGGTTGAAGGGTATCAAAACCGATTCGGCAACCAGATCCGATGCGATTACTCGCGATTAATGCACAAACTATTGGTGGCCCTTGAAGCAGAGCAGCAAAGGTCTGAGGAATAAATATTATGTCGCACATCTGTCGTATTGTCAAAACAAAAAATTAACGAGCTACATCAACCTGTACCATGCATTTCTAAAACTTGTCAAAATTTATTATGATGCTGATTGCCTTGAATACCTAAAGAAGATTGCGTACAATATTAGCATCGTGGCTACGTCAAAGAGTGGCACAAAAAAATGAAGATATTAGAGGAACCCAAGCTGTGAATTGTCGAATGTAGTGTTAAAAATTGCATTTATCCATTATATCCACATAGAGACATTTATTTAACTGCTTTGTGAATATACATACAAATAATTTCTTTTTTGTTAAATCTAAAAAATACTTTCTTCTGCTGCTCTGATTGCTTCGAGTTATTTATTAGATATAACAAATCATTAGCACCGTTTTAGAGGATCATGATGAAATAGATTGACGATTCAGAAACGACAATCTTCTGCATTTTTATCGGCGAACAGCGCAGTTGTGAGATTTATACGATTGCAAGTCTTTCCTCTATTTCTAAACGTATTTGTGCATATTGCCAATCAAATCCTTGAATTGTACTGTAAAATTTTTTTCTATGATCTCTCTAAAAGTCTCTTGCTAATTCCGAGATAAAAAAAAGCAGGTTTCTTTGATTTATCACCAGTTCCAAACAAAATTTTTGTTTTATGCTATCAAAGTATTTTTCGATGTTAATCTAAAATAATTTAATATGATGGAAATCAAACTGTGTTGATGCTATGATTAGAGAACAGTGTTTCTCTTTTGCCTCTATCTTAGTTTTACAAGTTATTGTCACCATATTTTCCTATGAACCCAAGTTTAGTTTTGTAATGATGCTATGATTAGAGGCTTCTACTAAATTTTTAGCTGCTACAGTTATATTAATCAGAATTACAAACGTGTGTCTCTACGTGGAATACTTAAATCAAGTTGCCTCTACATAGCTGTTCATATTTCTTCATATCTTACGCCCGTTGTACACCTAACTCTAACGTGTCCTTCCTCCGAATGATTTTTCTGAGGATGTTTAAAATTTCAATTTATACCTAACGTCACTGTAACTCTACGGTTGCTCGGGTGATGAGTCGAGTGATATTTCACTTTAGAGAATCAATTCACAGTTGCCGTGACACCTCACTTCCTCCGTCACTTTCTCTAACGCCCGTTGTACACCTAACTCTAAGGTGTCTTTCCTCCGAATGATTCTTCTGAGGATGTTTAAAATTTCAATTTATACCTTACGTCACTGTAACTCTACGGTTGCTCGGGTGATGAGTCGAGTGATATTTCACTTTAGAGAATCAATTTACAGTTGCCGTAACGCCTTACTTCCTCCGTCACTTTCTCTAACTTAAATAAAGTTGATAGCCAACCAACTTTACGACAGCGCAAGAATAATTTAGAGCTCGTCTGAAGAAAACTTTAACAATTAGGTTAGCGTTGAAATAACTCTGCGTTGTGGTCAAACAACCTCTAAATGCGCTAAGAGTGACGGTTGACGTTATGGCAACGCGAAGATTGACGGGAGAGTTAGAATAAAGTTACGTCTACAACGGGCGTAACTTAAACAAAGTTGATACCCAACCAACTTTACGACAGCTCACGGATAATTTAGAGCTCCTCTAACGAAAACTTTAACAATTAGGTTAGCATTAAAATAACTCTACGTTGTGATCAAACAACCTCTAAATGCGTTAAGAGTGACGGTTGACGTTATGGTAACGCGAACCATAATGTAATAACTCTCGTATGACCGGAGAGTTAAGATAAAGTTACGTCTACAACGGGCGTTATACCTCATACTTTATACCTATACCTCATACCTTATAACATCATGAATTATTCCTCATACCTTATACATTCATACTTCGTTTACTATATTCCATGACTGCTCCCTAGGTAACTATCATGTCTGCTTCGTTTTCCACAAATTCATACCTATTTTTGTCGTTCGCGATTAATAGCGCAGCGGAGCTTTTGCATTCATTTGTCACGAACGTTTTCTTCTCATAAAATGTTATCTATATTTCCTTTTTACGGTTATACTTTTTTATATTTTGAGTTTATGGAATCTCACCTGTACTTGAGCAGTCAGCGTATGAACTGTTGCTTCCATTTCCTGAAGTTCAGGCTCTAGTTTCCTCGTGTTAAACGACAAATGTGATGTTGATGGGAAAGTAGCTAGAACATGCCGCATTTTATCCAAGTCTGTCCAGTTGTTGCCAATGCCTGTATCCAAACTCTGCAAAGAGTTTATAAAAATTAGAAAGTTTTAACTGTATTGTACATAGACATAATGTAAAATAGTATATTAATTTACTTGACAGTTTTCCAAAACTTGCTGTAGAATGTCTTGAGACAATTCAAAGAATGACGCCCATTGATTTGCGCGTGCGTGAAGGGTGTCTTGATCCCGTCTCGCCTAAAATGTAAAATTTTCTTAAATTTTTAAACTATAAAAGATGACACAACAAAGTGGTTAATGAAACGTTTGACAAATATGTAACTCAATGTTGCCAAATTTACAAAAATGCCCGTTTTACAAAAATGGTTTAATAATGTCAATGGTTAGTGTTGAAAATTTTTCAAAAGCCGATGCCAAAAAATTGTAATACTTTTTTTTCAATTCATTTATTTATANATGCCCGTTTTACAAAAATGGTTTAATAATGTCAGTGGTTAGTGTTGAAAATTTTTCAAAAGCCGATGCCAAAAAATTGTAATACTTTTTTTTCAATTCATTTATTTATAAGTTTATAATATTTTCAAAAATGACATGGCAGAACTATACTAACGTGAAATTATTACATTTTAATTTTCAAAATAATCCTTTTATTCACAACAGATGTCATATGTACACTAGCATATACTCTCACTTTTCTAAGGTTTATTAAGTCTGTCTCGAAGCAGAAAATCCATCGCTACGGATTAAGAATTGAAAAGAGAGGGAAAGGATTTTTTGTTTTGAAAGAGCAGATCAGATAACTCTTAAACGAAACATGATACCCTGGAATTTCAACATGGGTGATATAGTTTAATAATTTTGTTTTTTCTTAAGTCTGAAGACATTTAAATTCTACTTGAAAAATTGAAAATTCAAACTTGTTGCCAAAATATCCGATGTCGGATTATGTGCCAGGTTGCCAAAAAAATGGTATCTATCGATGTGGCAACCGCGGAAGAGTAAATATGGTTCAGAGATGAGGAAATTGTTTTAATTGGTGTTAGGAGTGAAACTAGATACCGGTAGCTGGATTGGATGGGAAATTTTTTGGAAAAAAATTTTATTTTTGGAAATTTTGGGATAATATTTAAGTTTTATGAATAATTGGAGGAATATATTGATTTATAATGATTTATAACAAGTTAAGATATTTATACNGATATATAAGCTAAAAAATAGGTGGTTCTTATGAGTAGAATTTTTATCAATGGATGACTCCGATGCAGTGGATTGTATACTATAAAGAGCTTTATTTAAAAAAGATTAATTTTATAGAAAGTAGTAAACCTTGTTTTGAATATTCAAGGTAACTCACACGCGATCAACTCAGTTGGAAATTGGCAGTCTCATTGAGATCATTGAGGTCAGTAAACTATATTTCGCAGAAATATTGTATAAGTGGTTCACTTTTTGATCAAAACAATATTTTTTCAATTGAATATCAAATTTTTGTTCTTTTATACAACCCATTGTATAAGGTGTACTTAGACTCAGACATACGGACTCAAAAATTTACATAAACCCCTCCAGTTGAGTTGTCCGCGAATACTAACTACTTAAAAAAAAAATTAAAATTCAAACCTTAGCAGCCATTCTGTTGAAAATTGAAAATTTGTCTCTGATAGTGTGACAAGCATGTAACTCTTCAGCCACTTTCGACTCAATTTCCGAGAGTGAGCGAGAGAATACTCCAATCCGTTCTGAATTCTGAGGATCTCTATTCTCATTGGCTGAGAGAATCTTATCCAATTCATATCTATTTCTATGGACCCGTGCTTTGAGAATATGAAGTTGTTCCAGATATTCATACAAGTTATCTTCTGTTTCTACCACACCTAACAAATTTCCAAAATCTTCTTGAAGATTAATTAGTTCTGCGCCTACGCTGACGAGATTTTGACTAATGCCATGGTTCACATCTTGACCAATAGGATTTGAGATTTCAGTCTCACAGAGTCCCATATTGAGATTTCGTAATCTTTCATCCAAATTAGAAAAATCAGCTCTAAGTGTTGCGGCATTAGTGACTGGAAGAAACTGAAGGGATTGGTCGAGGAGTTCAAATGCTTCGTCTCTCAATGGCGCCTGCGTCTCATACTGTGCTTTCAATTCCTTCAAAAATAAAAACTTATCAGAAATTTTTAACAATTTTCAACAAATTTGAGTAATTTTTTTTTTACCCAAAATTCATACGGAGTACCATCACATTCGAGGGAAATTGACTCCATTTTCAATTCTGCATCCTTCAGGAAATGTTTGAGTCTTTGTGTGATGACTTTGTATAATGAAAACACATTGGTAAATTCTACAAGGTCGTAGAGGTCAATACGAATTTTATTCCCAGTGGAAGTTGTTTGTTCAATGAGTGCATTAACTGATGATACAAGTGATGGGCACTCAACAATGTCCAGAATTGACCCAGCTGCTGTCTGTAGTTGAGAGACTCTCACTTGATGAGCTATCAATTCAGAACTCAGGGCCTCAAAAATGAAATAAAATTTATAAATTTTATATTAATTGAACGAAGTTTTACTAATAAAAAAAAAATAATAATAATTTTACTAATTACTAATAATTTTACTAATAAAGTTTGTGAAAATGACTCACATGATAACTAGTGCTCCATTTTTCAGCTTCTTTAGAGGAGATTGAACTGACGGGAGGAAGTTGATTGGGTATTCCTGCAAGCCAATTAGATTCCTCCTCAATGGCATGGTCCAACCTTCGCCATCTTGCGGAAGTTGTTGCCATTTCTTGTTTTTTCATGGCAGCTTTTTGAAGGAGAGATGTCGCTTCGTTGTATAGTTGTTCATGCAGGGTCTGGAAATATGTTTCAAAAACAAACTTCAAAAAAATTTCAAAAAAAAATTTCAAAAAAAAATTTCACTAAAAATTTCAAAAAAAAAATTTCAAAAAAAATTAAAAAAAAAAATTTTTTCAAAAAAAAAAAAAATTAAAAAAAAAATTTCAAAAAAAAAAAATTTCGAAAAAAAAAATAAAAAAAAATTTTTTTTTTTGGAAAAGTTGTTTTTGTATTATTAGTTGAATTTTGGCACAATCATTACATTTTTGATGTTTACAAGAAAAAATCTTACTCGATGCGTTTGCCTGCATTGTTGATCCAGCTCAATCTCCAATTTTTCCAATGCTAATTGACATCGTTTCAAATTTCCAAAAAATATCCGATTTGTCTCTCTCTCTGTCTCATATTCCTCCAAATTATTAACTTTTGCCTTTTTTTGAATAATTTCTTCAGCAAAATGAATCACTTGTGAAAATTCTTGGAGTGTTTGCTTATATTCGTCACACAAGGAGAGAATTGTTACAATTTTATCTGTTTCAATAGATATTATGTCTTCCAATTCAAAAATCTCTTGACGCATTTTGTCCAACTCTGAAATAAATTCAAATGATGGACACTCCTTTTGGACTTGCGCAGAGACATTTTCATGGCTGATTTTGAGCTGGTTCAAATTATTCTCACAATTCTCAAGTGTAGACAATTGTGAACTCATTGCTAAAACGGAATCTTCTGAAGAAACTTCTCTACGAACACTGTCACTAATTTCTTTCAAACTGAGAGAAATTTTGCCCAACTTTGATTGGATTTTTCGCGTCACTGTCTTCCTTAAATCAATTTCTTCCGCCATTTTTACTTGAGCATTTTGTAATTGTATGAATTTTGAAGCAACTAGTGATTGTGTTATACTTTTAAGTTTTGGATCAATAGTTGTTGTAGCCGCTAACAATTTTTCCATTTGATTTTGTAGTTGAGTCATTAATTCGTTAAGTTGAGTTTCTTTTTGGCACCTTTTTGACACTGAAATTAAGGTAAGCGTGCTAACTTCGTATTCAATGATTTCAGTCAATATACAAATCGTTTCAAAAATTGTAACAACAATTGCCGAAATTGAATCATGATTGCCTGAAGCAACTGCCGCATCGAGTAGGTCAATATTTTTTAAAATTTCCGCTACTGTGTTTGGAAAATCCTTTTTGCTAAGTCGTTTTGGTTCACCTTTTGAAATTGAAGGTAATTCTAACATGAATTTCAATTTAGAAATAGCTTCAGCTTTGGATTTTTCAGTTTGAAGAGATGTGATTGGTTGCTTTGATGTTGGCGCCAGTTTTGAATTTTTTTCAGATATTTCTTTTACTCTTTCACTAGGGATGGATTTAGTGGACTGAATAGGAACTGGGGCTGAATTCAACTCTTCAGAAACCAATTTCTGTGGAACTTTAATCGGAAAAGATACCATTGGTTCTTTGTTAATTTTCTTCAATTTTGTTTCATTTTCTTTAGAATCTTNAATTCTAACATGAATTTCAATTTAGAAATAGCTTCAGCTTTGGATTTTTCAGTTTGAAGAGATGTGATTGGTTGCTTTGATGTTGGCGCCAGTTTTGAATTTTTTTCATGTATTTCTTTTACTCTTTCACTAGGGATGGATTTAGTGGACTGAATATGAACTGGGGCTGAATTCAACTCTTCAGAAACCAATTTCTGTGCAACTTTAATCGGAAAAGATACCATTGGTTCTTTGTTAATTTTCTTCAATTTTGTTTCATTTTCTTTAGAATCTTNAACTTTAATCGGAAAAGATACCATTGGTTCTTTGTTAATTTTCTTCAATTTTGTTTCATTTTCTTTAGAATCTTTTGTCTTTGGGACTTCTTTGACAAAATGTTCTGTAGAAATTGAAGTCTTCGACTCCATACGACTTGGTGCCATTTTCAGTTCTTCTTCTTTGGGTTCTTCTTTTCGTGAGACTTTGTCCTCATGTTCATTGGAGCGTGGCTTGCGTCCTTGACCATGCGCCTTTGGCATTGAAGCAACTATTGGTTTTGGTTTTGTTCCAGTAGAGGTACTATGTGCCACTACAGGTGGTTTTGATGGAGATTTTTCTAATGATGAACTATGCAATCTGATTGGAGGAGATTCAGTTTGAGTGACAAGTGTTACTTTTTGTGTATCGGCTACAACCTGCGAATAAAGTTTGGGAGCTGGAAGTACACTGTGCATAGTTTCTATTGTTTTTTCGGTAGAAGATGGTCCTTCTTTAACTGGAATCTCAGCGAAGGTGTCCTCGAAACTTGGCTTATTTGATTTTAGTTTTACAATTTCCGAGTGAATTATTTTGGGAATTTGCTCCTCGGTTTCTAATTTTGAAACGCTTGCGCAGACCAACTCAGGCATTTGCTCTTTTACTTTATATTTTGCAGCTGCTGCGGGAACTGTTTCAGAAGTTGATTCCTTAACTTTTGATTTTGAAGCTTGTGGACTAATCAGTTCGGAACCTGCCTCGTGAATCTTTGACTTTGCAGCTAATGGCTGTAAATTAATTACAGCATCGGATGATAGCTCGTCAACCTTTGATTTTGAGTAAAGTTCTTCGGAAACTGGCTTCTTCACCTTTGATTTTTTAGCTTTATGGGAAACTACTTTGCAAGTTGGGTCTTCAACCTTTGATTTTGCAGCTTCTTGACAGCCTGTTTCGGATGGTGGCTCATCAATAATTGATTTTGTAGCTCCTGAGCAAACTTCTTCGGGAGTTGGCATCTTAGCATTTGATTCAGTCGGTTGTTGGGAAGTTTCGGAAATAATCTCCTCAGTCAATGATTTGGTCGGTTGTTTTGAAACTTGGGGAGTTGGTTCATCAACCTTTGATTCTGCAGCTTCTGGAAAAACTGTTTCAGAAATTTTAAGTCCAATCTTTGATTGGTTGACATCTGGGCAAGTTACTTCTGTAGCTGAATCCACAATGTTGGATTTTACATGCTTGCGGAAAAATCCATCAATTGTCGGCTCTTCAACTTTTGAATTTGCAGGTTCTTCGTAAACTGCTTCAGCTGATAGCTTTTCAACATTTGATTTTTTAGGTAGTGTGTCATTTTCTTCGGAAGTTGGCTCTTCAACCTTTGATTTAGTAGCTACTAGGGAACCTACTTTGGAGGTTGGTTCGTCAACTTTTGATTCTGGAGATACAGCCTCAGACGTTTGCTGCTTAACCTTTGATTTTTCAGTTTCTGGGAAAACTCCTACTGATATTGCTTCCTCAACCTTTGATTTAGCAGGTTCAGGGCAAACTTCTTCGGAAGTTGGCTCCTTAACCTTTGATTTTTTAGATTGTTGGGAAACTACTTCGGTAGTTGGCTCCTCAACCTTTGATTCTGCAGCTTCTTGGGAAACTTTTACGGAAGTTTCCTGCTTAATCTTTGATTTGTCAGGTTCTGGGAAAATTACCTCCGATTTTGAAACCTTTATCTTTGATTTTCCAGCTTCTGGGTAACCTCCTTCGAATGTTGTCTCCTCATCCCTTGATTTTACAGCATCTGGGCGAACTTTCTTAGAAGTTGGCTCCTTAACCTTTGATTCTTTAGGATGTCGGCAAACTACTTCGGAAGTTGGCTCCTCAACCTTCAATTCTGCATCTTCTGGAAAAACTTCTTCGGAAGTTTCCTGTTTAATCTTTGATTTTTCAGGTTTTGGCGAAACTGACTCCGATTTTGTTTCCTTTATCTTTGATTTTCCAGCTTCTGGGTAACCTCCATCGGATGTTGTCTCCTCATCTCTTGATTTTGCAGCATCTGGGCAAACTTCCTCCGAAGATTGCTTCTTTACTTTTGATTCTTTAGGCTGTCGGCAAACTACTTCGGAAGTTGGTTCCTCAACCTTTAATTCTGCACCTTCTGGGATAACTTTTTTGGAAGTTTCCTGCTTAATGTTTGATTTTTCAGGTACTGGAAAAACTGAATCGGATTTTGAATCCTGTATCTTTGATTTTCCAGTTTCTGTGTAGCCTCCTTCGGATGTTACCTCATCCCTTGATTTTGCAGCATCAAGGCAAACTTCTTCCGAAGTTGACTCCTTAACCTTTGATTCTTCAGGTTGTCGAGAAAGTGCTACGGGAGTTGGTTCCACAACCTTTTGTTCTGCACCTTCGTGGAAAACNCTGACTCCTTAACCTTTGATTCTTCAGGTTGTCGAGAAAGTGCTACGGGAGTTGGTTCCACAACCTTTTGTTCTGCACCTTCGTGGAAAACTTCTTCGGATGTTTGCTGCCAAACCGGTGAATCTTCAACTTTTGGGTAAAGTGATTCCGATGTTGGATCCTCTATCTTTGATGTTCCAGCTTCTAAGGGAACTCCTTCCGATATTGCCTCATTATTTAATTTTGCAGGTTCTGANGTTTCTGTGTAGCCTCCTTCGGATGTTACCTCATCCCTTGATTTTGCAGCATCAAGGCAAACTTCTTCCGAAGTTGACTCCTTAACCTTTGATTCTTCAGGTTGTCGAGAAAGTGCTACGGGGGTTGGTTCCACAACCTTTTGTTCTGCACCTTCGTGGAAAACTTCTTCGGATGTTTGCTGCCAAATCGGTGAATCTTCAACTTTTGGGTAAAGTGATTCCGATGTTGGATCTTCTATCTTTGATGTTCCAGCTTCTAAGGGAACTCCTTCCGATATTGCCTCATTATTTAATTTTGCAGGTTCTGAAAAAACTTCTTCTGAAATTTGCATCTTAACCTTTGATTCTTTAGAATGTTTGAGAAGTTGGGGAGTTGGCTCCTCAACCTTTGATTCTGCAGCCTCTTGGGAAACTTCTTCGGAAGTTTCCTGCTTAATGTTTAATTTTTCAGGTTCTGGGGATACTGATTCCGATGTTGGATCCTCAATCTCTGATTTTGTACGTTCTGGGCTAACTTCTTCCGAAGTTTGTTTTTTAAACTTTGGTTCTTTAGATTGTATGCAAACTACTTCGGTTGTTGGCTTCTCAACCTTTGATACGGCAGGCTCTGGGGAAGTGTCTTTGGAAGTTTGCTGTCTAACCTTTGATTTTTCAGCTTCTGGAGAAACTGGATACAATGTTGCATCTTCTACTTTTATTTTTGCAGTTTCTTCAGAAACTCCGAATAGTTTCTTATCATCGTTTGATTTTGCATCTTTAGATGAAACTGGTACAGAAAATGTCTCCACAACTCTTGATTTTGATTTTTCTTTGGAAACTGGTTTTGAAGTAATCTCAATCTTTACCTTTTCCGCATCTCGGAAAACTGCATCAGAATTTGGTTGCTCACTTTTCGATTCTTCAACTTCTTGGGAAACTGCTACATAAGTCGGCTGTTCAACCTTTGATTTTATAGCTTCTGTAGAAAGTACTCTTGGATCTGATTCCTCAACCTTTGGTGTTGCAGATTCTGCGTTGTTTGTTTCGATTATTGGTACTTCAATATTTGATTTTACAGATTCCGAGAAAACTGTTTTGGAGATTGCGTCCATTGATTTTGGAGTTATTGAGCTAGCTGCGTAAGCGATTGGATCTTCAAGTTTTGATTTTGTAGGTTCTCCGCATACTGCTTCAGAAGCTGGTTCCTGAAGCCTTGATTCCATAGTTGCTGGACAAACTGCTTCAGAAACTGGTTCAGTGTTTGATTTTTTATAGAATGTACAATCTCCTTCAAAAGTTGGGTCTTGAAACTTTGACGTATTTTCAAAAGTTGGCTCTTCTACTTTTGGTTTTTTACTCTCTGAACAAACTGATTCTGAATCAGGTTCGTCTACTTTCCTTTTCGTTGCTTCTGAGTAAACTAATTCAGAAGTTGGCTCCTCTTCCTTTGATGTTCCAACTTCGGAGCATATTTCTTCAGTCATTTTCGGTATTACATGTAGCGAGCAATCTGCTTCCATAGTCTGGGCAACTTCCTTCACAAGAACATGTTCCAAACAAGCTGCTGCGGCTTTTGTATCCTCCAACTCCCTTGGCGTCAAGTATACTACATTCGATGTTGGATCTGACGCTTTCACCTTTGCACTTTCAAGACAAACTGGTTCACTTATTTGCTCCACTATTCCCATCTTAGCATCCCCTGCACAAATTTCTTCGCAAGTTGGTTCTATCGTTGTTGGCTTTGCAGCTTCCTGACAAACTTCTGCGGTGGCTTGCTCCACCGCTTTCTCTTTTGAATCTTGTAGCGAAACTATTTCGGTGATTTGTTCCGTTTCCTTCCCCTTTGTATCTTCAGGGCAAACTTTTTCAAAAATTGTCCCTGATGTTTCTGGTGCAAGTTCTTCTTGCCTTACAACTTTTGCAATTTGCTCTGCTTTCTTTATCGTCGCTTGTTCTAGGCAAACTGTGTCAGCAGATATTTTCGAAGTTGTTGTTGGCTTTCCTTCTTCTGCGCAAATTACTGAAGTTGGTTCCGCCATTTTCTCTATCACATCTACAACACAAACTTTTTTGGAAGCTAGCTCCGAAGGTTTTGACTTTAAATCTTCTGAGCTGATTGTTTCGGATGTTAGTTCTACTGGATCCGTTTTTTCACTTTCTGGTATATTTTCTTCGACAATTTGCCTCTCGATATTCACATTTGCATCCACTGAGCAAACTGCTTCGGTATTTGTTTTATATTCCGGAAAAATAGCATCAGTAGTTTCTTCCGCTTCTGGTCTGGCTGCTTTAGAAATTAATTCTGATATTTTTGGTGCTGGATCCTTCTGATTAACTGCTGCTAAAGTTGGATCCACCGTTTCCTTCGTTTGGTCTTCTGGGCAAACAGTTTTAGAGGGTATCGTAAAAGCTTCCGGCTTAGAATCATCTAAACAAATTGTCTTCGTCGTTTGGTCCGGTTGTTTTGTTTTTTTAATATTTAGGCAAACTTCGTCAACAATTTGCTCTGCTAACTTCATTTTTTCATTCTCTGGAGAAGCTACTGTAAAAATTTCTTTCGACGTTTCTTGTGTTTTATCTTGCTCACAAACAGTTTCTATATTTTGGTCCTGCGTTTGCATCTTCACAAACTCTGAGGAAACTGGTTCAGAAGTCAACCCAGGCATTTCTGAATTTTCATCCTCTGGGAGAACAGATTCAAAAGTTGGATGAATTTTTCCTTTAATATCTGTTGGGCAAATTTCGTCGCAAGTTAGCTCAGAAGCATTCGGATTTGAATTATCATGAAAAACTTGTTCCAATGGTCCATCAGTTGTATTTTCCTTCACACATGGAAACATTTCGTGAGAACTCAACTTTCTATCATCTGGGTAAGCTGATTCTGAAGGTCGCTCTGCTATTTTCACATTATCATCTGCTGTGCAAACTGTTTCGAAGTTTGGGTCAGACGGTTTCGACTTTGTAGCTTCTACGCAAACGGGTTGGACAGTATGTTTCATTCTATTAATGTTTATATTTTCTGTCCTAACTATTTCCGGAACTGACTCCGATAGTTTCGGTTGTGTATTTTCTGCAGAAACTATTTCTGTTTGTTGCTTTGGAATTATCACTGTTTCGTACGGTAGCTCAGCCATTTTTCGATTTGGATGTTCTGGGCTCGCTGTGTCAGTAATGCTCTCTGCTGTAGTTACCTTTGTCTCTTCTGCACTAACCGGTTTGGAAAAAGAAATCTCCGACCTTTCCAGTATTGTGTCCGTTGGGTAAATTGGTTCGGTATGTTGGTCCGCTACTTTTACATTTGTTGAATCTAGGTATGCTGCTTCAGAAGCTACCTCCGACTTCTTTGTATCTGCATTTTCTAGACAAACTTCTCCGAAGTTTGGTCCCAAAGGTTCCATCTTCTTGTCTTCTTGGAAAACTGTTTCGAAGGTTAACAACTCTGATGTTTTCGACTTTGAATCTTTTGTACAAACTGCTTCCGATGCTTCATCCGTTAGCTTTTCTTTTATGTTTTCAGGGTAAATTGCATCCGAAGATGGTTGGGTCGTGTTCCCCTGTTCATCTGGGGAAGCTTCTTTTGTAGTTCTGTCTGCTATACTCAAGTTGGTATCTTCTGTAAAAATTATAACTGGAGTTGTCTTGGCCCTTGTATCTGCAGGAAATATTGCAATGAAGGAAGGTTCCACAGCTTCCGTCTGTGGTTTTTCTGCTCTAACTATGTCAATAGTTGGTAAACCCATTTTCTCGTTAGTATTATCATGGACAGTTGACTTCGAAGCTTTCACTCTGGTATCATCTGAAGTAGGGGCTGATGAAATTGGCTCTGGAGTTTCCCCTATTGTATGTTTTGGGAAATTATTTTCGGAAACTGTATCTTTCAGTTTCGCTTCTGTGTCTTTTGTAATGGCCGAATTGGAAATTTCTTCCTCATTATTCTTCACATCTTTTACAAAATCTGGTCGGGGAGTTATTTCCGACATTTTAACCTTAGCAACTTTTGGAACAGCAGCTTTCGAGATTGGCTCTGGTATTTGCGCTATTGCATATTCTGGGCAAAGGTTTTCGGAAGCTGTCTCTTCGGGCTTCGTGTTTGTGTCTTTTTTGGTGGTTTCAATGGAAATTGTTTCTCTCACCTGCTTCGTACCTTCAGGAGAAACTACTTCTGTAGTTGGATCCAAAATTTTCGCTTTTGCATCGTTTGGACATATTGTTTTCTGAGTTAGCTCCGACAGTTTCGCTTGTGCTAGGTCTGGACTAATTTTCTCTGAAACTGATGCCTCTGTTGTAACTTTGGAAGGTGATTTAGTCTTTTTCGGCATTGTATCCTCTACGCAAACAGACTCGAGTGTTGGTTCCGCCACACTCAGCGTTTTATCTTCTAGGTCATCCGCTTCATATCCTGGGTGAGCCGTTTCTGCTTTTGAATCTGCAGCGAAACCCGTTTCAAATACATGTTTGTTCAATTTTGGTTTTTCGTCTTGTGAAGTAGTTACTTGCATAGATGATTCCATTACTTTTGGTATATCAGTTTCCTGACAAGCTCCTCCCAAATTAGCTTCGTCAATTTTTAAATTTTTAGCTTCATCGCAAATTAGCTCGTTTGCTGATTCTTGTGTTTTTGGTTTTTCATTTTCTGTATTATCTTTTTCGGAAAATGCATCCTCTGATTTTGTTTTTTCCAATTCTGGGCAAATTATATCGGAAATTGACTTTATTCTTCCTTTTTCTTGTGCAATTGAGTCTTCTAGACCAACTGATTCGAAAGTGGGTTCATCCATTTTTGGTTTTCTATCCACTGTGGACAATGCTTTGGAAGATATATCCGCGGCCTTTCCTTTTTCTGTTTCAAAGTTAGGCTGTAATGATTTTGTAGTTTCGGAAGTCAGTTTCTCTAATTTTGCAGGTTCTGAGCAAATTGTGTCGGGAGTTGAGTACTCCAATTGTTTCGACCCAGTTTCAGGGCAAATCGAGTGAAAAGTTAATTCTTCTACTTTCGTCTGTTCAGCTTCTGAGGAAAATATTTCGTTAGTTGTCTCTGTCACATTCGGTAGAAAACAAGAGTCTGGTTTTATTCCTGTAGAACCTACTGCTTCGGAAATTGAAACTTCAGTATTTATTTTTTCAGCATTATGTCCAGTTTCTGTGATTTCTGTTGATTTTTTACTTAGTTCGTCTGCATCAAGTCGACTTTCAGTCACAGGTTTTATTTCGGGCTTCTTTGGTGATCCACTCATCTCTTCTTCATGGTCAATATTCCGAATGGCATGTTTAGGTCCTTTATCACTTTTCTTAGATTTTCTTGTGGTGGGTGGCTGAAACTTGTCTTGGGTAGATTGCTGTTGACCCGCTTGAAATTTTGCTGACCCCAACGAAGATTTTGGTGTCTCAGAAGTAGCTGGTCGGACAAACTTGTCGCTTTCTTTGCCTTTCACTTTTNTGAAACTTCAGTATTTATTTTTTCAGCATTATGTCCAGTTTCTGTGATTTCTGTTGATTTTTTACTTAGTTCGACTGCATCAAGTCGACTTTCAGTCACAAGTTTTATTTCGGGCTTTTTTGGTGATCCGCTCATCTCTTCTTCATGGTCAATATTCCGAATGGCATGTTTTCGTCCTTTATCACTTTTCTTAGATTTTCTTGTGGTGGGTGGCTGAAACTTGTCTTGGGTAGATTGCTGTTGACCCGCTTGAAATTTTGCTAACCCCAACGAAGATTTTGGTGTCTCAGAAGTAGCTGGTCGGACAAACTTGTCGCTTTCTTTGCCTTTCACTTTTNACCCCAACGAAGATTTTGGTGTCTCAGAAGTAGCTGGTCGGACAAACTTGTCGCTTTCTTTGCCTTTCACTTTTTTCATTTCTTTACCTTGGGATGCTCTGATTGGCTCAATTTGAATCTCAGTATCTCTTGGTATCTCTTCGAAGCGAACAGTCCGTGCAGCTTTTGCTGGATGTTTTTTCATAGATGGTTTAGGTGGAGATGGAGATTTAGAGCGCACTTGTGG
This sequence comes from Holacanthella duospinosa, assembly GCA_002738285.1. Taxonomy (NCBI): domain Eukaryota; kingdom Metazoa; phylum Arthropoda; class Collembola; order Poduromorpha; family Neanuridae; genus Holacanthella; species Holacanthella duospinosa. The sequence continues at coordinate 319,816 of NIPM01000033.1, forward strand.
CTCTGGGATATTTTTTATTTCTCCGCCATCAGCTTCATCCACTTTGACATCTTCGTGCTCATCGCCGTTTCTTATTGGTGCAGACATAGCTTCCTCCACTTGACCAATACTTTCGCCACTAGGGTGTGACAGGCTCCTGTCAGCTCTATCGGGCCCTGTTGGTGAAGTATCACGAATCTTAGATTCCATAGGATAATTAATTTGAGTTTTATCGCTCTCTTTAAATTCATCAGACTTTTCAACTTCATTTCCTATTGGCTGAGTAACTTTACTAGCTTCTGGTTTTTCCGGGCTCAATGTATTTAAATTTTTTGTCGTAGTTGTCTTGGAAGGCGAAGAGCTTAGTAGCTTTTGTCCATTCACCGGAGTATCTGATGAAGTTGAGTTCTGCTCATTTCTTGGAGATGCAGCTGTAGTATCATCAGATACTACAGAGTCTCTAATTGGTTGAATTTTTGGGCTAATGTCTTGTGATTCTTCAGCCCTTGTTTCTGAATCGATGGGTTGTGTTTTAGAGTATGTTGCGTCTGTGATTGGAGTAGAATATTTCTCCGGGTCAATGTTAAGCTGAACTCCTGCACTGTTTATTACTTCAGGGTTTTCCTCAGCGATTGGTTGTGCTCTACCTTCTTCTGGCATAATGATTGGTTCTGGTCTGCTCTCCTGTTCTGTGATTGGTGGGAATATAGCTTCTGAATTCAAATTGTCGGAGGTGGTAGTTGGTTCTGCTACAAATTTGAACTCTGTTTGTCCATTCTGTATTGATTCTAAGTCATCGATTGGTTGAGTTTTTGTTTCTTTATTTGGTTCTGGTTCTGAGTCAGTGGTTGGTTGCTTAAGTAGAAGATCTGTTGTACTAATTGGTTTGACCTCTGCCTCGGTTATTATGATTGGTTCGATGATGCTTGAGTGTAAGGTAGACATTTTACCTTCTGCTACTCCTGGTTCAATAGTTGAGATTTCTGGATACTTGGTTTGCTCAGTTTCTCTGTCGTTGACTGGTTGATCTATTTCACCTGAATAGCTGATTGGATGAACCTGATCAACGCTTGGATCTTCTTCCTTCTTAGGTTTCCGTGTTTTACTGGTAGCTGACTGGGGTTCTTGTTCAGTTTCGGATACTCCTTCTATCGGCGATGGTGGTGGTGCAACTAGTTGAGGTTTATCTAAATGACCAATAGGAATTTCATTAACATCTTCTAATGGTACTGAGAAAACTGCTTCTTGATCCAATGTAAATTCACCAGGTAAACAACTAATGTTTAAAACGGTTGACTTTTGCTCCGTTTGGTCTTTGACATGATCATTTACTGAAAAAACTTCTTCTGGTTTCATATTAGGTACTTGAACCGTTTCGAGTGAACCAACATTTTCAATATCTTCCAGCCGAGTCTGCGCAACCACAATTTTTGGAAGTTCATTAGATTTTATCTCATCTGCCGGTAGATTTATTTGAACGAATGCCTTCGATGTTTTCCTTGATTCTATTGGCCTTACATCTGCAACTCCTTTACATATTTCATCAGATGGAGTTGAGAGTGTATCTGTAGAGGTAACTAGAGAAATATTGACAACTTCTGTTCTATGTTTTTCTATATCTATTTTCATGCATGAAGTTTTTAATACTGATTGATCTGTTTGGATTGGTTCGATTGATTTTTTCATTTCATCCAATAAATTTGTTTCTGATATGATTTCTAGAGACTGTGAGATATCGTCTACGGTCGGTTTATCACTTTCTTCCATTAATATTTTACCAACAGAAGTTTCCACATCTGGTAAATTTGAAATTCCCTCCATAGACGGATCTGGTCTTTTGCCTATACAAATTGTTGCTGTTGTGGTTTGCAGTGGTTTGGAAATTGAACTCTCATCTTGTATTTCTGTTAATGGAATTGACACAAATTTCTTGAAATTTGGAATTGTTTCTATTGGCGTGTCTGATATTTCTCCCAGTTGAATCTCCATACTTGCAATTTTTTGTGGTTTGGCACTGAAGGTAGTATCTGCTGGTGGTATACTATACATTTCTACTGCTGGAGTTGGTCTAATCATACTCTCTCTTACTTCCGGTTTTACTAACATTTCCAATGTTGTTTGCTCTAATTCACCACCTAGTTGTATCTCTGCAGTTGCAGTCTCAAGTATTTTGAAAAGATTAACTTTGCTTACTGTCGAATTATTTTCTTCTGAAGGTATTTTCGTTGTTTTAGGTTTTGGAATATCCACTGGTAAATGAACTGTCGTCGGCACTAATTTGGTATCAGTTGAAATTTCCTTGGGTTCAGTATGTACAATATCTGCTGGTAGTTTCATTTGTTCTGCTGTCAATTTCGTTACTTCACCGATACGAATGCTAATATTGGATGATTTCAACATTTCTACAAATACGTTAGGTTCAACAGATTTTTGCGTTTCTGCAAGGTTATGCATTTCTTCGTTTGGTATTGCGACAGTTGAAATTTCTATATTGTGTTGCGCATCCTCCGTTTTTGTGTCATCTGAACCTACTTCTTCATTTTCTGGTGTTTTTTCAATTACTAACTCTTTGGACTCTGGTGATGAACAGTCTAACGAATCATGTATCTGTTGTACTGAAATCTTCATTTGCGCTGATGACAAACTTGTTGGTAAATTTTCATCCAAGATTCTCCAATCATGTATAGCCACTTTGCTAGGTGATTTTGGAGATTTTGGCGATTTTGGTGATTTTGGTGATGAGCTTCTAGAAGCCAAGTTTAGTCCAATGTCGATTGTGGCCAAAGGTTCAAAGTGTGACTCACCTAAAAAAAAAAAAGCATATAATATACATTTATCAAGACTATTGAATCGGTGGCCGCCGATTCATCGGCCGACTACTCAAAAAGCTGTTTTTTAATTGATTTTGGCTGATATTAAGGTAAATTTTAAGGAAACTTTAAGCAAACTTTAGAATAAATTAAATTTTCTTTTTTGAATCGGCAACTGCATCGGCCAACTGGCTGATTCAACTTTTACGTCGATGTCGATGCCACGCCGATGCGACTTGAAGATCGAATCGGTGCATCGGAGCAATACTAGATCCTAAACTAGATATTTCGGAGCAAACTTGCAGCCTGTATTCTTGTGTATTTTTATATCTGGTGTGGAATAAAAGACTTCTTCAAAGTCACAAAATGGATTACCTGCTGAATCTGTAATTTCAGAAATGGTTACACCCGGACTCATCGGACGATCATTCTCACTTCCTTTTCTCCCGCCACTCACATCGACGACAGGACCACTAGAAAATTCCAAATTTTGCTCATCCATTTCATCCGGCTCTTCAATTACTTCCTCAGTCACTGTCTCTACACCATTCACAATCATAACTTTTCGGATAATTCGTCGTCGTTTTCGAATGACTCGTCGTGTCACATTTTGAGTGACTTGTCTCACACGAACTGTTACTGTGTCACTACTTTCGTCTAAATTTATCGGAAGTGGTACCATTGCCAGGCGTTCTGAAAGATCTGGTGGGAGTGTAACTTCTTCAGGTAACTCTGACAAGCGGGAAGATTGAAATGGATCTTCGTGAAGTGTACGAAGTAGGACTGATTCACTCGCTTGATGGGAAGACGAAAACGTTGAGGAGGAAGATGATGTTGCAAAGGAATGGAAAGAACTACTCATTGCTTCTCCGGTAACAAGGGATTGGCTCATGGCAACTTCTTTCCGGTGAGTTGCAAAACCGGACTGTTCAAATTTGGTTAAAAATTTTCCACCAAAACCATCTTCAACTTCTTCAACAACCTGTGTGTGAGGGAGTTCTACAGTAGATACTTCTACAACACGTTTTACAGTGTTTTCAGGGTCATTTGATGGGATATTGGGACATTGGAAGACACCGTCCAATCCATATGACGTATCCATTTCCACTAATTCCTGAATAGAAAAATGAGATATGAACATTTATTGAAATTTCTACCAAAATTTAAGTTTTTTTTTTGTTTGTTTCTTTGCAGTAACGCCCGTATTATATTTCATGCCATTCGTCGTCCTTCATTCGAATGAAATGCAGTAAAATTATTGAATTTTTGCAAAAATCTTAATTGTTTTCAAGGTAAATTGTATCTTATTGCAAAAATTCAATATTCATACTGCATTTCTTTAGAATGAAGGACAAATGACATGAAATATAATACGGGCCTAACATATGAAGGTTAAATTAGTCAAATGTAAGATTTTCTCTTGTGTATCTCTCATCAGATATCACAATATTCAGATATGTAGCCTCTGGATGTTAAAGATCGGTGTAGGAGCGCCTTCCGCTCACTTTACTATTTTCAGCTAAAAATTTGTGAAATTTTTTTTTTTAATTTATTAAAAGCAGTATTTTGTGATTTCTTTTTGAGTTTGTGATCTATATACTCTCAACTTTATTCTATCTATTATGTCTCATGTCTTACTCATGTTCATCTTGTCTTCTCACATTTCGCGAAATGACCAGGAATAAATTAGTTAAAATTAATTTACAAAATTAAGGGATGGAAAAGTAGTTTTAATGGACTAAAAATCTAACTTTGAAATTTCCTTTGTAATTTGTATTTATAAGCGAATAAAAATTATAGCAAACATCCTACATCCTTAAGCTTCTCCGAGGACCATTTTTAATGAATTGATTTACAGTGGGTGATAAAAATTGATTCTTTCACCAACTACTCGACCATTTTGTTCAAAATGGTCCACATGTCAATATGAAGAGTTTATTGGATTATTACAATATGTTGAGATGAAAGCATTCTATGCACAGAGTAGCGTTTCTGCTCACCCGGTCCATCGAGGGAAGTAAGTTAAATCATTTAATTAATTATTCATTAAGGAATTGGAGCTCTTTAATCAACAAAGGTCGAATTTAAAAGTATAAATCACTATGGTTTTACGTACTTAAAAAGTTCTATAAAATCTGCAAAAAAAAATTTGTTTTAATTTTTTATAAATATTCAACTTCATTCAAACAGAATCACCATCTTAAACGTAAACATCAGAAATATAAGATTAGCCCATGACACCGACTCAAAATCGCTGGCGATTTCTAATCAATATATAAGTCAATCATCGTCGACGATTGTCAGTACGTTTACAATTCTTTGTTAGTATATTCAAATTTTAGAATAAAATATTAGATGAGACCAAGTCTCAATCTCGGTCATATATGGTTCAGGTTTTTAGTGGTAAAATGTTAGATACTGTTCCTTTACCTTTATGATCTTATTTGCTAGTTTTCGTAAAACTGGTGTTTTGCATGATGGTAAGATGAACTCAATTGAAATTCCTCTATTCAAACTTGAACACAAGTGAAATTCAATTTTTCTAAAAATGTTTAGCCGTTTTAGTATAATTTTGGCCGCGAATAGTCGATTCTCATCTCTGATTTGATTATTGTAAAAAAATTCCAATAGAATTGTAAAATATTCTCATTTTACTATCATTTTTATGAAATACAAGTTATATACCATTCGACACCTCGTTGAACTATGAAATGGCAAATTGTAATAAGTAGTTTATTAAGCTTTAAGAAACAAAACATAATTTACTCACCAGTGTCACGATAACTATTTTCTACCGGAGTCCTTCGACAACATAGGCCGAATTCAAACACATTGGGAAATCATTTGCTAAAAGTTCTAAATTAGAAGAGCTTAAATAAAAAAAACCTTACCAAAATGTTTAACCAATCATAACTCTTGTCCTTTATGACGAGTAGACGCAGTTTATTAGTAGAACCTATGTTATTGGAAGGTTTCCAATAATTGTTTTCGAGGAGAGTGTGTATTATGTATGGATTCAAAATAAGGAACGGTTATATTGACTTGAATTTTATTTATATTTTATGAACTGAATCTTTTCTAATTTAACCCAAATGTTGTCGGATTGCATTTTGTTCTCACTTGCGATTAAATTAAGTCACATCTTGAAACCTCAGCTAAATATACTAAAAAAGTGCTAAAAAGTTTGAAAAATCAAAAAAAAGTTCGAACTTAAAATTTTTTAAGTTTTGACGACGAAAAAAGTGCAAAAATTTCGGAAAAAGTTTTGTCAATTAGTACGGCTTTGGCTCAAACTGATATATTTAGAAGGTGAAGATTTTATGTACATTCCACCGTAAACACTTTTTAAATAATCCGAGCCCTGCTAATCACTAATTCCGTTTTTTGGATCTAAGCTATCGTAAAATTAACGCAAAAGTTCAACGAAACCTATATAGTCAAAATAAAGAAGCCAGAGAAGTGGAAGCCATATGCCAAGTGCCAAAGCTGCAAATTCATTGCAAATCAATTGACTCATCAAACATAGGGATGCCAACGTTTCGTTCCAAAAATGAAAAGAAATGAAAATTACCGTTTCGTTTTCGCTTCAAAATTTTGATCCGATCAGCTTAACGTTTCGTTTTCGTTAGCAGTGAAAAACGAAACAATAAAATAGCACAAACGAAACAAAAACAGTTTCGTGTATTTTTGTTTCATTTTGAATGAAAAGGTTTACGCGTTTAATCGGCTTGAAAAAAGTGGAAAACTTGAATACGGAAAAAATTTGAATCCGAAATCAAAAATTTATTCTTAACTTTTCCGTTTCGTTTCGTTTTCGAATCAAAACTTTCCTTATTGTTTCATTTCAGTTTCAAGGNCGCGTTTACGCGTTTACTCGGCTTGAAAAAAGTGGAAAACTTGAATACGGAAAAAATTTGAATCCGAAATCAAAAATTTATTCTTAACTTTTCCGTTTCGTTTCGTTTTCGAATCAAAACTTTCCTTATTGTTTCATTTCAGTTTCAAGGTATCTTTTAACATTTCGTTGCCGTTTGAGCCATTAAACGAAACAAAACTTTGACATCACTAATCAAACATCAATGCGCTTCGATAAAATAGAATCAATAATAAGGTTTCAATTCCTGAAAAAATAAGTTAATTTAACAAAGAAACTTGTCACTCTTGATGGATTAGATTATTGGAACGTTCGTATCAGTCGACATACAGGAATTGCAGCCCAAAACCTCTATTTATTTGACATATGAGATATTTTAGATCAGTTGGTGGAAAAGTTAGTAAATGAAAGAACTTCTGACTAATAACTTTCTGACTAATTTCTAAAGAAATAAAATTAATTAAAAAAAGCTATTTCTGTAAAAAAAAAATCAGGTAATTAGTAAGTTCTTGTTTATTGGCTCAACTGGTTTGTCCAATTTCTTCAATGTAAGCCTGTTAGTTTCTAAATAAGATTTAAAAAGCAATTATTGCTGTTTTCCGCGTGATTGATTGCAAGTCTAAATATTAAAGTTGATTTTCTTTCCTCCTTGTGGGGAGTGAAAGCAGCAAAATGGTAAATTGAAATTGTCTTTCAATAACTCTATTCCCTATCTCTACAATAAATTATTCTAAATCTCTAGTAGAGATTTAGAATAATACTTGTAGAGATTCTCTACAATTTCTCGACATAATCAGCTCAATCAGTCTGTTTTTTATGAAAATTGGAGAAAGCATTAATAACTGTACAATGTGACCAAAAATATTTTCTCCTTCTCCATAAGGGGAAAAGGTGAACCAAATTCACCAGAAGCTTCAGAGTGAAAAAAAGAGGGAATGAATTTTTACACTAATATTATGCGGAAACATTTAAATTTTTTAAATGTAACCATCTCTTACTACATTCTCAAGTTTTTGACAGCTATTTCATCAGTTCTAAAGACCAGCTTTAGAACTGATGTTGACCAGTTGAATTCAAAGCTTATTTGTCTAGATAAGTGCTGAGCATTCTTCATTCACCTCCACCGATTAACGATTAAAATAACTCACTGTTTCAAGTTAGAAGTAAAAAAAAACATGGCTCTCTATGAAAATAAAACGAGAAAAATCTACAAACGAAGACTTGTTCCAATAAAACTCATGGATCAAAAGTAACTTCTCATCATCTAATGCAATTTTCATTAGTGTATTTAATTTTTATCTAATTTTTGAAATTATTTAATTAATGAAATTCAAATCAAACCTAGAAGTTGCATTAGCTGAGCGGAAACCACCAATGCCGACTTTTGGTTGCAGAAACTACATGTCTGAACTTTTGTGAGTGACCTTGCATTTATATGAAATAAGTATTCAACTTATCTTTTAAATGACACCTAACAACCCTATATGCAACAAAAATAATCTCTACTGACCTATGTTATCATCTACAGGTCAAATTAGTACAAATTTTCACATAAATACTTTTTTCGACATGAAAACTTCAAATGGAAAGTGGTATTTGAAAAAAAAGTTCAAAACTTTCCGAATACGATATCAATTTTTAAACCTAGTGCTATAGCTCTTTTTTTTTTAAATTTAATAAAAATGTGACTATAATTTTTACTATTTACCTTTTTAGAATATTCGGCTAATTTTTTTGCATGTAATTTCAATGCTCTGATGCGGTAGTTGAGCTCATTGGCATCATTTCGAATTTGTCGCACTTCTTCATCCTGTGGAAACTCATTCAAAATTTTTTTCACTGTTTTAATTGAACTTTNGCACTTCTTCATCCTGTGGAAACTCATTCAAAATTTTTTTCACTGTTTTAATTGAACTTTCCAAACTGTTAAAATTTGTAAGTAGTTCCTAGAAATGAATAAATTCAAATTCAATTCAAATACTTCATACTTTCATCATTACTAGTTACAAATTACATCTAAAAAAAAAATTTTTTTTTTAAATTTTGTAAAATTGATTCAATAATTTGTAAATTTCATATAAATATTTTAATTTGGCATATGTAGTGATACTCGTGCAGTTTATTTTGTTTTTAAACCAAACACTTACGTTTATTTCATTTAGATTTTCTTCCGAAGACAGTAATTCTAATTTTTCTTCACTCAAACTCAACGCCTCGTCTATTATTTTGAGACTGCACTGCGCATGTTCCTGAAAATTATTTTATAAAAATTTGTAAAATTAATTTTAATATAACTTAAAGTAAATAATTTCTTGTTTTTTAATCAAAATTTCAATCATTAGTAATTAAACACACCATTATTTATCCACTTCTATTTGACACTTCAGATTTCAATTTTTTTTTAATATGGGATATAAAATATTTGCGGAAATTCTACCAGGACAAACTCAAATTCACACTTCCGGGAAATCGTACTGAAGAGCCGGGTTGTTAATTTTGTGGCTTATGCTTCAAACTCAAAACTGACAATGGATGCTTTTGTGTACAGAATTATTATAANGGTTGTTAATTTTGTGGCTTATGCTTCAAACTCAAAACTGACAATGGATGCTTTTGTGTACAGAATTATTATAATGTAATATCTACAAGAATATTCAAAGCAACCTCAGAAGGCTATATAAATTAGCATGTGTTGGTTGAGCTCATTATTCCAAAGATAATGGTCCATTTGGCATAAATCCATACAAAAAATCAGTCAAAGTTGATTAGGATCTGGTGAGAAGAGTATGGAATTCTACTCAAGTTATTTTTAGTTTTTGTGAGTTTTTTTAAACATAACATAAAAAAAAATAACAAAAAACAAACAAAAAACAAGACATTTCTGGACAACAATGACATGACAGGAACTAATATATTAAAACGAGTTTAGTGCAGTTTGCTTAAAATTGGCTTAAAACTTTTATAAAAACTTTACGCGGTTTTCATCGCGTAGTATCAAAATAAACTTCTTGACGGTTGTAACATTACAGTGTTATGCTAATGAAAAAAAGTTTACAGAAAAGTTATGCATTTTTGAGTTTTTTATCGGCCCAAGTGGTGCCCCTAGGGCATGTGTGGGCAGATGTATTTTCTAACGTGTGTGTGTGCGGATGCGCGAAATTTTTAATTTCACACATATTTTTTCATTTTCCACGCAGATTCTAATTAAATTAGCAAAGACTGCACATAACTCATTGGAAGTCAATAGGCACTATATTTATATGAGAAATGAAACAGCCTAAGGCGTCTAGTTGGGTGGTGGTGAAAAATTTGATGGCACTAATTTCAAATTTTACTCATATTTCCTTCCTCTTTAAAAATTTTTTTTTCAAATATTCTATCTATAAAATGATTTTTCTAAATTTTAAGACATAATTAGTTTACACATTAGTAAGTAAAAGTGCACAAACGCCTTAAAATCGTGCTGTGTAACATAACTACTATAGTTGTTAGTAAAAAGTTACACAAAATACAAATCAATCTAATTGAGAGTACTGTGACCTTTCTTTCTTGATTCTGATTGATTTTTGATTGGTCCAATTCTCGTGGTTCGTGTTCGTCTTCGTGATATCGTAATGTATCATTTCCAAGTGGTTTTACTTGTGACAGGAATTGAAATTCAGTAGTAGGAAATTCTAAATTTTTTATCCTACCGTTTTCGATTTCAGTCACTACTAATTTGATTGGATACTGTGGTAGATCGTCATTGGCTAATTTTGTACTCCAATCAACACAGTATGAGCCAAAACCATAAAAATTAGTTTCAATAGACTTCCTATCAGAATCCTGAATGTGACCAGTTGTATTTTTGTCTGATGACTTTTCTAACTGTCGCATCCGGTCAACATCATCATCATCGTCTGGGGGCTCATCATCAGTACGCAGGCGTGCAGGCATATCAATACTTGCCGAATTTTCTTTCAATCGGACTAAATATTCTTGCCAATTTCGTTCAGCTTCTGCCAAATCTATAAGACTCGGTTCATAAAAGTTGTCTGAACAGTCTAAAAGTAGTGCAGGAACTGATGAAACTGTATCATTAGAAGCTGTTATTTCAGATACTTGCGTAGTTGGAACTGCCGTTTTTGAATTAATATTCAATTTTTCAAATTTTTTGGCAAGTGATTCTAATCTTTGAACTACATGAGCTGCAGCTTGTTGGAGAGAAATAGGTGAAGGTTGTTCAGCTCTATCTATATCACATTTGACATCAGATTTGAGCAATTCATCAAAATAATTTGAACTTGTCACATTTTCTGACTTGTCAGGCTCGAACATGCATGATGAATATTGGTTATACAAAACATAGTTTCCGGATGTTTGAACAGCTACATCATTTGTTGCAATTTCAGGATAATTTTCCACATCCGGTAAATAAAAATTTATATTTCCTACAACACTGTTCTCAGAACTTTTTTTTGAATTATTTTGACCAGTTTCTACTACATTTTCAACCTGATTGGCTGAAAAGTTTGTCATATCTATTAATGCATTTTCTATTTCTAACTGTGTCTTACATTGTTGCCGTTGTGCCAAATAAAGCTGAAATTGGTTTTCGGCTTCTAAATATGGAAGCAAGCTAATAAAATACTCATGCGTAAATGTATTACCTTCTGATTCGTCAATATTTGTTTCTAGCGAATCAACTACAAGAACTGAAGTGTCTGTCAAATTTGGACTATTATTTTCACTTGCAGTATGTTCCAATTCCTTGTGCTCTAAGGTTAATTCAATAGTTTGACCACTAGTACTGGAACTAGTATTTAAAAAGTCGCTTGAATTTGAAATAGGAGAAAGGCAAAAATACATAGGAAGTAATTCACTTGGTTGAATTTGAACAAAAATTGGCATAACTCGTCTAGCGACGTTGCCAAACTAGATTTTTATTTTAAAATGACCAGATTCAAATTTCGTTGACCTCTAGAGATCAAAGATTGAAAAAAAAATGTTCTGATAAAGTCCTCGAAGGTAAGGTGTCAACCGAAAGCATGTAACGTGCTATGATCGCAGAAAAGGAACAATTTTGATCAAACTCAACTATAGTTTACCTAAAGTATTGATGAAAATTTTTTCTTTAAAAACGAACGAAAAAACTGTAAAAAAGTTTTCATGTCATTCCGTTTTTATCTTTTTGAAAACGAAACCATTCATTTTCTTTCTTTTCCGTTTCGTTTTACGATTAAAATGAAACGAAACGAAAGTATAGGAAGCATAAAAAGAATTTTTGTAAAAAATACAAAAAAAAAAAACAATAATAAATCATAGATATTTCTTAAGTCACTGAGAGTCTACCTGTGAAGTAATAAGGTCTCAATGACTAGTACTCACTATCAGTGACTCCTAAGTATTCATTTGACTTGCATTATTATGGTTTCGATGATTTAAATTCTTAATTGTTATGAGTCAGAAAGAGTGTAAAATGAGTCACTAACGTGAATCTTCCTACTGTCCAATTGACTTTAGGTCATGACACATTGATTCAGAGTTTATTGTGCTTAATCTTGACAAAAATTATTATTTTTATGAGATCACGACATCATAAGCTTTCGATTGACACTCACTTCGGTTTCTCCATAACGGACTTTTGAGTTTGTTGACCTACCTAGTTCAACCAAAACGAAAATCTGCCANACATTGATTCAGAGTTTATTGTGCTTAATCTTGACAAAAATTATTATTTTTATGAGATCACGACATCATAAGCTTTCGATTGACACTTTACTCACTTCGGTTTCTCCATAACGGACTTTTGAGTTTGTTGACCTACCTAGTTCAACCAAAACGAAAATCTGCCATTTACAATAATAAATCTCATTTAGTATTGTCACTAGATATTGTGTGCCAATTTTGGTTCAAATCACCCCGGTTGACTGTTTCTTATGTATTTTTTGCTCTACTCTTTTAGCACAGTAGGTTGAGTATTAGTAGAAATGTCACTCTGTTCGAACAAATTATTAGATAAATTTTGACAACTTGTTTCAGACGGATTGTCGACTAGATTGTTACTACTATTGGTCAGAATCGTCTCGACGGACGCTTGAGTAGACTCTGAAGTGATTTGTATAGACTGTTGGTCACTTTCTTCTACTAATATTGATTGTAGTGGTGATGATGATGTGTGATTTGTTTGTGTTAGTAGGCGGCTGTGCAAATTTTTCTCTTTAGCAACCCTGGGATCATAAAAAATTTTATCAGGGCTAAATTTAAGTGATACGTCATCAACTTCAGTAGTAGTCCTTGTATTTTGCCATTCATCATCTTCATTTTTTTTTTCTTCTGAGTATATTGTAAACTCTCCTAGGGTACAGAGATCTTGACCTTCAGTTGGTTCTTTAGGAGAAAAACTTATGGTACTTGTTTGTTGGAGTGGGATTAGCAATTGTTCAACTTGAGCCGAATTTTCATACTCTTCAATACCCAAAAATTTCTCTTCATTTGATAGCTTTTCATCATATGCCTCTGGTTTTATAACCAATGGAAGAAATTCGGAAGACTTTTGTTCTCTACTTGTGTGAAATTTTGGCAACATTGGAATTTTATTATGAAAAAGTTGATAGAATTTTGTAGCGTCTTCTTTTGATTTCAATTTTTTTGCTAATGATTCTTCAATTTTTGATTTAGAATCTTCCGATATTAGTGGAGAGGTACAAATAATGTCTTCAGTGTGCACTGAATCATATTCTAGCATTTTCATTGGATATGATAATTCTTCTACTGGATTTTCATTTTTTTGAGTTGATTCTATCAACGGCAAGTGAGATGAAGAAATAGTTGGAGTTTCGTTATTCAAAATTTCATACTGTGGCAATAAATTTGAAATTCCCTCTGAAGAATTTACAACTATGAGTTCAGATAGACTAGTTGGTTCTGATTGGTTCAAAAGTGCATATTCTGAGACTATGGATGTATCAATATTGTTATCCATTCCTGGATTCCACGGTTCGATATTGATGAATTCTGATTGGTTCAAAATTGTAAATTCAGCGACTCCAGGAGTATCAATATTGCTATCCATTCCTGAATTCGACGGTTCAAGTTTAACATCGATGAATTTTGATTGGTCATTGATTTCAGTGCTTGATAGAGAATTGACAAAATTCAAATTCTCTGGCTCTGATTCGGTAAATTTTGATACAAAATTTTCAACCCAATCTTCATTTTGAATTTTCTCATCCACAACTTCCATTTCTTCTTTTTTTGTACTTTTCCTCTCCTTTTTTACAATGGATTCAGTTCGTAAGTCTGAATTTTCATTTCCATCTTGTCGCACATGCGCATCATTTTGTATTACTTCCGGTTCAAGTTTAAATTCTTCCAAATGATGAGCACCATCTGTTCCTTCATCAGTAACAAATTCAACGTCAATGTCTATTAAAGGTACATTAATTTTCTTTTCTGCGCATAAAAATTGAGTAGGATGCGCAGTAATTTCTTTGTCTTGTTGATGCGGTAATTTAGTGAAAATTTTTGCAGATGTCGATGGAAATTTTTTATTAATTTTTTGTTTATTTCGTACTCGTGTAGACCTTGATGAATGGCTCTCTCGCGCCTGCGCAATTAGTTCACGCTCTTCATCACTTGTACTGAAAACTCTTAGTGGTGGTGTTGGACAAACAAAGNCTTTTCTGCGCATAAAAATTGAGTAGGATGCGCAGTAATTTCTTTGTCTTGTTGATGCGGTAATTTAGTGAAATTTTTTGCAGATGTCGATGGAAATTTTTTATTAATTTTTTGTTTATTTCGTACTCGTGTAGACCTTGATGAATGGCTCTCTTGCGCCTGCGCAATTAGTTCACGCTCTTCATCACTTGTACTGAAAACTCTTAGTGGTGGTGTTGGACAAACAAAGNGCGCCTGCGCAATTAGTTCACGCTCTTCATCACTTGTACTGAAAACTCTTAGTGGTGGTGTTGGACAAACAAAGACATCATCAGGAGTTTCACAACGACTCATTGACCTTGATTTTGATCTTTTGTGTTTTTTTCGATGAGATCGTTTTGAAACGGGAGACTCACTAGATGGCTCTTTAATTTGAATTACAAGTCCTGGAATACTTGGATGATGATAGACAGTTGCCTTTACTTTCTCAATTGGTACTGTTTCATAGGTTTTATTTTCTATACAAACTGGCTCAACATGTACTGTTACTGGAAAAATTTCTTTTTCAGATGGTGCCATTTTTAAATCAACTATAGCGGGTTTTAAAATTTCAGTTGGTACCACTACAGACTTTGGAGTATTGTTTAATTGACAAATTTTTGCATAAGATTTTGACTCTCCCCCCGGTTGCCATATTGTTGGAGTAGAGACTTGCGCATTAGGAGAAGGAGATGCTGGTACTATCGCCAAATTCAAATTTCCAGTTGATAGAGTCGAAGGACGTGCAGATCGTGATCTTGTAGGAGGTGGTGATGCATTTCGACTACGTTTTGGAGCAGGACTGACACTAGAAACTCTTCCAGGAATGCGCAAGTCTCTAATTTTTGCCCTCGGTTGAAAATTTTGATGTTGAATAATATGACGATGGGTATAACCCAAATTTGAAGAGTCTTCATCATGTTCTTTGGAGTCAATTTGTTGAAAATGAGGTACTGATGATGAATGGAGTCCTGGAGGTGGTGTGTTTGAATTTACCACCAAATTGGTGAGCGGAGATGATGTAAAAACAGGTGAACTTCTACCTGAACGAGAACGACCAAAAGCTACGTCTGCGTAGGAAGTGACCTCAAGGTCATGTAAAATGTTAGGAGGTTCTGCCATTAAACACTACCTAAATTTTGTTCCTAAACTTTACATTAGACGAATTGGTCAAAATGACAAAATGAACTCTGATAAAATTTTTCAAAAAAAAATTTTTTTTTGTTTCTCTAACATGCTCAACACCATAGAAAATACATTATTGAGCAAAGTTTTTAATTCTCGAAAAGTTTTCCAGTCAAGAGATAGAAAATACTAAAATTGTTATCGAAATTACTTCAAAAATTATATAATGAGTGTTAAAAGAGATCGATGCGGGTATTTACTATACTGCGAACCAAATGCACTTAAAATAGAATATTTTGAAAACCTAAGAAGACATTTAGTGCAAACGTTTAACATTACAATTAATGGGCAAATAATATCCATTGATGATGGTGCGCAGAGGCGCAAAAGGTGTGCATGTGCGCAGAATAGTAAAACTCGATCGGTTCTATAACTCTACACATCTCGAATCCAAGAGATTTTAATTAAAATTTCACCAAAAATGCCCTGAATATTATATAATATTCCATCAATATGGAATCTACCACAAGTCGGGGCATCGCTTCGTTTTTTTTTTCGTAGGTCACCAAATGTCAAGGTTTCAACTTAAGGCAATGTTACCGTATTTAGAATTTTTAGAAAACTTTTCCTAATGTTGATTATGTTTCAAGTTTTCTATCGAATTGTTTTCTGTATCAAAAAATTTCTTGGTTTGCCCTACAGAGGTCACCAAAGGTAAAATTTTAGTTANTGATGGTGCGCAGAGGCGCAAAAGGTGTGCATGTGCGCAGAATAGTAAAACTCGATCGGTTCTATAACTCTACGCATCTCGAATCCAAGAGATTTTAATTAAAATTTCGCCAAAAATGCCCTGGATATTATATAATATTCCATCAATATGGAATCTACCACAAGTCGGGGCATCGCTTCGTTTTTTTTTCGTAGGTCACCAAATGTCAAGGTTTCAACTTAAGGCAATGTTACCGTATTTAGCATTTTTAGAAAACTTTTCCTAATGTTGATTATGTTTCAAGTTTTGTATCGAATTGTTTTCTGTATCAAAAAATTTCTTGGTTTGCCCTACAGAGGTCACCAAAGGTAAAATTTTAGTTANTATCGAATTGTTTTCTGTATCAAAAAATTTCTTGGTTTGCCCTACAGAGGTCACCAAAGGTAAAATTTTAGTTATGTTTGGTTTCATTAGAATTCCTGTTGCCTCACTGACTACTACACAAAAGCGATTTATCCTTTCTCGTGTAAAATTGTGTTTGACATAGCTGGAATGCTGGTAATGTGATACTAACGAAAGTACAAACCTTGAATTATACCTAGCTTACTAAATTCTTAAATGATTCTATTCATTTTGTTGGTTTAAATGAGAAGAAATAAATTAAGTAATTCACAAAATCGTAACCAATCTTTGAAACTAAATAATTCACCAATGATAAAGTATACTAATCTAATGATGCCTACTAAGCGCGACTATATGCTCCACCAAGCTAAAAATTTGATATTTGAGGAGTTCTGCTGGTCAAACCGCGAGGAATTTTCCGGTGTAAAATGACTTATTAAGTATTAAGTATGAAAGAAAGTTTCTAAATATANATTTTCCGGTGTAAAATGACTTATTAAGTATTAAGTATGAAAGAAAGTTTCTAAATATACCAAACACAATAATTAGTATGTTTCGTCAAGTCAAAAATTTGACATTTGGTGACCACTACTGTAGAGCAAACTAATCAGTATTTCGATGCGCAACTCTTTGGTACATAATCAACATAATGAATTTTTTAATAATACCAAAAACGGCTCATCAAGTCAAAAATGTGAGTTTTGATGACCTCTAGAGGTTAAACGGAGCGATGACGTAATTTATGTTGATGAGCAGACTTTAAAGTATTTTTGGTGAAATTTTTATCAAACTCTCTGTCGATGAATAAGATTATATTTTTAGAACTCGATCTCTTTTGCAAAAGAAAAAAAAAATTTTTTTTATGTTTTTGATGATTTTCAAAGAATGGCGCAATTTCTTGAAACCATCGGACCATTAATTGATAATATCACTGCCATCTAACACATTATGAAAAATTTATCAACTTCATCACTTTTTTCATCATTTTGACCAAAATTCAGAATACACTATTCTATATTTTAAAGTTTTGTTCCTTATTATAACTGTAATCACCTCTTCACCTAATTTTTTTTTTTATAAACAATGTTTCACTTGAGCACTCTAGTAATTTATTTCATATATTTTGAGATTCTGTGCAATNACCAAACACAATAATTAGTATGTTTCGTCAAGTCAAAAATTTGACATTTGGTGACCACTACTGTAGAGCAAACCAATCAGTATTTCGATGCGCAACTCTTTGGTACATAATCAACATAATGAATTTTTTAATAATACCAAAAACAACTCATCAAGTCAAAAATGTGAGTTTTGATGATTTCTAGAGGTTAAATGAAGCGATGACGTAATTTATGTTGATGAGCAGACTTTAAAGTATTTTTGGTGAAATTTTTATCAAACTCTGTCGATGAATAAGATTATATTTTTAGAACTCGATCTCTTTTGCAAAAGAAAAAAAAAATTTTTTTTATGTTTTTGATGATTTTCAAAGAATGGCGCAATTTCTTGAAACCATCGGACCATTAATTGATAATATCACTGCCATCTAACACATTATGAAAAATTTATCAACTTCATCACTTTTTTCATCATTTTGACCAAAATTCAGAATACACTATTCTATATTTTAAAGTTTTGTTCCTTATTATAACTGTAATCACCTCTTCACCTAATTTTTTTTTTATAAACAATGTTTCACTTGAGCACTCTAGTAATTTATTTCATATATTTTGAGATTCTGTGCAATGCTCTGAAGATAGTCAAATGATTTAAAAGAGTGGCTAATAGTATAACTCCGAGTGACTTTTAAGGATCACATTTGGAATAATAATTGAATTAGGTGTATATAGGATGTATTGGTGAGGGAATTGTTTGCAATAGGCAAAAAAAAAGTGAATAATTGATAAATATGGTAAACTATAATATAATTGTGGTGCTGAAGCAGGAGCGGAAGCAGAAAATCCTTTGTGACTAGAGTGAATTACTTGTAGATGCAGACTGGAGGAGGATAAGGATTCTTTGATTTTTGGAAGAAATAGATGCTGACAAAGTGCCCACTTTCTCTCGCCAGGCCTAGAACACAAGACATTCAAAATTCTAAACTTAGAAACTAGAGAAGAAAAAAAAAATGAAAACTATTTTGCAATGCAAGGAGCAAAAATTATTTTCTTTTCTGCATCTGTTTTCTTCTCATGAGACAGAGGAAAAATGAACCGGATCAACCGCACAAAAAAAATCCGATTTCGAACAGGCGGTCACATGTGTCATGATCAGACTGAGGATAAATAGTTTTTGTAAAAAGTTCTTAAATATTAAAAATAAATTTAAAAAAAAATTCTAAAAATCGAAAAAAAAATTTTTTTTTTTTACAAAGATTGCTAGAATTTGTACAAAAAATTTGTAAAAACTTGATTTTTTCATTTAAATTAAAAAAAAAAAAAATTTTTTTTTTACAAAGATTGCTAGAATTTGTACAAAAAATTTGTAAAAACTTGATTTTTTCATTTAAATTAAAAAAAAAAAAAATTTTTTTTTTACAAAGATTGCTAGAATTTGTACAAAAAATTTGTAAAAACTTGATTTTTTCATTTAAATTAAAAAAAAAAAAAATTTTTTTTTTACAAAGATTGCTAGAATTTGTACAAAAAATTTGTAAAAACTTGATTTTTTCATTTAAATTAAAAAAAAAAAAATTTTTTTTTTAAATCATTTACTTTGAATTATTTAATAAATTTAAGAACAAATTGACAGATTTTTTTCCCCTTAAATACGGTTATATTTGGCGGAACCTTAGCGGAACATTTTTTTTTACAAANTGCTAGAATTTGTACAAAAAATTTGTAAAAACTTGATTTTTTCATTTAAATTAAAAAAAAAAAAAATTTTTTTTAAATCATTTACTTTGAATTATTTAATAAATTTAAGAACAAATTGACAGATTTTTTTTTCCCCCTTAAATACGGTTATATTTGGCGGAACCTTAGCGGAACATTTTTTTTTACAAAAAAAAATGTAAAACTTCGAAATTGGCTAATGAGAGTTTAACATGTAAAAAAATTGGATTTTACTGACAATAAAATTTTTTCGAAATGAACATTATTGATTGATATGATAAATTATAAAAAATTTTTAACGAATTTTTTTTAAGTTTTTTTTTTTAAGTTTTAATGATTTATTTTCTTCGTCATTCAAAGTCATCATTTTTACAAATGTGTCTAATGGCATTGCCAAACAGCATTTTAGATGTTTTTCAAAAATATTTAAAACAAGGTTACTATGACTGTTTGAAATAAAAAAAAAATTTTTTAATATTTTTACTTGATGTCTTCAATGAATACTCAGAATTTCGTTAAGACATAACGGATCAAGTTGAACATTTGAAGATTATGCCTTATGACATTATGAAGACGTTATTTTTGGTGTTTTTTTTTTTACAAATTTGACACCATCTTGTTGTTAAATTAATAGTAATGTTAATAATAAATTTTTTGAAACAATCATAAAACATTTATTTTCAAACATTTTTGAAAACCACAAAAGATAGATTTTGATTTGCAAAAATTTTTGACTTGATCTTTCAAATTTTATCGAAATACGGATTGTTCACACTGCAAAAATATACAACAAAAACCTTCTTTTNTTTCGTTAAGACATAACGGATCAAGTTGAACATTTGAAGATTATGCCTTATGACATTATGAAGACGTTATTTTTGGTGTTTTTTTTTTTTACAAATTTGACACCATCTTGTTGTTAAATTAATAGTAATGTTAATAATAAATTTTTTGAAACAATCATAAAACATTTATTTTCAAACATTTTTGAAAACCACAAAAGATAGATTTTGATTTGCAAAAATTTTTGACTTGATCTTTCAAGTTTTATCGAAATACGGATTGTTCACACTGCAAAAATACACAACAAAAACCTTTTTTTTTTTTGTTTCAAGCAGTCGTAAAAGACTTAAATTTTCAACATTTTCGAAAATCACCAAAAATAACTCTGGTAATGCGTTTTGACACATCCTTGCCAAATTTCAAATTGATTTGTTAAATTTTGACGAAATGAACTCTGTGAATCAAAACCCATTTTTTTACATGTTAAACTCTGATTAGTAAAGTTGGAAGTGGTGCGGTAGATTGTCAAAATAAACGCTCATTATGAAACAATTGGAAAATTTAATTTGTTCTGTTTATCCCTAAGAGAATTTAGCTTCTTCTGTACCAAAAATAAGTTCCCAGCCCTTCACCAATCAAAAACCCAAACCAGGGAGTCATTTTTGGTACAAATGATACTTAAACTTTAGTTAAATATTACTACATGATGAATATTTTTTGACCATTTTCATATAGTNAAAATCACCAAAAATAACTCTGGTAATGCGTTTTGACACATCCTTGCCAAATTTCAAATTGATTTGTTAAATTTTGACGAAATGAACTCTGTGAATCAAAACCCATTTTTTTTACATGTTAAACTCTGATTAGTAAAGTTGGAAGTGGTGCGGTAGATTGTCAAAATAAACGCTCATTATGAAACAATTGGAAAATTTAATTTGTTCTGTTTATCCCTAAGAGAATTTAGCTTCTTCTGTACCAAAAATAAGTTCCCAGCCCTTCACCAATCAAAAGTCCAAACCAGAGAGTCATTTTTGGTACAAATGATACTTAAACTTTAATTAAATATTACTACATGATGAATATTTTTTGACCATTTTCATATAATTTTCCTCTGTATGTTGATAAGAAACAATGCCAAGGATAATACTAAAAAGCCATATATCGGAAAGAAAAATAAATAAATTATAAGATTTTGAAGGATTTATGTTTTATCTATTCATTGTATCTCTGTCAACAAAGCAAAGCGCAAGCAGACTTAAATTCTTCTACTTTTCCAATAACTCTTCATCCAGATTTAAATTATGAATTTTTTTGATACAATTTGTTAAAAATATTATCAAAATTTTTACTACAAATACAAAAATAAAATTCACATAATTAATATTACTACTATTTTCTCGTTTTTTTTTCTCAGACGAGGTCACTAGGTATCACTCGACGACTCTACAGAATCACACTTATGGTCTACATAATCATTTTGACCACTTTTTGTGATCTTTATGGAAAAGAAAAACGTATTTTTTGTCTAGCCATCCAAATTAATATATAATATAATAATTCAAACAATTTTTTAACATATCCGCGCTTTGTTTAAAATAATTCCAAATAGGAACATCCATACAAACAATTGTTTGATTTTTTGCAGATTGTTCAATCTACAGACAGACGTACTACTTACTCACTTCAATATTTTCTTGAATAATTATTAAATTCCATGCGTTACGGTTNCAAATAGGAACATCCATACAAACAATTGTTTGATTTTTTGCAGATTGTTCAATCTACAGACAGACGTACTACTTACTCACTTCAATATTTTCTTGAATAATTATTAAATTCCATGCGTTTAAGATAAAAAATTTTTTTTGATTACTTACGGATTGTTCATAAATTCGTTTTTCCTTTTCTGTGGGAGTTGCAGGTGTGGCTAAATGTCGCAAATGTTGTTCAGCCGAGAAAAGTTGATTACGAAGTGACTGAACTTCCTGTGTACACAAATTAACAGCCATTATGAATTAAAATGATTTGAAATTAAAAAAAAAAATTTCTTTTTTTTTTCAAAAAAAAAAAAAAAACGTTCAAATTTTTTCTTTTTTTTTAAATTTTCATACTTCTTGTAATTTTTCAATTTCAGCCAGGGCAGTTTCTAGTTTTGAGCAAAGTCCTTTGACTTCAGTGTGGAATTGATCAAGTCGATGTTGGACCTGGGTAACTTGGTTTCCAATATTCACGTCACTGCCAACACCGGTCTTAAAATGAACCTAGGAACAAATTTTTACGACAAAAAAAAATTTGAGTAACATAATAAAAAAAAATTGAGGGAGAGAATATAGGTTCCAAATATAGACAAAAATGAGACTTGGATTTTCTATCGTCAAGTTTCACTTTCATTTTCAACGAATTTTGGGTTGTTCTCGTGTATAAAATTTGTAAAAATTATAGCTAGGGTAAGTTAAAATTAAAAAAAAAAATTTTTTTTTTTTGCAAATTACAATAATTGTTTACAATTTCTTTGAATAATTAGTTAAACCGTGTAGGCTTTCCTTTGAGCGATAACCAGTTATCACTCATCCACACGGTTATGTTCGNACGACAAAAAAAAATTTGAGTACATAATAAAAAAAAATTGAGGGAGAGAATATAGGTTCCAAATATAGACAAAAATGAGACTTGGATTTTCTATCGTCAAGTTTCACTTTCATTTTCAACGAATTTTGGGTTGTTCTCGTGTATAAAATTTGTAAAAATTATAGCTAGAATAAGTTAAAATTAAAAAAAAAATTTTTTTTTTTGCAAATTACAATAATTGTTTACAATTTCTTTGAATAATTAGTTAACCCGTGTAGGCTTTCCTTTGAGCGATAACCAGTTATCACTCATCCACACGGTTATGTTCGAATGATGCAGCAATAACACCATACAATTTTTTTAAATTCAAATTTCTAGCCTATCTCAAGATTTTGTATTGATTGACTCTAAGAGATATATTCCGCAAGCCAAAGGCCCAATCCACTAAACCCGTGTGGGCTATCCTTTGAGTGATAACCAGATATCCAAATCCACACGGTTATGTTGGAACGATGCAGCAATAACACCATACAATTTTTTTGAATTCAAAGTTCTAGCCTATCTCAAGATTTTGTATTGATTGACTCTAAGAGATATATTCCGCAAGCCAACGGGCCAATCCACTAAACCCGTGTGGGATTTTCTTTGAGCGATAACCAGTTACCTAAAACCACACGGTTATGTTGGAATGATGCAGCAATAACACCATACAATTTTTTTGAATTCAAAGTTCTAGCCTATCTCAAGATTTTGTATTGATTGACTCTAAGAGATATATTCTGCAAGCCAACGGGCCAATCCACTTAAACAAAAAAAAATTTACTAGAATTGTCAATTTAAAAAAAAAAGGCACTTGCCACATTTTTATTTCAATGAGAGCCTTACTACCCCCCAACTAACCAAATAAAGTCACGGTTAGAACATTTTGCGCTATTTTCGTTTCATCTAGCACTCCATTATTGTCCGTTGACTCTCGTTTATTTTATTTATATTTAAAACCAAATTCCGCCCTTAATCTTTATATGTAACAGCATATCTCGCAAATATCACCAAATATCAGTAACCAGCGCTATGGTAAATTAAATTATACTATTAATTTCAAAAAGTGCGCATTCTGAATAAAGTACATGACAAAATTGTTCTTCAAGTTGCAAGATTAAGTTGGAGGAATGAAACTATTTTTTTTCATTTATTTGAAATAATTTTTCTTTTTGAAAATTAAACTGCAATGGGAACTAATTTTCAGTAAATCATTTAGCACTGTCACATAAAATAATATCCTGCCAACTGCAGTATAATGAACTTTTTTTTAAACTATTTTTTCTCGTAAATTTTTGGCAAGTAACTTACTCATTTATAAATTATATTATAAAAAGTAGTAGGTTCATCCAGTTGTATAGTTACTATATTATACAACTGAATTCTTTTTTCAATATAACAACCATTTTGTTTTTTTCTCTCTCAGATTATACCGTTTACGAATAATTATAAATCAAATTAAAAAAAAATTCGACAAGTCACTAAATTAAAACACATTGAAAAATATGTCTAAAATGTGTTAATTTTAGACACACTGTATTTTTGCAGATCACTCACCAAAGTTAAAATTTATGAATGTGGCAAGTGTGATTTTGGAAAAAAAAAAATTTTTTTCTTACAATTAGATCAAATTCTCCAATCTTTTTTGTACGTTTCCAAATTGAAAAAATTTTATAAGGAATATTTTTGTTATATTGAAAAGATGAAATAAACGGTAGAGAAATAAAATATTTTATATAAAATAAGTTATTCAACAGAAATTAGTTTTATAAATAAAATATAAAAATTTCTTACTTCCAATTTCTCTAAATTGAGTCCTAATTTAACTTTTTGTATTCCAATATCCGCAAGTAGATTTTCCCTTGATGCAAGTTGATCCCGTAAGGGTTTTCGTTTTGTTGGTGGAGATTCAAGGGATGCTTTGTTTTTCTCTATCCAGGTGTTAATTTCCTTAATTTTATTCTCACATCTGTCCCATTCGTCACAAAGTTCTTGGAGTAAGGAACACTATGAATAAGAAAACTAAATTATTCCCACTTATACAAAAATTCTTCACTTTCACTTCAAATTGTAAGGTGTTTCCGATTAATATCACTCCGAGAATCACAAATTTTGACTCAAAATAATTAATATTAAAAAAAAATTTTTTTGAAAATTTTATTAAAAATTTTTTTTTGAAAATTTTTTTTTGAAAATTTTTTATTGAAAATTTTTTTTTTGAAAAGTTTTGAAAAAATTTTTTTTTAATTTTATTTTGAAAAATTTCTTTTGAAAAATTTTTTTTTGAAAATATTTTTTGAAATTTAAAAAAAAAAAAATTTTTTTTTTAATTGAAAAAAAAAATTTTTTTTTGAAAAACAAATTTTTTTTTTATATAACCTTTGCGACAATTTCCGACTCTACTTCAGTTTTCATTTGTTCAATAGACGTAAGTTTCTCTAAAAGTTTAGTTGAAGCGGCCACTTCTGCACATTTTGTATAAAGTTCTCCCATTTGATTGAGTTGATTTCGTAATTTACTAAGAGATTTTGCGGACATCTGAAATATAATTAATATTATGTTTATTAAACTCATTAGTGATGGATGACGAAGTTTGAAAAAAAAAACGTACTGAGAACTCATTTAATTTTTGACGGGCTTCAGGTAGAGACAAAGCAACCAATGGTGCATCAAGAAGTTTCTTTTGTTCCTCAATAGAACTCATTACAATGGAATACAATTGGAGGAATCTGTGCCAAGCATCAAGAGATTCACCAATCTGTACAAATTTAACAAAATATACAAAATATAACAAAATAAGTGAAAAATTTTAGTAAAAATTTATATTTTCTACTTGTTGTTTTCTAGACTCAAGAGTCGTTTTAATATTTTGAACTTCTTTTTCAACAGTGTTGACGGCAGTAGCTATATTTGCTCTTTCTTCATTATTTGGTGTATTTTCAGAAATTATCACTGCATTACGTTTCAATTGGTCCAATTGATCCAATACACTTGGAATCTGAAGAATTAGAGCCTTCAAGTAAAAAATATACTAAATTAGTCATACTATTGTAATTCTGATCTTCAAATCAAATTCTTTCTTTTTTAAATTCAATATTTGAATATTTCGTTGGCGGGAATTAGATATTAATATTACTAAAAACACAAATTTTCTAAGTATACTCACCTGTACAGTTTCCTTGAGTACTTGTGGCTCATCATCTGAATCCGCTTCTAATTTTTTTTCAGTTTCTTTCACCCACTCGTTGAGAGCATACAAATCTGTTTTATAATTTTTGTAAATTTCTTCTCCATTGTTGAGATCTCGTTTTAATTTTTCAATATCTGCTTCTAATTTTTCTAATTCAATTTCTAATCCTGAAACTCTTTGAGTCAAATTAGGAGGAACAGCTTGACTAAGACCAGAAAATTTTTGTTGTAATTTTCCATTGAGGTCGTTGAGCGTTTTGGAGATGTCGCTTCGTTCGTTGCTTAATTTCTATTAACCAGAAAATAATTGAATTATACTTTTTTATTATTGAATATTCTATTAATAACCAAGAACAACCAAAAATTGTAAAATATATTCTTAAAAACTTTAATTAAAACAAAATATTTAAACCCAAGATCACTTAAAATAACAAGGAGTGGTGTAGAGTGGAGTGGTAACTTAATTTTTAAGTTATTTGACCTCTACACTATATTAGTAAACGAAGAGGGGAATTTTGAACTTGACTTTTCAACACTAATAAAACCCACTTTTAGATTTTTGCTCTGGTAAATACAAAAGTTTATGAGGAGAGAACCAGAACATTATATACAGAATTGTATCTTACTACTACTTACATTTAACCAAAATTTAAAGGATAAATGAAGTTTCGTATTTTATTTCTATATTGAGTTTGACAATTGGTAGATTTAGTTTGGAGTTGATTATTTGAAGACTATTATTCGTTTTTGATGTGAATTAATAACATAATAACACAAAAAAATGTTGGCTGTCCGCATTTACTAAAACAATCTAATTTAATCAAATTTTGAAGGTTGAGGCTTAGGAGGTTTCAAAGATTCTCCTTGTATCTTAACATTACTGATTCTGAAGGCAGATTACACTTTTTATATTATATTTTGAACAACCAACAATGTTGTAGAATTTGCTATTGTTCATAACAAAGATGTAGAATTGTAAGCTATTATTCGACACCATAAAGCTAAACCTAATATTGGTTATATTGTTTCAACAAACCGTCTCTTCTGACACTGTTTTCAACTTTTAGATATACAACAACCAACGTTTTAAGTTTATTTCCTATTTGTGTAGAGAAATTCGATGTTGAATATTCAAAGTAAAACCTGTTCAAAATTCTTTTAAGTTTTAATCGGTATCGTTAAAAGGTAGTGTTGCCCCGATGCGGCTAAAATTCGAATCGGCGGATGCGCCAATGCAGCAGACTATTGAATCGGCCGCCGTCGATGCATCGGCCGATTTTTTCTACTCGAAAGGCTGTTTTTTAATTGATTTTTGTTGATATTAATGCAAATTTTAAGCAAACTTTAAGCAAACTTTACAATAAAGTAAATTTTCTTTTTTTGAATCGGCAACTGCATCGGTCAACTAGCCAATTCAACTTTTATGTCGATGCTACTAGACGATCACATCGGCGGCCGATCGCATCGGGACAACAATATTAAAAGGTTTTGGTAACAGTAGACTCATTGACTATTACATTTAGGTTATATGAAAGAAAGTCTGTTTTTATACAAATTTGCTCGACTAATTACAAGTACATGGCTATTTATGTGAATCTTGAAAAATCAAGTTACTAACCTGATTGATCATAATTCGATCACGAAAATCATGTGATTGAAAAGTTATTTGTGATTGAATACCGTACTCAGGACGAAGTTTTACACATACCTTCGCTACCTTAGCTTTCATGTTAAGATTTAGTCTAATGATGGGTAAACTGTAGCTATAATTAAATATTCTCTCTACGGAATAGAAAGTAACCTTAAAATGACAAACCAGAAAAACTAAACTGTGAAAAAGTTTTGGGTTTGGGAATATTGTAGCCGGGATTCTGCTTGCTAACTTGTGAGGCAAAATGTAGAGTAGCCTTTACACCTGCACATCGGACCATGGGTCTTCTTATAATCATAGGTGACTGTCTAGGGCGTACTTATTGTGTTTGAGGATTAGAGCCTCACTTGGCTACTGTGAGAGTACGAGTCTCCTGTCATTTACATACCTAGGCGATACAGAATCCTTCCGACAGATGTAAAAAGTACAAAAAGTGGCAGCATATGTGATCATTTTTGATGATTCGTCAAAAACCAGTTGATGGGGTTGGCAATATGAGGGGTGAAATAGCCAAATTGCAATTGGTTGTATTACTAAAAACTGTTTTTTTAAAACGGCTTACGGTTATCTTTCCTTTGGTTGTAGCTGCATCGGATGAAAATGGACGAATTTCCTGTAACTCGGAGTTAGCGGTGACGACTCGTTTATGCAACTTTTGTATCAAGTCATTCACGTCTGCTAAAAATTTGTCTTGACTGTTTAGCCAATCCAATTTCTCTTCCAGTAGTCGCACAATACTAGATAAAATATTATATAAACATTCAAAACAAATTTTCTCGACAGTTGTATGGTCTAAAACAGTTTTTTTAAAGAATGAATTGTCGATACACTTCATTTTAAAATAATCGCCACTTACGTTTCATAATGTTGAGTTAACTGGTCCAATTTGGCACTCAGTGATGTATGTTGTATACCCGCAGATTTTTGTGATTTCAAATAACGAATAATGTGACCTGCGTACTCTACTAACGCATCGTGTATTGAAGACATACCCTTGGCATCTTCAAAAATGCTACCAATATTCAACCGCGTCTCTTCCAATTGTTGTTGTGACTTGAGATATGGATCAATTTGAGAAAATCTTTCCTCAATTGAAATAAGTTTTCCTTCAAATTGTTTCCAAAGTGTCTCACAATGCTACCAAAAAATTTTGTGTTGAATTTTGAATTGCGCTATTTTTTAAATAATTTGACTTACCTCCCATTGATATATTATGTCACTGCATGCTTTGCTTTTCTTCTCTAAAACGTCTTTCATGTTGTCCCATTTTATTTGCGTAGCTTCAATTTGTGCGCGGATTTTGTTGCGCGTTGACGTATTTGCATTGCTTGCTAACGTTTCAGCTTCGGAAATGAAAGTATCCACAAGAGATTGAGATGCCTAGTTAATAAAAATATTTATTATAGACTAAAAATATTGATTTCCTGCGCTTGCTAAAATGTGCGCACTCAAAATGAAATAACTTTTTTTAACCTGTGTGTGATGAGAAAAGGTTAAGAAAAATACAACTGCATGGAGCATCAGGGTTGTTTTGTATATTGGTTAAATGAAAATGGTTGCGCAGTTGTCTATTTTTGGTTTTGAAGTAATGAGCGGAAAAAATTTAAAAAATAAAAGCAAAATTCTCACTTGTATTTTCCCTTGAGATGCTTTGATTTGAAGAGCATTGCTTTTTAGTTCAGCTAGACTGCATCCAAGGTCACCAGCTACGTTAATTGTAGCAGCGGCTGTTTCAACTCCATTGAGTAATTCCAAATAATTATCCCAAGCAGCTTCATTTTTTTCAAGTAGCAGTTGTCGACTGTTAGCTTTGTTGAATACATTGTTGACCCGTTCGTTGAGAATTTCATATTCATTAGATAAGACATTTTGATTGGTTGTTCCAAGTGTCGGTAGTATATTCTGTACTAGATGGCGCAGTGATTGTAGTTTTGGAAATATTTCCTTATCACTTCCAAAAACTTTTTGAATTTGCTCCAAATGAGCGCGTGAATTTTCAAAATCAGTCTCTGGCGATTCGGATTCAAGTAATTTTTCTGCTTCCTCTGTCCAAGAAATAGCTGCTCCATACATATTCCGATATTTGTCTCGCAAATCTTTGTTTTCTTCAAAATATTTTGCGCGCCCGCGCAATTCTTCTGGAATCATTTTCAATAGTGATTTAGCTTCTCCTAATTTCTCAATCAGTGTTGTTGGGAGTGATTTTTCTGCCGACAAAGAAACATCAATACTTTCAAGTGACAAAAGTTGCGCTTGTACACTTTCAGCCAACAGCTCATGTGCGTCAACTTCAGCATCACAATCTCCAATGGGAAGAAGTGGGCGGGATTTAATTTCTCCCTCTTTCTCATGTAACCAATCAATAGCGGAGTCAAGATCAGCAGCAAATTTCAAATGTTCTCCAGCCATCAACTCATACTCAGCGCGCATGACTGAAACATCGGCTCTTATTCCATGAACTTGTTGCTTTAGTTCTTGTAATTCTTTGATTATAGAATTCCGATCTTCCACACCAATATCTTCAATAATTTCTGAACCTTTATCTGTTGCCGCTGAAAGTTTTGCTTCAGTTTCTTGAAGCGGAGAAATTAGATCATCGCATTTACGAATTTTTGACTCAACTGAGTCTGAGTCACTTTTGATTCCATCAACAATTGTGCGATACCTACAATAAAGTAAAGTAAAAATTTTACCAATTTGTGCAATAAAAGCATATTTTTGTTTCAGCAAGATTGCAGGGAAGGCCAGTTTTCGATATAAACCGAAAACCAAAGGTTCGGCTAAAGTGCGCCGATGACCGAATTTTTGCCCGAAAAAGAAAAAATTTCCTTACCTGGCTACAAAATTGGCAATATCTCCTGTTAGAGCAAGGTATTGTTGTCGCAGGAGAACAAGTTTTCGTAATTTGGAGACGTTAGACTCTGCTTCAGCTATAAGAGAATCCTCCGTTTTTAAAATTGTTATGAATTCATCTAAATGGCGAAAATCTGAAAATTCATCATTGTCCAATGCTTGCCGTTGTTCTTGAATGAATTCTTGTAATTCCTATATTTGAAAACAAATTTGAAGCTTTTATTAAAAAAAAACAACATTTTTTTGATAAATTTTGGTAAATTTTGATTAAATACTTACCTCATAGCTTCCAAGAAGAGTTTCTAATGTACTTAGATTCAAATTCCTGCTTAGCTCCGCAAGTTGAGTTTTAACTTTTTCAATAAATTTTTTGTGAGCGGAAATTAGGTCCGAAATTTCCGTAAGTGATTTTTGTTTTACTTTTAATTTTTTAATTTTTTCAGTCAAATCGCTTATAATTCTTTCCAAATTTCGTCTCAATCCTTGAATTATGTCTTCAAATTGTTGTTGATTGGATTGATTCAATTCATAATAAATTGGACTTCTTGATAGATCATCGACTTCTGAAAGGATTTCTTTGGCATCTTCATGTAACTTTTCATACTATAAGAAAAAAAAATTTTTTTTATTGAATATAAAATAATTAATTTAAAAATAAAAATTTAAATTACCCTTGAAATTTGTGCAACTATTTGTTCCGGTTTTAATTCACTATTATCTACTCCAATTAATCCAGTTGCTTCTGAAGTCCAATTTTTTATTTTTTCAACTTTTGTATCAAATCCCTTTCGTTCTTTGAGCGCTGTTTCTAAATTTTCAATTTGTCCTTGCGCTTTCTTGCTCAATATAACAATTTCATCTTTCAAACCTAAATTTTTAAGAAAAATTGTAACAAATATAAACTTTTTTTTTTTATAAATCATACCATACTTTTGTGTCAAAAATTCACGAAACAAAATAGTTTTACGTCATATATTTACCTGCCATAATTGCACGAAGTTTTTTGGCTTGTAGTTCATCACAATCTCTCTCTAGTACATTGGCTTGTTTGAAGAGTTCAGCAAACGACGAATCAAAATCCTCCAATGTAATTCTACCAAATCGCTATTAAAATATCAACAAATAAATTTAAAAAAACGAAATCCTTACATATAGCGCACTAAAAGTAACTGAGGCTCAATTTTGCCAAATTGAACAGTGTACAATGTAACAACAGTGTACATTGTTGCCAAATTGAACTTTGCTCAAATTTTTTGCAATCATTTTGTTTAAAGTGGAAAAAATATGTTAAAAAAAAATTTTTTTTAATGAAAATTTAAAAATTTAATTCTAAATTTTTTTTTCAAATTCTTAATTTGACTAGACAACAAATTTTTCAAGGAAGTAAGAAAAATTTGCTTCAAGTTTTTCGGTCCAAAAAATTTTTTTTTTTTTTTTTTTTTTTTTTTGCAAAATGCAAGTTTTGAAAATGTGTATTTTTTTGGAAATTTGCTTTTTTTTTTGCGTAAAAATTCATTACCTTAAGATCGTTGATATTTCTCTCAACAATTGACACTAGTAGAGGTATATGGAGTTGCTCAACAAGTTCATTACTAAAATTTGACAAACGCAGCTTGACCGCTTCTAATGTATCCTTAAATTTCTTCCTAATTACAATTCCTTCTGACAATGACTGATTATATTTTTTCAATTCATCTTGTACTTTTTTCTGTTCTGTAAATAAATCTTCAAATTCCTTCACAATTGGTACAATTTCAATCCCTTCCATTTCCATTTTGAGTGAATCAAATCGTTTGTTGAGTGTAATGAGTCCAACTTCAGTATTTTCAAGTTCTTTTAACTTATTTTTGATACTACTTTGTAATTCCTCAACTGGAGGAACTTCAAATCCAATTTTACTCTGTAATGTTGCTTTTGATTCACTTAGATTTAATTTGATATCATCTAAATTGATACGGAATTGTTCCAATGCATCTTGAACATCAGACAGATTTTTCTTTTTATTTTTGATTCGTTTTTCAAGTCCATTGAATCGATTTTCGAGTCCTTTGAGTTGATCTTCATGATAGCGAGAGTCACCTTTGAATGTTAAATTTTCTCCCGATTTTCTTCTAACTTGATTTAAATTTTCTGATGCAGATGGAATCCCTTCAGACAAAAGTTGATTACAAATTACAAGTTTTTGGGGTAATAAGATACCATTTCCTCTTTCAAGAGTATCCAATTGATTTGTCATTTCTTGTAGTTGATCTTGAAATTCTCGAAGAAGTTGTTGATATTCTGCGACTGCGTCATGTTGTTTCTGTCGACTATCAATACATTGATTGATTTCTAACTCAAGTAGAGACAATTTTGTTGACAAATTTGGTTCATATTTCTCTTCAACAATTACACCTTCTTGCATTTCAATTTCTTGAAGTGTAAAAATTTTCTCACCAACATTCTGAAATTATTAACCAATCAAATCAATCCGTAAGTTTTAACCTTCTAACAACCTAACATTTTGTCATTCTGAAATGAAATTATTTGTAAATTGCCGCTCTAATACTACTAACTGTTCTTACTGTTCTCATATCATTCAGTTGTCTCATCTCCGCCTGCGCAGACTCCTGTCTTTGTCTCACAGGTTGTTCTGCTATGTTTTTAACAGCCATTTTTGTCTCACTTGCCCATTTAGCTAAATCATCTTTTTTAGATTTTATAAGTTCAAGCTCATTAGTTGATCCAATAAGATCCGCCATATATGTTTGAATCTAAAAAAAATTTTAAATAAAAAGGTAAATTTTGAATAAGTAACAATAAGTTGAAAATTTTTTTTTAATTATAAACAAAATTTGTATGAAACCTGGTCAATGTTATCTTCAAGTCGAGAACGAACTGCTAGTTCACGATCAGGGATTGGTTGCAACAGTGCTTCCTGTGGACTTGATGGACGAGAAAGTGAGGCGGCAGCACTGGATGCATTTTGAACCGCTAAATTCAAACGACTTTTTTCTCCTTGAATTTTATTATGAAAGTCCTATAAAAACATTGATTAAACATTATTTTCAATTTTCTGATTGTTATTTTTTCGTTCTTACTCGAATAATTTCCAGTTTTCTTCCAGCGCCTGCGCTGTTTCTAATAGGGTCATCTATGGTTCGACAAATACTGGGTTCCCATTGGTCTAAATTTTCCATAATACTCTCAAGCGTTTCCTCATAGGCTGTAAAAACTTTGAGAGAATCTAGTAGGCGTGCTTTTATCTGTTGTCCTGTATTCATTAATGATCTATAGCTTTCTCCAATGTTGCCGATTTGATTTTGAATACTTTCACCAAAATTTGGAGAACTCTGCACATGACGTGATATTTGTTCTTCTCCTTTTTCTTTAATGATGGCAAGATTTGGTTCAAATTCTACCATTTCTTCTAAAAGAATTTCATGTGAAGCGAGTTGCGCTCTGGTTTGTTCTTGGTTAGTAATACAGAGGGAGTTGTTAGTCATGAGTTGAAAAGAAGTTTGTAAAATCCATTTTTCTGCTTCTTGTAACATATTTCGAAATTCAGCAGATGCTTCCAATTCCAAATTTGCTTCAGCTTCCAATTTTTTAATTCTATTTAGTAAATCTTCTAATTTGTCTTCAAGAGCTCGTACATCTGCAACTGGTTGGTAGTTGTATGATAAATCAGTTAGTTGCTGTGCTTCACATTTTAGTCGATCAACTTCTGGCATTCCTTGCAACACGTCACGTTCGAAAGTCTAAATAAAAATGAAACAATTAGAAATTTATGGTAAGGACTCATTTCAAATAATCTTGAATCTTAATTTCTTAACTTCTTGTGCAAGTTTTTATGAAATTTCAGGGTAGGAAGGATCAAAATGACTTTTCTGTGAAACGATTCAACATTTTAAGGTTTCAGAAACAAAAATTACATAGTGCAACTATGGAATTAGGTGCATTTTGTATCATATGATAAGCTATTAAATCCATGTCGAAGCGGGTGTTTATTAGCGAAAATACCTTGTTTGAAAATATAAATTTTGACTAAACCTAAAAATATATTTCAGCCAAACGTTGTGCAAGTTGAAAATAATAATGTGATTATAATAGTAATTGAATTTATTTTTCATTACTTGCAATCTCAAACTCGTTGTCGCTTTACTATAGAAGAAGATCATGTATGATAGGCGCAAACTGTATCCATTGCTTGCAGGTTTAGAATTGTATGAAATCTTAAAGATATATGCTAAACATAAAGATATAAAGATACACAAAGATGAGTTATAGTTAGACTCGTTATTGCAAAATTGTGAACAAATTAAGCGTAAATTAGCTAGAATAGAAATTGTTTTTATAGTATAAAGTAATTATTGGTTAGCGTTACAACAAAAAATTCAAATTCAAATCACTGAAATATTGTGTGGCTTGACGTGCAAATTGTTTAGCTGAGGTAGGATTGAACCTTCTTCACCGTATACATAGTTATGCTAGCTGCCTCTTAAGCTTGAAATCTTATAAAAATCTGAACAGGCATGATAGCTTGGGTAAGCTTGAGTGCTAAAAAGTAGATGTATTCTTGCCAACTCGGCTTGTATATCGACTAGACCAGACGACCAGTATGACTGATTCGCAGATCGTCCTACAGTTCGCCCTGCAATGAGATTCTACCTGTCATGCAGCTATCAGTGCTGGAATCAGCTCGATAGCTTGCAACCAAACTTGACTCGTTTGGAAACTGAATGTTCAAGCAATTCTAGTTTTTCAAATTTAGCTTAAGCAAAGCTGAACATAGGCAAAAGTGAGCAAAGGCAAAGCTGAGCTTAGGCAAAACCGAACTTAGGCAAAGCTGAGCTTATTGTTATGCAAACTTGATCATAGGCAACAAAGTAGTTGACACTTTACGGTGACCTACTAAGATGACCGGTCGTTCATCGATAATTGAAACTGTCAATATGAGTGTGCGTCACCGCCTCTTAAGCTCTCCTTACAATTTAAGTACTCAAATTCCTNTATGAGTGTGCGTCACCGCCTCTTAAGCTCTCCTTGGACTTAAATTCAAGCTTCCCTAAATATTTTCCAGAGAGAAAGTTAAGGAGAGTTTAGGCTAAGTAAATTCGATTCACTCTGGTATAGGTATTGCATCTTCTGACGATACTATGTATTGTAACCAAAACCACATGGCTAATCTTAAGTCATGGTAATGTAGACTACAATTTGTTTAATTTACCTTGAAAACTTCACATCGATACTTGGAATCTCCCATCTCTGCCTGGTTTCTCTCGTCTAATCCTTTGGTTTTAACATCACACAAATTGGAAACTGCTTGAAGACTTTCCGCAAAGTCTTCCCAACGTTGCCGTGAGCCCTGGTAAAAAATTTAACTTAAATTAACTTAAGTGTATACTTATCATCAACTATACTACTTGAGCCTATACTCACCTTAAGTTCTGAAATAGTTTGTTTAAGTTTAATAGTGAACTTTGAGTAGTTTTCAGTGAGAGACGCTATGTCCTGTTTGATTGGTTCTTGAGATTCAGAAGCGACAACTGTAAGTACACGAGCAAAACTTTCTTGAAGTTTGTTCAACAAAAGCTCTCCTTCGGGAAGTCGCGTGGATAGACCATCAGCCATTTTCAATTTATCATTTATAGTTTCGAGGTTGCCAAATCCTGTACATTCGACCAGTGTTTGTTCTGCTTCATCCAACCAACTTGCAAAACTCTCTTTTGCCGCTAGGAGTTCCGTTTGGTCAGCTACATTCTTCTGAACTGCCATCAACACGCCCTAGTTTGAAAAATTCCAATTGCAAAACAACAATACTTTATAATGAATATTTAAAATTACTTGAACACCAGCAATCAGTTTAGTGTAACGATTTTGGAGGTTGATAGCTCCATCGCGAACACCAGGGCATGCACTATATGCCATAAGTTGTTCAGATTTGTCATTGAGTTCCTCTAAATCTGCTTGATGTGACTGAATATCATGGAAAAGTTTCTGAAATATTTACAAAATACTTAAGTTTTTATAAATTTATATTTGTTTTCCTTTGCTTATTTCAATAAACAAGAAATTTGTAATGAATTTGATTGTTTTGTTTTTAATAAGTATTGCATACCTTGCAACTTTGTAAATCCGCTGCACTAGGTTTGAAATCATGCGCTTCAACTTTCCGTTTCTGGTTTTCAAGTGTTGTTTCAGAAGTATCAAATAATTTCTCAACTTTTTCTATCATTGCTTCGTATTCACTCCATGCATCAGCTGCTCTTGACAATTCCTTCCGCGCATGTTCCAATTGTGACAAGATGGATTCATATTCATTTTGAAGTGTTCGAATCTTCCCTCTGACTGGTTCCTTTCCTTCTTCTGCACTCGTTTCCAATAATGCCTCACCTAAATCTCTTAATTTTTTCAGTTCCGCTTCTTCTAAACAATATAAAATTTTCAAAAATTTTCTCACAAATTTTTATAAAATTATCTTCAGAATTAAAATCTACCTGCAACTACAGATTCTTTAAATTTATTTAAATCATCTTCCCGTCGGCGTAACACTGCCTTCTCTCCGTGTGTATCTGCCAATTGTTGTAAGTCTAGTCGATATTTAGAAAATCGATTTCCAATTTGTGAAGCTTTCTCCCAAAATTTATCATGAGCATTGTTAAGGGTTTCAAATGAATGAATGAGTCCTTCAAGTTTTCTCTTGAGTTCCTCATATTGTATAATAGTTGAAGGATATTTTGAATCTGCCGGTATATTGAGTCCTTTAAGTTTTCCTTCAAATGCACCAATCATATCTGCATGAGCTTCCATTTCCTTCAAAAGACCTTTAGCTTTCTCTAAAGTAGATCGTTTCTCTTCTAAATCATACGACGCATGTTCTGATTGGACAGTGTTTATTTTATCAGAAGTATCTTGAAGCCAATCAGCAATGGCTTGGTAAGCCTGAAATAAATAACAAAAATTGATAAACTGATATAAAAAAAGCTATATATGCACTTAAAGTGTAAGCTATATAGTAAACTGTCTTACTGTTTGTAAATCTTGAAGAAGTGTGACACGATTTCTTAGTTTGAGTCTTCTCTGCTCATGCTCATTGACCAATTTTTCAAAATTTTCTTCAAGAGATTCAGATTCAGGAATACTAGAGTCATTTGATTCTGCACTTACTGTTGACAACACTTTTCCTTTGAGTTCTTCAACATATCTCAATTTATTTAGTCCTTGTTCTAAATTTTGCTTCATACTATTCAAACTTTGCAGTTGTAGGTTGACTTGATAAAGATCAAATGGAATTTCTCCCAAATTTGCTAACTTTTCACTATTTGTTTCAATCCATGCGTTGAGCTCATCAGAAAGTGCTTTATATTGTTGATGTTCCTGTAGATATGAACAAAAAAATTGAACATAGTTCGACAACATGGTTTCTAAACCAAAATTTTAAATCTGAAATTGTTTAGCAGTACTACCTGATATTGTAGTTCTAACCTACGTATGACTTCCTTGCTCAAAACAAGAAGTGCATTGTATTTAGTTGAGATTTCTGTGACAGCATTAGAGACGCGTGAGTCTGCGCATGTTCCAAGTAATTCTTGAGCATGTAGGTGAAGAGCATCAAGATCTTTTTGCCAGTCAAAAATTTCTTGTAATTTTATTTGAAATCTCTCAAGTGAATTTTTTTTTTCATCTAATGTTTGATTAGGTTGAGTTAGGTTTTGTATTGACTCTTCCTCTTTTTTGATCCAAGCTTCTGCTTTTTTCATACTTTCTTCAAAGGCTTTTGAACGAACTAATCCAACCTCTAGTTCATGTTTTGTTTTTGTTAATGCTTCACTATTTACAAGAAAAAAAATATCATAATAAAAGCTACATTGTTATATAAGGTTATCTTAATGATTTAAGAGTCATAAGTCATATCTGTTAAAGTTGTAAATATTATTTACTTACGAGTAATTATCAAATTCATCAGCACAAACAGCAACTTGTTGCTCAATAAGCTCTCTGTCATCTTCAGGCATCACGTTGCAAGCTTCATTTCCTTTACTCAATACCAAATTTAGTTTAGCTTGTCCATCTGGAAGTTCTGCTAGTAAAATTGTTATTTGACTAATTTTTACACCAATATCACCAATGGGTTCAGAAATTTTTCCAAGTCGTTCTTTTCCATTACAAACCCAGGTCATAAATTCATGAACAAGGTTTGCAAAATCCTGATCAATTTCTACAGCAACTTTTTGTTTGGCATAAACCTCTTGAGCTGAATTAACAAGTTTTTCATATTGTGCAGCAATTTCTGAAGGTGGTGCATCGTTCATGAGAGTTTTAGCTTTGGTATTGAGAGTCTCTATGAGAGGTTCGAGACACACAATGTCTTGTACAATAGTTGAAGCTGCACGTAAATTTGCTTTTTTTGACTGTGAACCACCTTGAACAACTTTTTCAAGTTTGGCCTCACGGTCACTAATCCATTCCTTGGCCAAGTTGACAGAAGTATTATAATCGGCCCATTCGAGAAGTTTTTGATTAAGAGAAGCTTTTGCACCAGTAATTTTTTTGATGACACGCTCCCACTCACCTTGTAGTTCTTGCATCATAGTTTTAATACCATCTTTACCATCTGAGCGCGTATTTCGAAGTGCTTTTTCACCCCAGTCCAATGCCGTATTGAGAAGATTTTTATCCTGTTCTTGATTTCGTATCAAACCCTGCAAAAATTAAAAAAAAAAAATTTTTTTTTNCTTGATTTCGTATCAAACCCTGCAAAAATTTAAAAAAAAAAAATTTTTTTTTATTAACCACAAATTTCATGAATCATCATCGAGACTGTCTTACAATGAAATTAGTGATATAAAATAAAAACCCAAATTTTATATAGTTTCTATGAGTAGAATTTTACAGTGAAAATAATGTTTTTGTTAGATTACCTCAATTTTCTCAAGATATTCCTGAATCCTTTCCTTTTTAGAAGAGGATGTCGTGTCTGCGCATTCGTGTAAAATTTCCCGTGCGTTTTCAATCCATTCCTTAGCTTTGTCAACGGATTTGAGAAACTCATTATGACATTCGTAAGTAGTTTCCACTTTTTTCAACAAATCGTTACCAATTGTAAGTTGCACCTATACATTTCATATTTAGTCATCAATATTTAAAAAAAAAATTACAAAAATTACTCACCTGATATCTAGAATTGAGCCTTTGTAACTGTGTAGACACATGATTTTCCAAATGTGATTTAAGTAGTGATGTTGTTACTGGTGAGGTATTAAAAGCTTCCATTTCTTGTTTTCCATTGATCATTTTTCCTACTACTTCACTTGTATCCAACATTTTTTGTTTTTTCTCTTCCAGTGTTGCCGGTAATGTGGTTTTTACGTTTTTTAATAAAATATCATTTTGTTGGAGCCAATCTGAGAGTCTCTCGTACTCTTCTTTCCATTCGTTAAAATTTGCCATTGTTTTTCCTAAAGAATTTTTCTGATCTTCAATTTCTGTAAAAAGTTTTTCTAATGATTCAGCCATGGCTCGAATTTCTGTTTGGATTGTAGCGGAAAGATCAGAAGAGACATGCGCAATGACTAAATCTCCTAATTGTTGGAGTCTCTCGAGTAGTACAAGTCCTTGAGGTTTTTTATTCATGAGAGCAAGATAGGTGGAGTTAGCTGCTTCAAACTCAAGTACACGATCAGATGAGGATCCTTTAGGCATGCGCTCACGCACACGACTAAGCCATGTAACTAATTCCTGATGAGCATCTTTGTAACATTTATGAAATTTATACTGATTTTCTTTATCTGAAAGCAAATTCTTGAGAGTGTTGCTCACATCTTCATACTTCCGAAGTGTAGCCATTGCTCTAGTTTTCTTATCACTTGAAGTCAATTCTTCAACTTTTGATTTTAGAGTTTCAACTTCTTGTTTTTCACCCGAAAGTTTCTCTGTAAGGCTCTGAAATTGAAAGTATATAAATTATTTGGTGAATTATAATGCATACGGAAAGAAAATTTTACTCGCGGACAGATGAACTACCGATGGTTTAGTATGATTTTTATTTCTGTCTGTTAATTTTTTTTTGTATTTTCATAAAATTGATTTTTCTACCTTAATAGTTTCGAGTTGTTTGGCTTGCTCTTGTAGCGTTGCTTTAGGTTCAGTGAGACGTTGTATCTCAGCTTCACAAGAATTCAAAATTTTCTCAAGCTGATCAATTTGTTCTAAAAATCCCGCCCAACGATGTATACACTCTTCCAGAGTTGTCTTAGCACTGATCATTTTTGCAGCTAAATTTCCATATTCATTTTGAAGACCTTCCAAACTCTCATTGATTGCTGAATGTCCATCTGGAGAAGTTTTTGTTAGAACTGTTTGTCCAATTTCCAAAACTCTTTGGATTTTGCCATAAACTTCGTCCTTACGGACTAGTAGTTCCTTTTAAAAAAGTTATCATTAAACAAATTTTTACTATAAAATAATATTTTTAACTGAAATTTTTTAGATATACTTTGACAACTCCTAATTTTGCTTCTAGTTCATTATGAGCTGATGTGTCAAGAGCCAAGCAATATTCAAGTTTTTCGTTGATATTTTTAAGCATTTCTTCAGAATCACTGATTTGTGAATTAAGCTCTTGGTGTTGGCTGACGTAGGTTTTCCAGTTAGCTGTAAGCTCCTGAATAAATTTAACAAATTTTATATAAAAAAAATAATTACAAAATTTAAAAAAAAAAAAATTTTTTTTTTTTTCTTCTTACTTTGACGCGGTTTGCAACTTGTTGGTATTTTGCCGTCACCTCAAGATCAGACACAGTTGACATTCTTGACGGAATGGCTTGAGTTTGTAAACTCAACGCCTTCTCGGATATTGAATCGACCTCTAATTCACGTGCACGGACTTCACCTTGTAGAGTCTGACGCCAAAAATTAGAATTTTTATAACCAATTAAATAAATCCTTCAAAATGTTCATAAAATTTAAAAAAATTTTAATACCTGTAACAAATTGTACTGTTTAACTTTCAAATCAAGTGTAGGTTGCAAATCAGAGTGCATCTTCAACTCAGCATCTTTTAGAAATTCCATGCACTTTTCTTTGGCTTCTTCAAAATTGGCAAATTGAGAAACTCTTCGATGAATTGCATCGATAGTTGACCTATTAAATATTCCTGAGATGAAACTTATTGTAATTTAATAATACCCAATAAATTTTTCTTGATTTGGTACAGTTGTCTCAACAATCATGAACAGGGTGCGGAATAATACTCTAATGTGGTTAAATATATACTTAAAAATGCAACAAAATAATTCAAATGTTAAAAATTCAGAAGATAAATATAATGTATGAAATGCATGGACATAACATGAGGATGTGCTTACTAATCAATCGTGATATCAAATGACTTATATAATTTAAGTCTAAAAAATATGTTGCATCGACATAAAAGTTGAATCGGCCAGTTGGCCGATGCAGTTGCCAATTCAAAAAAAGAAAATTTAATTTATTGTAAAGTTTGCTTAAAGTTTGCTTAAAATTTGCCTTAATATCAACCAAAATCAATTACAAAACAGCTTTTTCAGTAGAAAAAATCGGCCTATTCATCTGCCGATGCATCGGCGG
The DNA here is from genome assembly GCA_002738285.1 of Holacanthella duospinosa. Lineage (NCBI taxonomy): Eukaryota > Metazoa > Arthropoda > Collembola > Poduromorpha > Neanuridae > Holacanthella > Holacanthella duospinosa. Next base: position 361,901 of record NIPM01000033.1, read on the forward strand.
CGGCCGATTCAATAGTCTGCTGCATCGGCGCATTTCACATTTATCCGCACTCTGATCATGAGTTGTATGTAATTTATCTGATTTATNTAGTCTGCTGCATCGGCGCATTTCACATTTATCCGCACTCTGATCATGAGTTGTATGTAATTTATCTGATTTATATAATAATAAAAAAAGTTGATCAATTTTTATCTTTTTAATTTTCATAGCTTACTTGACAGTCGCAATAAGTCCTTCCCATTCTTGTTGAGAAATGTCAATTTGTTCTTGAATATTTTTTCTCCCTTGTTCTGCAGTATCCGGTAAAACTTGCTTTCCTAAACTTCTAATTTCATCAATCCGATATCCTTCCTCTGGTAAAGTTTCTAGCAAATTCTAGTTCAAAAAATATAAAAACATCAAAAAAATTTTGTAATCCAATTAAATTTTTGGAACATATCTTGTAATTTTCATCCCTTACTCTCAGAAAATTAGACAAATAAAAATTAACCAATTAGATTGAAGCAATTGTTTAGATTCATATTTGTAACTCATTCCAAGAGAAAAAAAATTTTTTTTTTAATTGTGAAATCGTTTACGGTATGTTGCATTCTTAAATATTTCATCTATTAAATTTTGTGTTTTTAAAAACTTTATAAATTCTAACAAAATTGCATATTTTCAATTAAATTTTACCTGTAATTTGTACAAATTTGATTGGAGTGTAAGTCTATCCTGATTCTGATCACTCCAGATGGCAATTGTATTTGAAATTCCTGCCAGAAATTCTTGACTTTCCTGAACCTTAGTCATATACTGTTGATGATTGGCTACAATTCCTTCACACTTGCTCACTCGTCCTTGACAAGTTTTCAAAAATTCTTCATATTGCTCATGAAGTGAATTTTGAGATGAACCTGGCAACAACGCCGATTTTTCCTTGAGATCAAGAACATCATGAAGATTAGAAGTAACATCATTGAGTAATGTTCGATAAGAATTTAATTGTTGGCGCTTCTCATCTAGAGTTGACTTTAGTACTATTTCTTCAGGTAGGCGTCGCCGAAATTCTTCTAATTTTTTAGCCAGTAGGGCTTCACTATCTTCAAATGCAGACCATCTGTAATAATTAAAAGAAATGATACACAAAATAGCAAAAAAAAATTTTAATTTTTTTTTAAAACGATATTGTAGAACATACTTTGCTAGTTTTTCCTGCACATTTCTCTCTACCAATGCAAGTTGAGCGTATACTGAGTTTGACAATTCAGAGATGTCGTTGAGAGTAGATTGGATAGTGTCAATACCTCCGGGACCTGTAGAATTATATAGCTTTTCTCCCAATTCTGTAAGGGAATGAACTTTTTTTTGATGCGGGAGTTTCGAAGCTCCGAGATTTCGAATTTCACCCAGTAATTTTTCAAGCTGTTTTTTGTCACCGTCTGTGGATTGATGGTCTTGCATTTTTTCTTGAAGAGCTTCTAATTCACTCCTGAGTTGTTTGGCTTCATCTATGAATAATCTGTGGTCTTTAAGATCCTGGTCACATTTTGAAAGGATTTCCTAGAAATATTAAAACTTTTGTAAGAAAAACAAGTATAATTGAACCAAACGGGTCCCTAACAGATCTTAATAAAGAATATCTCATTTTGAAGCATTTATAATTCTGATTCCGAATATCATATTAATTTTGTTGGTAATGTCCCTTTAAGGGTCAAAATTTTGAAAAATACCAATAGCGACACCATAGGTAGTATTGGAACATTTGTAGAATAGTTCCCCCCTCTGAAATTCGGGTAAGTTATACATTAATCGACTAAAGATTTAGCATAGATTACGGATGTGACATCGATTGTTGTCGGTCAAGTCAAAGTTTGCAAAAAATTTGAAAATTTGTGCAAAATTTTACTTAATAACCACAAATAGCCGCCAACCTTGTTATGACCAATTAGCAATCAGTTCGATATTTTTGATATTTGCAATTTTGCAAAATCGCCATTTACATAAAAATGTTTCCCAGATAAGTATTTCAATGTTAATGGCAGGTAGCATACAGAAATGGGATTTTGTCGGTAAAAGTTCATATTCGCTCATTTTTGCCAGTCGGAAAGGGCGAAAGGGTTAAAACAATAAAAATTTGTCTACAACCTTGCATATTTTCTGTACAGCTTGAAATCTTGAGTCCAATTGCTTCACTTGCGCATGAGTATGTGCNTCTACAACCTTGCATATTTTCTGTACAGCTTGAAATCTTGAGTCCAATTGCTTCACTTGCGCATGAGTATGTGCATCACCGCTTGGAACAAAATCTGAAGAATTTGTTTTCAGTTTATCAAATTTGGTTTCCTTTTCCCTCAAGGTTGCAGCAAGACACTGAAATAATAAAAATATTAAAGAAAACACATATAAAAATTGTTCTTGTACCTTTTCATCCATATTTTTTTTTAGTTAATTATGACAATGACTATACATACATGGGATTAGACTGATATACAATTTGATATATATGGTACTAATATATATCACCACCTCCTACGTTTTAGTAAAATTAAATAGAGGCACTTCCCATTGCACATGAAAGGACTTATACTTTAAGAAATTAATTTCTTTTCACAAGTTCTTTCGAGGTTACTGGGAACGCTAAAAGTTGAAATTTGAAAGAAAAAATAGGTCAAGAAATTTGGCGGCAATGAAATTTCAAAANTACTGGGAACGCTAAAAGTTGAAATTTGAAAGAAAAAATAGGTCAAGAAATTTGGCGGCAATGAAATTTCAAAAAGTTTTAAATATTTTGATTTCCTCGTATCCTTCTAGTTTAATACAAGTAATAATTTGCTTAAAAATTTAGTAATTAGTCAGACATTCATAATTCTGAAGGAATATGAGTAAATTACGCAACAAGAAAGATTTAATTGCTTGAGGGGAAAAAAAACGAAAAACTTTAAAAAGGTTTAAAGTTTTTCGATATTTAAATGTTGAATCAATCAAGGATAATTTGNACTGGGAACGCTAAAAGTTGAAATTTGAAAGAAAAAATAGGTCAAGAAATTTGGCGGCAATGAAATTTCAAAAGTTTTAAATATTTTGATTTCCTCGTATCCTTCTAGTTTAATACAAGTAATAATTTGCTTAAACATTTAGTAATTAGTCAGACATTCATAATTCTGAAGGAATATGAGTAAATTACGCAACATGAAAGATTTAATTGCTTGAGGGAAAAAAAAACGAAAAACTTTAAAAAGGTTTAAAGTTTTTCGATATTTAAATGTTGAATCAATCAAGGATAATTTGNAAAAAAAACGAAAAACTTTAAAAAGGTTTAAAGTTTTTCGATATTTAAATGTTGAATCAATCAAGGATAATTTGGAGAGAGGTAGATGAGACTTTAGAATACTCTTTTAAGTGAAAGAATTATAAAAGAGTAGAGGCTGTTAAGTTCTTTCAACTCATGAAAGAAATCTCAACCAATCAAATGATTCGAATTTTCTTACAGATTCAAAATTCTTATTTGGCGTCACAATACTTGTACTTTCTTAAAGTGTAAGTTCTTTCATGTGCAACGGGAAGAGTCTCAATAAAAAAGGTTAGTAGACATGGGACATTTGTCATCATCACTAACGTATACAAACCAAAAAGTGTGTACGTAAGGTATATAAACAAAAAAGGCATCAAAAATCTACACATAAAAACGAGACCAATTCTTCGCTTACTTGCTGCACGCTGTCAGCAAGGAACATAACATTTTTGATTTCCCCATGTCGCGAATCTATTGCTTTTGACATTTCCTGTTCAAAAATTTGAATTGTCAATAAAATTNCTTTTGACATTTCCTGTTCAAAAATTTGAATTGTCAATAAAATTGTTGTTGTTTTTTCTTTCAAAAATTGATTTGAAACTATAGGAAATGAATAAGGTACTTAAGGAAAATTACTAGTGAAGGACTATCAAATTTGTACAAAGCGTGAGTATGCGCTAGCTTAAATAAGTACAGTTTGTTACATGAATGACTACATAAATGACTAAAAATATAAATAAACTAACTAATAATTTTTAATACTTACAAGCTATAAAGTGTTTGGTAGGTATTAAATGGGTTGCATAATGTATATACTTTATGGTAGTAGGTAGTAGATAGTAGGTAGTAGAGTTATATGATATAGTTTATTAANTGTTTGGTAGGTATTAAATGGGTTGCATAATGTATATACTTTATGGTAGTAGGTAGTAGATAGTAGGTAGTAGATAGTAGGTAGTAGAGTTATATGATATAGTTTATTTAAAAAAAAATTTTTTTTTTAGAAATACCGTGTGAGTCGTTTAGGAATTATACATATTTTTTACTCATAAATGAGAAATCCTAAATGCTGAAATGTAAAGAAGTATTAAGGTAAATTATTCATATTAAAATAGTTAACTATTTGTAGTATATCTGTAATAAGAACAATTAATTTAAGAATAATAGTTACAATTTAAAGATGAATTTTATGTTAAAAATTTTCCATTACCTTATATTTGTCTACGTCATGTTGTTTCTCTTCAATTGTGTCACTAGGAGAAAATCCTTTGACGATATTTTCCGCATGCGCAATCCATTCTGCCATTTCAGACATTCCAGACTCATAGTCGGACCAAGTTTTAACTCTATCTTCAGCAGATCGAATAGCTTCTTGAATTTCATTGGCTAATTTATCTTGGTCAAACCTAAGAAAGTATATTTTAAAATATTATTCAATAAATTAAAACAAATGTTAGACATTTTTGTATACAATTCATTGTATACAATTTATTCATATAATTAATTTTAGATTTGTTTTTAGAAAAAAAATTNTCTTGGTCAAACCTAAGAAAGTATATTTTAAAATATTATTCAATAAATTAAAACAAATGTTAGACATTTTTGTACACAATTCATTGTATACAATTTATTCATATAATTAATTTTAGATTTGTTTTTAGAAAAAAAATTTTTGAGAATTATTAGAAATAGAAGATATTTTTAATTAATCAGCAGAGAGATGTTTTAAATTAAATTATTGGAATTTGCTTTTGTTAATTTATGAATACAATATAAATTATTACACAAAATATGAAATTTTATAAATACTCAAATCAACATTGACTCTGCCCAAATTTTTCAGTTTATATGAAATTTATAGAAAAAAAAAATAAGTTTTTGTATATTTGGCAACAGCGCATAATCAATGTTTATAATTTAAATTTTTTTCGATTCAATTTTAGTTGTTTCATGTGACAGTAAATTACGTTATGCTCAAAAAATCCAATAACTTTTATAAACGTTAGAGTGAGAACAATCAACTTGGTTACAGACGAAAATTAATATATTTTCCTTTTGTTTCCTATAGCAACTATGAAATTTGGAATTTTTACAAAATTTTTATAGTCCAAAATTTGAATATGCTTGTCAAAACAAAACAAAAAAAAAACAATGAATTTGGTAGTACTCACTTGTAATTTCTATGTTTAGTTTTCAAAGTTTCTATATTCTTTTGACAGAATGGTGTCGGTAGGTTTACAATCAATGAATTTAAAAGTTCTAAACTCATATCTCCTTCTGGTAATTTTTCAACCATGTCTTCCAATCGACTAAGACGTCCTAAAAGTGTAGGTTTGTCTCCAGTACCATCTATTAGAAAATATTCAAAAAAAAAAAATAATAATAATGTATACAAAAAGTAGTAAGAAATAATAAAAATGTATGATTTATCTGTGTGTTTACCAGAACAGAGTTGTAGCTGTTCCCACATGTTTCTATGAAATTCATCAAGTTTCCCTGTAGCCTGTTGCCATTCTTGAATTGAATCTAAAATTTTCTCTTGCGCAGTCGTAGAAGCAATAATATCATTCAATAACCCTTCATATTTTTGATTTAGTTCTTCTACTGCTTTTTCTATTTTTTCTGCACTTGGTCCAAGCATTTTTTGCATTAATGTACTTGCCTTCTCTCCAACACCTTCTACCATTTGTCGTTTTGACTGCGCATCCTCAAAATTGAGTTTTAATTTAATTAATTTTGATCTTGTATCTTGTGCTGAAATCCATTCTGGTTTGATATCCCTAATGCTATTTTCCATTGAATTGATCCAATTCAGCACTTCCTGTAAATCATCTTGATAGGATGCACATAATTTTGAATCTGCCGCTTGTTTTTTCTCAGTTTGTCCAAGTGTCTCACTAACTCTGTCCAATTTCTCTTTCAAATTACGTAATTCATTTCGAATTTTTTCTCTCCCTGGGGCATTTGTGTCTGCATAAAGTTTTTCAGATTGTGATGTTGCATCAGTTAGTTTGGCTGCACAATCTTCCCGTTCTGTATTCAATTTACTTAATTGTACAGTTTGTGATGAGACATGTTGAGTTGTCTCAAGTTTCCCCAGATTCAATTCTAGTGTGTTTATTGCTTTGTCTGCGTCGGCGTAGCTTTTGTTATATGCTTGATGTGATTCCACTGCTAGTTGTAATCTATTGAAACTTTCTTTGCTCAAGACATGTAAAAGTTGAAATCGGTTGTTCAGTTGACTCACTAGGTGTTTGATTCGTTCAACTTTTGAAACCCGAGCCAATTCATGTGATTGGTCAACAAATCCGTTGATTTTTGGTTCATAATTTGTGATTGCTTCTCTTGAAGCTTGAATTTGAGTTAGCGCGGCTACTTTTTCGTCTAGTGTTGCATAGATAGGTTGAGAACGAAATAATTGCTCTGTATCTTTGAGCCATTGTGTATGTTTGCTCAAGTCAGACTCAAAGGCTAACCAATGAGAATGTGCCGTTCCTAATTTTTCTTCAACCAATGTGCAGGAATTCTGGAACTCTTCAAATAACTCTTGCGCTTTCTTTACTTCTTGCTCTATTGCTGGTTTCCCATTGGCTGAAGTCGTAGACAGTACGGATGGTAGCGCAGTAATAATCTTTTCCATCATAGTTTTGCCCATCGCTGTATCTGTATTCAGCGCACGCAGAGTTTCAATTCGTTTGACTATTTCGCCTTTTTCGCCACTAACGTCATGAATTTCGAGTAATCTTTGATTTTCTTGAGTCATCCAATTAATAAATTCTTTGCGCATGTCATTTAATTTTGTATGCGAGCCTACTGCATCTTCCAATTTTTTCAGCAAATCAGCTGACTTGGATTTAATATGTTGAAATAATTGTTGAATATTTGTTATAAAAATGGAGAGTCCTGTGTCATGGGTAATTTCAACAAGTTGTTGCGCACGGTCGCAAACAGTTTTTACAAGATCTTCTTTATCGATGATTTCTTGGTTACAGCGCGCATGACTACGTAGCTGCGCTTGTTTTTCTGTAAGTGTTCCTTTTGGTTGCGTATTTCCCGCCATTGTCTGTTCAATATCCTTAAGAAATTTGGACAATTGGTCTTGTGAACTTGAAAAATCCTCCAACATGTTCATATGAAGCGCCAAATTTTGATCATAACTTTGCAGATTATCACCTAGAGTTTGCCAAAGATCTCGAAGTGTTCTGGAAAATAGGGTTTAGAAGATTTAATTTAAGATTCTATAGTTATCATTTATTTGCATTAATTTTATAAACGTACCTGATTTGATGTCTAATAATTTCTCGCCCATCTGGAGAAGTTTGAGAGTACAATCGTTCACCAGAGTCAATGATATCCTCCAAATTGCTCACAGTTTTGTTGTGCGATTCAGTAAGCGCTGCTAAATGTTTGTTATTTTGCTCAAGAGTTGATATATTTCCTTGAACATTTTTAAGTTTGTTAAATGTCATTTGGTGTTCCTGGAGTACTTTTAAAAACTTTGTATACTTCTCATCAAATTGTTCATGAGCTTTGACAAATTCCATATACTTCATCTCGGATTCCTGTAAAATTTGTGACAAGTTGACTTATAACATTCATTGAACATACTGATACAGTACTCTCGCAATAGGAGGGGACGAATTATATTATATAGGGAATTTCTATACAACATACACTAAAAATTATTTACGAAATACCTTGTTATTAATCGCAGTGACTTTAGGGGTACAAAGGTAGTATAAAGATAGTATAAAGGTAGTATAAAGGTAGTAAAAATGTAGTAGTGTACAACTCTCCGTCCGAAATCACTGTGATTATTTACTATTTACCACTACTTCGGAAAATTGGTGCTTTACATAATGGCTAAATTGACAGTTCTTATGTTTTCAGAAATGTCTAACTAGCAACAGGAATTACGAATTGTTGTTTTTGCCGGCATATAAAAATAGTCATCCAGCAGCAAATTTTAGCATCGCAACTGGTAAACCGTAACTAATGCAAGAACCAATTTTGTATTCAGCTACAAAATGTAGTAAAACATAAATAAGAAAGTTAAAAATATTTGGAAAAAGTAAAAATATCGGAACCATGTTGCCAATTCTACATTACAGGTTTAGTTTCAAATTGTATTCACCAAAGCGAATTCTTACGTTTACTATTTGTTTTTGTAAATTTCAATTATTTATATTTCAAGTAATTGAGATGTTCAATTGTGCTTTCGAAATTAAAGTATCACTACATCAATAACGGATTACTGGGAGATGCATATAAAAAATCATTTTTTTTTGGCTGATGCATTAGCACTTAAGTAAAACAAAAACGAATGATTTTCTTGAATTCATTAAAGCTACACAAACACTAAATAATCCCAAGAAAATAATCAAAGTACTACTACAATTGACAAATCGACAAATTTGAGAATTTAATGAGACGCATTGGCCGATAAATATTAATTATTACCGCTAGTTCAATATCAAACTTTTAAATTGTTGCTACCAGTAATTCAATATTCATTTAGCGACATTTTAATTTCTGATTACCAGTTTGTGCATGTTGGTTAACTTTAAATTTAATTAGATCAGCATTATGCAATGATTTTGAATCTCGATGTAATAGTGGTGCGTGTTGGCAACAGTTATTGTTTCAAAAGACACAAACATTTGAGACATTTGAGAAAATTTGAAATTTAACATGAACCATATGAAAACGACTTTGTTGAGGCCTATTTTTGGGGAGGCTCTATACCTAAATTTAACGACAAAAATTTCTTTTTTGAAAACTTTCGACCGAAATGTTTCTTCCTTTCTAGGATTATTGAATTTTTTTTTAAAAGATTTACTCTCAATTCATCTCNCTTTGTTGAGGCCTATTTTTGGGGAGGCTCTATACCTAAATTTAACGACAAAAATTTCTTTTTTGAAAACTTTCAACCGAAATGTTTCTTCCTTTCTAAGATTATTGAAATTTTTTTAAAAGATTTACTCTCAATTCATCACATTTTCCTAAATATTTAAATGTAATAAGCGTTACTCTCGTGTGCAAGATGAAAAAATTCTTCTCAGAAATAAATTTACTTCAATAAGGCGCGCCATATATACATGGGGATACGGTGAATTATTTATTTGTATATTTAAACCGAATGTTAAATACTTACTTTGATTGCAGGAGTTAATGCGTCGTATCGACTGAGTAGCTGCGCAGTAGATGCATTTTTTTCACCTGTGGCTTTGGATTTCTCTGCAAGGTTACTAAATTCTGTTGCTTTTGTAGCTATTTCACTACGAATTTCGGCAAGTTTGGTCAGTCTATCCTTCTTTGCATCCGCCGTACTCTTCAGCGTCTGATCTTTTACCTAAACAATTAAAGAAAAGTAGGGAAGCCCTAGGATTTGAATTTTTCTGTTCAGTTTGTAAAAGCTGGAAGTAATGGAATTTATTCTATTATGACGCTATAATCGCCATCATATCGACAAAAAATTCTAGGCTAAATTTTCAAGGTTTTATTCACCGAAGACCATTTTTGTATCATATTCCGATCCCTATGCATATAACCATTTTTCGAAATTTTTAAGACGGTGGATTATTTATTATATCTAAGCTTGAACAATGGAATATTTTTAATTTTCAACAGTAGCACAACTCCGAAATTGCGTATAACCGTTAAATTTCNAAGCTTGAACAATGGAATATTTTTAATTTTCAACAGTAGCACAACTCCGAAATTGCGTATAACCGTTAAATTTCTCTCTATTTTGAGAATCTGTCCCATTAGTTCACAAACACATTTGTCAAGTTTTGAACTTGAATTTGTACGGAAAATGGCGAAAATCCACAATGAATATATAATATATATTGTATATTCTAATATATTGTATATACCAAATGGGCCAAAAAAATTGAGAAAAAACTTTTGGTATCGCGCACAACAAAAAAAATGTTTTGCTAAATCTTAACTTTTATATATGTTCAAATGAAATACGAATAAAAAAAACTATTGAATCTGGTGAACAAACAATATTATGTATGGCAGTCTTAATAGTCATGCAGGCGATTGTCGACGTAGTGAAGTATTAAGTTTAAATACTTCATTTCACATGGAAAACTAATAAAAAGCTTTTTTTTTCAAAACAAAGTTCAATTTATGTTTCCATAAATTTGAAATTTTGATAAAACTTCAAAGTGTTTGCAAAAATCAAATTTTTGATAACGTTTTTTAAGACTATTTTTGAATGATTCGGTTCGTCTTAAAGTTGCAGAGGCGCACGTGAACCCATTTATTAGCAGAATATTCAAGAAACAGTTCGCCCTCTTCAGTGCTAAACTTTCGGCATCATTTTTATAAATAGTTTGAGAAAAAAAAATCCTTTTTATATATAAAAATTTACCTGATATTCAATTTCCTTGAGCCATTTACCCAAATTTTCTACATTTGAGCTCAATTCTTCAATTTCTGCAATTTCAGCTATCACTTCTTCCTGTAACTTTTGAATACTTGCAAATAATTCAACTTTAGTTGTTGCTAGTTTTTGTAACTCATTTTCTAAAATTTGTTGCCCGTCTGGATGCGTTGTTTGAGATATTTTCTGTAGGGCTCCTTTGCATTGATTAATCGCAGATGTCACCTGAGGCTCACTAGCTAAAAGGGCATTCAAGAGTGAGATTTTTTCATTTGCACCTTCACGATTTGCAATTCCTGGCATTTCTTTTACTATTTCAAATTTTTCAGCCAAATTTCGTATCATGTCGGCTAAATTTTCTTTTAATGCTTCATACATTTCATGGGATTTCAAACTTTCAGTGAGAGACTCAACAGCCTTCCCCGTTTTTTGCTTTAACTCCACATAGTCAGTATTCAATTTTTCAAATTTGGTGGTTTCAGATTCATCTCCAAGTTCTTTAATTTTAGCCCCAAGTGCAGAAATTACTGGTACATATGCTCCAATTTCTTGTACAAGTGTCTTGACTTTGTCTAATTCAGCTCTTTTCTTTGATAGAGATGGTTGAAGAATTTGAATTTCCCCAGTTTTAATTTTGGCCCCTTGTAACCAAGTTTGAACTTGTGACTGACTTTCAGCAACTGTTGCCCATTTGAGTTGCAAAGCCTCAACATTTCGGAGTGCATTGTTGCCATCATCCAAAAAAGTTTCCCAACTTTGTCGTGCGTTTTTCATTTCGGTGCGAATTTTTTCTTTTTCTTGAGCTACTAGATGTGGTATGACAAGTTCCGCATGCGCAGTTGCTTCTTGAAGTAATTCCACTGGGACTTTTGATTTTAAAATCATTCCTACTTTTTCTACGGCCGTTCGCATCAATTTTTCATCTGGTTTTCCAGACTTTTTTACAGTTGCGTGCAACTCTTGCAAAGCCTCATTTGATTGGGTAGTAAACTTATTTATTTGTGAAATTGCATCTTGGTACAGTCCTACATTTGATTGAAGAGAGTTAAAACGATTCTGAGCAGTTCCTGTAGCGGCGACTACAGCGGCTTGCTTAGCAACAAGTTGAGACAGTACTGGGGCAAGTGGAGAATCTGGACATACTCTAACCACTTCCTCTTTTAATAATTTCAATTTTGAAATTTTTGGCGCGAGAGTTTGATGTAAATTTGGAAGTGTGGCAACTTCTTCTACAAGTTTTGGAATTTGACCTCTAGTGACTGTAGTAGGGATGAGTTTAAGTTTTTCATCAGCTTTATCGATTTCTTCTCCAATTTCAACTGAAAGTTTAGTAAAAGTTTGTGAAACTTGTGCAATTTCACTACTTTGAGATTGAAAATTTTTCAAATTTCTTTCAGTGCTTTCCAAATCATTGACTAATTTTGAAAATTCCAATGAGATTGAGTCTTTATTTGGATAATTTGGAACTTGTTGTAAAATTCCCAATGGTTCTTGAATAGTTGGAAGCATTCGTCTCACTTCTGCACATTTGATTTCAATTTCTTTCAAATTTCCAACAGTTTCAGTAATATTACTTCCATCCACTCGTGGGTTGCAGAGTACCAAAGTATCCGTTAGTTTGGTAAGTAAGCGGTTAGTGTTCGTAAGTTTTTCTTTGTAATCTTTTTCTAAAGCAGCAACTAGTCCTTGGCGGATTAGTTCGATTTGACTTAGAGTTGTTTCAACCGCGGAAATCAAATTTTGAATTTCAAGTTTAAGCGTGCTTTCATCCCAGTTAGGGTTTTGAGATTTCAAGGCCATCAAACCCTCAGCTTGTTTCTTGGCTTCAACCAATAACAATTCTCCTTCCAATTGCGCTTGATTTAGTTGTTCCAATTTTGAACGGAGCACCGTTGGCGGGCCTGATCGATCCTTACAACCAGTCGCTGTAGATTTAAGTTTTGTTAATTTCTCCTGTAAAGATTTAGCACCATCTTTTAAATTCTTTTCTGCTGATTCAAAATTTCCCAATTTTGCTTGTAAATTCTTTGCTAGTTGAGCAATTTGCGCGAAACCTTCTTCAATTAGTTCATTTACAGACTCTAGGCTTGGAATGTTCACATTTGGGTTCATTTTTCGTAACTGTGTGATTTTATTCTGTAGTTCTTTTTGCGCAATTAATTTATGAGAAAGTTCATCGTTGTAGGCTGCAATTTCTTTACGAATTTCTGTAGGATTTGAAAGTTCCGCTTCTTTCGCATGAAGCGTTTCATAAACTTCTGATAGCCAACTAACAAGTTCATTTTTTCCTGCGTCAATTGCCGCCCAGAGGAGTCCTTCTGTCTCAGTTTGAACAATTTTCTTTACCAGTGAATTCGTAAGAGTCGTCATTTTTTGGTTCAATGGAACAATTTCGGATGAAATTTTTCCCATTTCTGCTCTGTCGACATTCGGTAGAGATTGGAGCTGTGAACAAAGTGCGGCATTAGATTTGGCAAATTGTGCCAGTAATGGTTTCTTTAAATCAAGCGCAGTAGAACATTTTTTCAGATGTTCAAGAAGTGACACTGCGCTTGCGCCATCTGACGGAACTCCTTTGAGTGGTTCGGCAATCATTTCTTCTGCTTCATTGAGTGCAGACTCTAATTCACTTTTTACTGTTGAGTATTTCTTCCAGAGATCTATTGTATTTGAATAAACCGCTGTTTGGGCACTCACGAGGTCATTGACCTTTTCAAAATTTTGATCACAGGATTGAACGACTCCTTGCACAGTTTGACAACGTGTTGGATCCATTTGAATAATTTTTTGACTTAGATTTTGAATTTCAGCTTTTTGTGCCTGTGCTTCTACTTGTGTTTGCGCAACCTGTCGCAAATTTTCAAGTACTTTTTGTAATGATGGAAGTGATAATTCCTTCGGTGCTTGGGATAATACTGCTTGTTGAGATTGAAGTAAATTTGAAACAAGGGTTTCCTTTTTTGATTGAACTTTGTCCCATTCAGATTCTACTGCTTTTAACTTTTCCTTGGACTGCGCAATCTCAGATTTAACTAAGCTTATTTTCCCTTGGAGATCACTAATCACACTCTGAGCTGTGATTGGTTGTTGAACAGAGTTTTGAATCACTAATCCAGTGGTAGAACATTTTTCATCCAATTTTTTAGCACGTGGTAACCATTCGGTTAATTTTTTTCTAAAAAATTCTATTTCTGATTCTATTTCTGGAGGAACTGCTACTGAACCTTGTACAGCATACTTAACAAGTTTCTGAGCATGTGCCAGTGTTTCAGTGATTTCTGCTTGAAGTCCTTGGAGATCTTTCCATTCTCCTAATACAGCAGATTTGGCAGATAATTTTGTTTGAAGATCTTGAAATTTCTGAGCAACGGATGAGAATTGTTTAGATAAAAGTGGTACTTCTGGTGAAGGACTAATGAGAGTAAGTGATTTGACTTCTGCATATACACGGTCAAAATCTGGTTGGTGAAACTCATGTTCTTCAGAAAGCATCGCTAAGCGACGTACAGTATCATCAAGAGAATGAAAACTGATGTTACCAATTTCAATATTTTTTGAAAAATCTGACATCCATTTTTCGAGATCAGCGACTTTCGTCTCGTATCCCTCCCTGAAATACATGACAATAAAAATTCATTAATTTTATGAAAAACTACCAAAATTTCATTAACGTTCGGTGATTTTGTGTCTCCAACTTAAGTTTGTCCCATCTTGTCTACTCATCTTAACGCACGACATTCATGAAGCTTTTAGAGTATGTTTAAGCATAATGCAAAAAAACTTTTCCTAACTACATTCCTGAAATTATCTTTACATGAACTCTAAATTTAAAATTAAATCATCTATCCGTTATTTATAGAAAAGTTGAATCAAGTTTAACTTTCTTAGTGATAGGGGATAAAAAAGCAAGTGATAAGTGGTAAAAAAAACATCAATTTCATGTATTGAGCCGGTTTATACAATATTTGTCTTCATTTTAAACAAGTAAATTGCCGATCGCAATAAAAAGCCAATCATTATTTGCTAAAGAACCAATATCGAAATGAATGGCATTGATGGAAAAAATAGAAAATAGAGCAAATTATTATTTTATTGGAGGGTATTATAAATTTATTGGAGTGAATGATATCTATTTAGTAACTAATATCAGAGGAGTCTTTAATTATCAAAACTGATTGTGAACTATCCTTTTTGGTGAAATTTCCAGCAAAAAAAAAACATTTCATAAAATACAACACTCTCCTACCAGCATTAACTCCAGTAGAACATGTGTCCAATTTTTCAGAGATTATTTTTTCATCCAAGACAAATTCTCTGGTACATGAACTTGTCGAGGAGTTAGGAGTAATGAAAGGTCAATCAATTTTGCTAAATCAAAACGTAATATTTCTAAAAATGTAATTTCTAATTTAAAATGTAATTGAATTACTGTAATTTCTAATTTAAAATGTAATTGAATTACTGTAATTTGTAATTTAAAATGTAATTGAATTACTGTAATTTCTAATTTAAAATGTAATTGAATTACTGTAATTTCTAATTTAAAATGTAATTGAATTACTGTAATTTGTAATTTAAAATGTAATTGAATTACGTAATTTCTAATTTAAAATGTAATTGAATTACTATAATTTGTAGTTTAAAATGTAATTGAATTACTGTAATTTGTAATTTAAAATGTAATTGAATTACTGTAATTTGTAATTTAAAATGTAATTGAATTTATTGTAATTTGTAGTTTAAAATGTAATTGAATTACTGTAATTTGTAATTAGTATTTCCATATGCCATATTAAAGTAATTCAAAAAATGTAATTGGGAAAACCTGCGAATGTAATTGGTAATTCGGAAATTTAAAACAAGTAATTTGCCCACTTATAGAAAATCAGCAGTAAAAAGTAAGAATATGTTCTTACAAAATTCAGCATTAAATGCATATCAATCTGTGCAAACGTAAATCGGCGTACAGATCATTTTTTTTAATGAAAAATAACTTTCTTTAACTTTAACAACTTTTTTTTAAACTTTGGCACAATTTTGATTCAATTCGATAAATTGAGCAACAAGCGGATATGGATTAAATTCAGCATTTAGACCAATAATAAATAGTTTAATGTTTTCATGAATGAGGTTTCACACATCTTTCTTTTACGTATCTGGCAATCGAAATATAAAATCCAAAACTCGTATTCAAAATCAAAAATTAGATTTTTGTTTTAACTTTTATAAAAAAAATCGAATTTTTCAAACTCTATTCAAGACCTGAGGAGATCCAACTTTGAACCATTATCAGGTTAAAGTATTTTCGCCTTTCTAACCCCAAAATTTAATTTATTAATGTTATAATTCAATGTCACATCTTCGGCATTTTCCTTAACAACCATTTCTATTTATTTGAGTTTTGAGCTGTTTTACTAAAACATGCGAAAAGGAAATATGATTCACAATTACCAAACTTTTGGGTTATTTTTTCTAGTAAAACAAAATTTAAATACGTATTTCAGGCTTAAAATCGATTAAAATTACTATAATTTCTGTCATTGGTATTTGAAAGTGATAAATAAGCCCTAAAAACTATGAAAATGCTTGAATATGCAAATATGCAAAACAAGATATGAAAATATAAAAAATATACGTTGTTGCTCTAAGCGGTCAGGATGGTTAGATTCGTGCAGATTCAAAAACTTTGAGTCATACGACTCAACAAAAAATATAAGCATTTTGCATACAATTTGGTGGTAATTTATTATATTAGTTAAAATTTTAATCCATTTTTACTCACCTCGCTTGTTTTGCTTCCTCGAGTGCATTCAAACTCCCTCTTGTGGCTTCAGTGAGTTTGGTAACTTTTCCCTTGAGTGTTTTGAGATCCATGTTAAGTGTTGCGGCAGTTTGTGGTGCAGTGAGTCTGACCAATGAGTCACATTGTTTAGACAAATTCGTATACAACGATTGTTCTGTCGTCAATTTTGTGCATAATGCCTATAAAAATAATAAAATTGCATCTCTAAACTACTAACACTCTCAGTTACTACTGAGAGTACCACAGGATTAAACTTAGAATCAATGAAAAATTCACTAAACATAAGATTTGTTGTTATCAAAAAAAAAGTTATCAGCAGTATAGATTATAACTTAAATAAACATAAAGTATAATGTACCTCTAGTTTGGCCTGTTTAGCTTTTAGATCATTTGCAGACATTTCTGCAAAATTGAGTGGAGTACCAATGTTCTCAAGTTCGGCAGTTAACCAATCATCAAGTTTGACATATGAAGATTCATAAGATTCCCAATTTTCAACCAATCCTTCGTATTTCTCATTCCAATGATCCACAGTGTTCTAAAAATATAAAAATTTCATTCAGCAAAGTACACAGTCAATCTATTTTTTTTTAATTATTATCATAAATTTGGATAAAAAACACCTAAAATTTCTAAAGTTATGTGGTAATTTTCTCTTACACTAATAGATCCCAGTTTACTCTGCGCAGTCTCAATTTCGTCAACTGTTGAAGCCACACTAGGAACTGCTNAATTATTATCATAAATTTGGATAAAAAACACCTAAAATTTCTAAAGTTATGTTGTAATTTTCCCTTACACTAATAGATCCCAGTTTACTCTGCGCAGTCTCAATTTCGTCAACTGTTGAAGCCACACTAGGAACTGCTTGCACCCTCATTGCTGAGTCGTTGAGTGTAGCAGCCAATGTTTTTCCTTTACCTGATAGCTCCTAAACAACATGCACATAAATTTTTGTTTTAGAAATTTCACTTCGAAAAATGATTTTTTTTTTCAAATTTACTAACCTTCATTTGAATTTGGTACAATTTTGCTTCTTGTAGTGTCTGCGGCCGCGCAAAACCAACAGCAACTTTTTCTGCAGCTTGTTCAATCCATGGAGTAACTTTTGCCAAATCTTCTTTACATTGTGTCCATGATACGAAAGCTTGTTCTGATTCTGTACTTTGTGTTACTACAGTCTCACGTACTTCTACTAAACCTTCTTTGACAGCTGCTAGATCCTTTGTCAAAAGTTGAACAGTTTCTGATACCTCAGGTAGTATCTCAATATGTCCTAAGGATACCTCCAATTCTTCAAGTTGAACAAAATTTTGTATAATTTGCATATTCAATTCTTTAGTTTTCCTAACTCGTTCATCTGGTTGGATATCCATATTGAGTAATTGTAAAAGTGCACGCTTACAAAATTCAACATCTTTTTTAAGTGTTTCCATTTGAGAGGAAATCGTTGCAAATGTATCACCGTGTTTGCAAGTATCATGAATTCGATTATCGAGTAATCTTAGAATTTCGTGAAGTCGTCGTTCAATTTCTTCAACTTCATGTTCAAGAACACCACGATGTTCTGGTTTTGATACTTGAGAAAGACTCTCACAGAGAGTGCGCAGTTTTACAATTGTATGTTCTGTGGCTTGATAAAGAGAATTGCGCAAGTCTTGTTTGGCGGGAAGGTCTTTAGGAGCAAAAGTTTCAAGCCCATGTTCAGCTTCTTCCAATAAAGTTAGAATTGATGTTTTATGTACTGTGAACTTTGTCCAAACTTTTTGAGTTTCTATTACAAATGTTAGAAATCATGAGACTTATTATAAAATTTAATATAATTTCTGATAAAATTTGAAAAATTATTTGAAATACTGAAATAAAAAATAAAAGAAAATGAAATAGAATAAAAATGGGGAAAAATTAAAAAGTGCTGACAATGAAACCTTCACTTGTTGACATTTGTACCAGCTCGGCTTATTACCTTTTAAATTTTTGAGTTTTTCATAAGACTGATTATAAATGTCTCTCCAGGCAGTATCCAACTGTTGAATTTGTGTTTGGATAAAATCAGGTGCATTTGTATCATTTTGGAGATCCTGTCCAGCTTGTAACAAACTGACTATAGTCGGTCTCTGAGCTTCTAATTGGTTGAGCAGTGTACTCTGTTTGTATATCATTGCTTCAAGCTCAGCTAATGAATTTGGACAACTTCCTTGCTCTATAGACAATTTATCCAATCCTTCCAATTCTCTACAAATCTAGACAAAGTAGAAAAGAAAACTTTAAATTATCTTTTTAGGTAGTACCTAAACGGTGTGATTATATAATCGAAAAAAGTATCAAAAATATTGTTATCATTGAAGAACAAATTAAGTAAAAAGATACTAACTCGTAAAAAAAGTTTCATGTTTTTCATAAAATAATTTTAATTTTTTATAATTTTGAAAAAAAAATTGCAAAAAATGTAAGATGAGTTAAGAAATTTTACCCTTCTCGTCTCCTCCCTGTAAGTGTAACATCGTGATTGCGTTTCGGTTTTAATCATGGTAACTTCTATCATCGGTACAAGACTCTTATAACGTTGAATTAAATTTTCAAGAGCATTTTGTTCTTGAAGTGCTCTCTCATCTGCTTGAATTGAAACGAGTAGATCTAGCTGCTTGACGAGTGACTTCATATCATCTCGCTTCAAGTCAACATCACGACAAATATTCAAAAATTTATTTTTTTGAACTTCAAATTGTTCGGCATTATATGCTTCCATCATGATTTCTTGCAATGAGGAATCAACTTGATCCATCCATTGGGATACTTCACTAAATTTTTGTTGATAAACACTCCATTGTTCGGGTATATCTTGTAAAGTTTTGTTGAGTGCATGTGCTCGGTCAATAACCCCTTGATATACAGTATGAGCCTCTTGTGTCTCATCTGCTAAACTACTGTCTTGAGGATATTGAACGTGGAACCGTGAAGAGATATGAGTTAATCTTTCTAAACTGTTTTTAGCTTGTACTGGCAAATCCCCTTGTAAAATTTCCTAGATATATATAATAATTATTACTTTTATAAAACAAAATAATATTAAATAATTAATAGATTACTTATTTAAATAATTAATTTTTTGTTTCATACCATATTCCTTGATAGAACAACTTGTGGATGCTCTTGTCTTGCTAGTAACATTTCTTCGTGGTTAATCTCGTTGTTGATTTCCCTGAGTATAAAAGCTAAATTTTCTTTTTCTAAATGAAATTCCATTTTGATCAAATGTACCGGAGCTTTTGACATAATTTTCTAACAAAAACAAAAAAAAACAATTATTTTTTTTTCATTAATCTTTATAAACATGAAATTTTTTTAGATTTATACTTACGTTCCATTTAATCTCTAAGTGTTCTACCGACTTTACTATAGATTCAAACTGTTGCGGTTCAACACAATTGCGTAAACTCTGACTTGCTTGTATTAGGTCACGCNGTTCTACCGACTTTACTATAGATTCAAACTGTTGCGGTTCAACACAATTGCGTAAACTCTGACTTGCTTGTATTAGGTCACGCAATGGTCTTTCGTTGATTTGCTCAAAATAATTCTGAAATTATAAACAAAATATGTTAGATCATGTGGGTTTAGTTAAGTAAAGGTCATCATGGAACAACGATCCAATCTCAACAGTTACAACTTGAAATTTCAACGAGCCGTCAAAAGGAAATTGTTAAAAGGATAACTAATGAAGTTCCCTCGTCATAATTTTTTTGCAACCTAATGACAGTCGACTTGCTGGGGATGAATTTGGGAGATGTAGAATCTTGTTTGTTCTTACTAAGATCGCAACTATCTAGTAGCTTGCATGTCGAAAATTTGCGCGAAATTTTTGACGGGAAACCTGTGCGAACGAATATGATTAATTCATTCGTTCTCCCTACTTGTAATACCGTGAAACTTTTTATACCAAAAGTTTCTATTAGAAAAATTTCTACTGCGCATGTCCCTACTGGCAAAATATTCCTACTTGTAAAAGTTTAATATATTGTTGTTTAATGCTCTATATTTTATATTGTAATCCTATTTATGTTTCGTGAGTTTAGTTTTTTCATAATTCATCTTCCTTAGCTTTTCCTGTTCTGTGATTTATATTATAATTTCTATGCTTCGTGAAACCTGTGCATAATTTCAGTTTTGTCATCTAATGTTTGCTGTGACTAACAAAACAGTAAATCATTACTGTTTTGTACTTGTTAGTTACTGATAATATCAATTAATATGCTTAAGCTNGACTAACAAAACAGTAAATCATTACTGTTTTGTACTTGTTAGTTACTGATAATATCAATTAATATGCTTAAGCTAATTAATAAAGTATTCTATTCACTGGGTTAGCAGAATTAGTTCAATGCAACTTTGACAATGATTTTACTAATACTCTTTCCTTTCTATAATAAAAAATATCACCATATCTATATTAAATTTAAAATTAATTTCTCAAAATTATCTTGTGATGTAGTTTTGAGACTTTTTTCACATGAATATCCAAAATCGTTTAAAATTTAAAATTAAGTCGATTATACTGGCACTTCCATACTTCGTTTAAATCTGACTGACAACAATTGAAATATTGAAATATCTTATACGATTTTTATAAAAGATATTGTACTAAATATTTTGAAGATCTGATATTTAAAAAAAGAGACATTTAAAAACATTAGTATGGAAATACATATATTTAGGTTCAATTGGATGAGTAAATCCTGCATTTATATATAACAGGGACAAATTAGTGCTATTTTATATTTTGTTTTATTTATTTAGTTTAGTTAATTTTCAGTTTACTTAATATGTGCAATTATTAAGGTTTGTAGTATTTTTATATTAGTTCATTCAATTTGAGATAATTATGTAATCCAGATAACGATTATCTCTTAATGGTATAATTATAATAGTCTTCCTTTATTTTTTTATTAATGATTATGTTTCTGTTTTTAACTTTCATAAGAAAAATGTATTTTTTTTTTGTAATTCTTTGACATTTATTTCTATACACGTTAAGTTAATTTTAACCCAAGTGAGGGTTGCGAAATGTCCCTACTCTATCTGATAAAGCGCTACAATATAGACCAAGAACAAAGAGTATCAACATGTTTATTAGAGCTGTCGATTGTTCTTCCCACTAGTAAATTGAGAATTTTTCTAAGCAATTATCTAAAATGAAAAGCTTTTCCCTTTATTGTATAAGAAAGTACGATTACGGATTTTCTTATTAGGAAATAGAAGAATCGTAAATAAATAATATTAAAAAAGTTAATGGAAAAGAGTACCAGATAAAGCGCAATCACAAAAACATCGGGTCAGTTTCATAAGAATAGTAATCGCCGTCATTTCTGAATTTGATTTTTAAATTCCAAATTTTATTGATTTTCAGATTGGTCGTTGTTGCACGATGGGTTTCAATTTTTCTTAAATATAATAAAATATAAACTCACTTTATGTGCTTCCAGGGCCTGCACTGATTTAAAGTCTTTGTCATGAAGTAGTTTCTCAGCTGTTCTTAGCCAATCGGTGACTGTTTGTTTATTTTCTTCATAGTTCCTCCAACATCGTACACACTCGTTCAGTTTCTACCAAAAAACAAAGCATCAAGTGTGAAAATGAATAAAATAAAATAATTTTTTTTAATTGTTTGCTTTTATTGAAGGACTTTACTCCTGATGACTGAGCTATAAGGTCTATTTTGCGCTCCCTTTGAACTTTTTTTTTTGATTCGGAACTTACTCCAAGTCAGAGCGATACACTGTTTAGAACAGAGGAGGGATCGTTCCACCTCACTCACTCACAATTGCATCTGGCTTAGATTTGATGAATTTTCAAACTAACTTTCAGTTTGGATTTACTTAAAATAACTTAGATTGCTTATGACAGTTTAAATAGTCAACGTTACGGAAGATGTGGAATGTAATGCCTTCAGTGATTGAAACAATATTTGTCTTGTTTGAATTTAATTAGAATATGATTCTATAGTCTATATAGTTTTCCAAATTATGAATATTTCTGTACTTACACTGTTATTTAGTGACCAAATCTCTTGTTCAAACTCGTAAATAAGGTCGAATTTGTAAATTCAAACTAAGGGAATCAGAATTATTTTTTATGTGACCGATGGAACTTGATAAGTCAAAATTATCATCCAATTTAGACATTAATCGTGAGAATGATAAAATTGAAAACCGAATAATCGCCATATAGTGACAAATACGATGTTATTGTCATGATTATTTTAGGTCAATTGTGTTTGTCTAAATTTGTTTTTGAGATCTAAATCATAAAACATTGTGACAAATTTGTCAGAAATGTCAAAATTGTCACCTGTAAGACTCATTTGAGAAATTGGCCCTGAAGTTGCTGCACTTAAATCTTTGAAATGTCAATCAATCTGCTCAGAACCAAAAACGACTGCATAGGTCGAAACTAGTGGATGTAAGTGGTCTAGCAGAATAGAACAAATAATATAATTTTTCGTAACTGTAAAAGAGGAGCCAGCGACACAGATAAGCATCTTACAAACAGTGACCAAGGTCAAAACAGTGTAGTACTAATATCCCTATCTTCGTTGTATTTCCTTGGAATGGCATGTGTACACTGTAATAATAGTAATTATAGGCTCATAAAATTCATTCCAATTACTCAATTATATTTGCGTGCAGAATTATACTCTGACCCCTCACTACATAGCATTTATATTACAAATTCCAAATCCTCCCTGAATCTGTTTTACAAGTCTCATATTTTAAGTTCCCTCCCTTTGACTGTATTATTATAATGTGGTATCGTATTTAAGATGAAGTGTTTTTTATCTCCAAAAAAAGAGGCCGTCTCACTTACCCCTTCCCATTGTTGACTGTTCCGTTCTAGATGGTTGAACTCTTGACTGATTTGGTTAACCTGTCGCGCGAGTGCATCTGCGCCTGCTTTGTTCTCATTTCCGATTTCACCAATCCGCCCATCAATGAAACGCCTCTTACTATCCAACATTGTCTTGTAGTATACCAATTTTGAAAAGTATCTCTGCATAATATACAAATATACAAATTATCATCATAAAAATCAAAATTAAAATTACTAAAAAATTTCATATAAATTCAAATCACACTTAAATTCACACATAAATTCACACATAAATTCAATCTACCTATTGTATTTAACGAAAGAAATTTTTTTTAATTCGCACAAGATAAGATCTATTTGCTTCACTTCGGTACTGCCACTTAGATTTGAGCGAAATCTTAATTTTTATCCAAAAATGTGCGGCATTGCAGATAAAATATAGTAGATGACAGAGGATTCTGGGAATACTCCTTCCAATCATTGTCTCATTGACTGCACTATTCTCTTTATATTCCTGCCTTTGGAAAACGCCCTAATAGATGCTTCTGAAGACTGCGAGTTCTTCCTCTCCAGGAGACCACACCATGGTCGCCAGGTGTAACGGGAATAAGAACGAAAGGTCTCAAAAAATGAAAAACCAGATATGATCTGATGTTGCTCTATGTCAGAGAGATACGCTTACCAACTTGACATACCAAACCACATGGGACATTGCAACCAATCTACTCCGTACTATACATTTATCTATAAACTTTTCTTACATCTACTTTTAGGAAGAATTTTTTCTGCGTGCCTTATGCAAATAAGTAGATAATTAGAGGAACCTCTGAGAATTCTCTTTCCATTTTATCATTCTTAATTCCTTAATTCAAGGGAATTCTCTTTCCATTTTATCATTCTTAACTCCTTAATTCAAGGCAACACTCTTTATATAGTAAACTTCTAAATTTTTCAGATTGGAAATTGGCTCAACCTATTGGAAACCTTGAAACAGCTAGAAGGACTTGTGTTGATATAAAACACAAATCGCTAGAGAAAGGACCTGTTAAATTGGCCTTCATGAAGGTGTCAAGATATAGTATACACCATGTTGTGACTCAAAATAATCTGAACTTGAACGGCGATTAAGGTTTCTGTGAGGTTTTATGTTAATTAACATTATATGGTATTCAATAGAAACTGTGATAGCTATATTGGCTTCCAGAAAATGGTAACTATCTCAAAAACAATAACTCTGACTTCCTAATATTTGGGGTGGCTCTGGATCTATGATATTGGCCTACATGAAATACCTAAACATGGCACACTTGTTTCAAAAATTTTGGGTAAGTTTCTGTGACGTAGAATTCTTAGTAGTACGAAAACATGGGATGTGGCATTAAGCGTTTGCCGCATCACTCAATCTTGAAAGCAATATTTCCTAATATTAACTTTGTAAAAGCATAAAAGCATTTCTTTTGCGGTGAGTTTCATGGATTTTATGTACTAACTTAGGCTAAAAAGTACTTAGATATAAAATGATAAATTTTGAACAAACCCTATGTTGCNCGTGTAAAAGCATAATCTTTCGCTTTCTTTTGCGATGAGTTTCCTGGATTTTATGTACTAACTTAGGCTAAAAAGTACTTAGATATAAAATGATAAATTTTGAACAAACCCTATGTTGCACAAGTAGTTCTTGAGCACTTTTCATATCTCCTGGTATGTAACTGTTCATCAACTCTTCGCCTCTTCTTATCCAATCAGAAGCTTCTTGTAAACCCGCTTGTAAGGCACTCTGTTCCGCAACGAGACTATTGATTGCAGCCTGACGAACAGGGAGTTGAGACCGCACTCGGATCAGTCTTTCTATAGTACACAAAATACGAACCATAATAACTAACTTTTAAAAAATTCAACCATGCATAGTTATCTTTAAGTTCTCATTTTTTTATGTTTCTATTCTTAAAATAAATATTGGAATCAACAGAAAAATCAATCTAACAAAAATACACCAATAAATCAAATTTTGAATATTCACTTATAATTTTCTCCGACCAAGCTGTAAGAGTGAAAAGTTGAAAATTTTAGAACAGTAGAACGCTTTTCAGTACAAAATGGTTTAACATTCGGCGTCCTCTAGTGTCTTAAGTAGGGATAGGATCGCTTTGACTACCCATATTTAAACATTACTCTTTCAAAATGTTACTATTGCTAAATGTAATGATCTAGCGGAAAAACAGAGCAACTTATCCTGACGCGCATAGTTACAAAAGTTGTTCTATTTTACACTCAAAACAAAAATAAAATTGATTTCAAAATATTTTAAATGCACGGTATAACATTTTTTATGCTACCTAACTTCATTAAAATAATACATTTCAAAACTTTTTTTTTTCAAATACCAGTATAATTATATCAATAACATAAATGCCAAATTTATGAATAGATGAAATTATAATGTTGTAATTTTTATACAAGTTCAGCAGCACGATTAATGCTTTCAAAAAATGAATACACCTCTATAATAGTATATTCTAAACATTTGCCATAGTGATATGGTATTGGATGAGGCCGACCTATTTTTTGCAATCGGATCTGCGATTGCTATATTCGAACTAGTAATCCTTTATGACCTCAATTGACACCAGAAAGGATTTTTCGAAAAAAAATTGAAAAAAATTCAAGGATGCATTAATTGGTTGTCTACTTAATGTATGCATGCATGCACAGAGTGAAGTTTTCACAACTTAACGAGGATACCCACGCTACCCTACAATCACCCACTTACCTATGTGTGACTTACCTATTTGATAAAATTTGAAATCAAAGGAATGTGTGGGTTATAGTAGGGTAGTGTAGATATCCCTGTTCAGTCGTATAAAACTCACTCTGTATGTGTAGAAGGTTTTGAAACAAATAGATTTTGCCAATTTCATCATATGTATAAATTTACTTAAAAACAAACCTGCAAACACAAATTTTCTAACATCTGTTCATTACATAAAGGTAATTTATATCTTGTTGTCTTACACCAAAGTTATCCATCCATGCTTATTCACATCGTTTCAGGCTACTCCAGTTTCGGTTGGAAGTTGGGATCTTCTGAATTTTAGCAAGTATGCCTGGCATTGTAAATTTGAATGCAAGCCTCAAATAAAGATTAATATAGAAGACATTAACTATTCACATTGTCCGACATATCCACACTACGTTGAATATATTAATAGTTTTAGCTTTATTAATAGTTTTTAAAGCTAATATTCTGTTCATTCTTAAAATCAATGCTATAATCCCATGAGGTCCATTCAAAAGTATGGGGCTGGGCTAACGGTAAATCCAAAGTTACTATGAGAAATTTACACAAAACATCTTTGATAAAGTTAGTTCATAACTCGGCTCATTTTCAAATTTCGTTTTTTTTTTGAAGCTTGATGTCGAACTGCCATCTAACTCCGTTCCCAAGGCTATATTTTAAAATAATTCTAAATCTAGAAATTGGAAAATTTAAATTTTTTGAAATAGGGTAGTTATGGACTAACCTTATCAAAGATGTTCAAAATTCCTCATAGCAACCTTGGGTAAACCAGAATAGACCCGTCCCTAGCGAATAGTAGAAAAACATACCTACCCACTTTTAGCATCACTTTTAGCATCCAATTTTGGAATTAGGCATATCTCAGTGGAAAAAAATTTTTTTGAGATAACCTATCTGGGGTCAACGGACTTTATAAGGAGTAATAGTTAGAATATACCAATCGCAGAGCAGATCGAGAAAAATAATGTCGGCCTTATCACATAAATCCTTTCAGGATGATTGTTTGAGAAAAAAAAAGTTTTATTACCTTTCTCTTTCTTAATAATTTTCATGAATCGATCCACTTCATCTCCTGCTAATTCTGGTAGAAATGTTTGAAATTTCCTATTGATATTTCTCCAATTCTCATCCATGTCATCAATTTCTGATTGAATTTGGGCAATTTGATTGTTGAGGTCTCCAACTGATTCAAGAGTAACTGGGAGTGGTGCAGAGACAATTCTCTCTGCATCTTCTAGCCAACATTGAAGTACGGAGAGTGCATCAAGGAATTCCTTCCGAATACGTAAAACTTGACCCATGTGTTGGTATTGTTTGACTTGTTGAAAAAGTTGATTCCAATTTGACTCTAATTTTGTAAAATCGGATTGAATTTTAGCTGTAACTTGTGAGTCACATGTTGCAACGAGAAACGCCACAGTGTCATGGAGGATTTGAAATTTCTCATGCCACACACTAATATCCTGTAATAAAAATAAACCGAGGTATTTTATTTTTCAGTCTAATTGCATCCAAATTTTTGAAATTTTTATGGTGTAGCAAAAAAATTTTTTCAACGGGAAATTTAATTCTAAACTAGAAAAAACGTTTTTCTTCTTACTATATATTCTAAACCAATTGGAGGCCTGGAAACTGCCCAAATTATCATTTTTATAAAATAAATATTCAACCCATGTATCATGTTTGAAAGTTTTGCGCCTAATGCAAAACCCCATATTTCGACATATGGTATTGTTGAGTAGAATATGTCACAGAGACACTAATTCTGAGTAATTAACATAGTTCATAGTTCGCAGTTGTTGTAATTATCCATTACACAATTGCAATTACATGTTATCGACTTTAGTAATGGTTAATCCATCATATCTTTTAGAGAATTGGAATTAGAATTAACACAAATTTGGCCATGTAATTACGTGATTCTAATTCAATTTCATTTTTGATGTAATTGTCCAAAATGTCCAAAATACATTAGTAAAAATATTACCCAAATACGCATAAATTTGGAGTCCAACACGCGCAATACTTTACGGTAGAATAAATTTATTATTCATGAAGTACAACTAGTAGTAGAAGATTGAAATTTTGATTTCGCGTATTTTTTCAAGTTTCAACTACTTACCGATCAAGCTTCAACTTTTTAAAACAAACTTGTAGTTAAGGTAGTAGCTACTGTTTTCGATTGTTCAATAATTATTCAAATATCATAATGGCTATGAGATAAGAATACTCCATGAAAAATCTTTCATCTGTATTTAAGAGCTAATGTTACGAGTGGAGAAGTCCCTATTTGTACGAACAGAATTATTGACATGTTTTATAAAGTAGTTACTATAGTAAAGCTACAATGTGCTATATGCAAAACCTTTTGTATTATATAATATGAACCAATAAATTAATCATATTGAAAAATTGCCGTATAGTGATTACAACTTGTAATCAACCATCGATATCACACATAAGTATAGTTGATACCATAACCCCAGCTATATATGTTTGGCAACCTTCATTTACTGTTGTATCGTACTCTGCTTTATTGCTTTCGATGTCACAATTACATACAATTTCGTTATCGCGTAAAAAAACCACCACTTCGATTGTAGTAGGTTACTGCCTCAATAGGTTTCACATTCATACAAATTTCTTCATTTATGGTTTAGTTAGTCTACGTGAGGATGAACCGTTGTAAGTGTATTTGTATGAGTTCAGTCGTAGGAATTATTTACTGAAATATTTTTGCTTACCTGAAAATAGTTCATTTTTAATTCTTCTTGTAGTGAAACCATTGGTAAAGACTCTGTTAGCCAATTATCTAATTCTGGATAGAGTGCATCATATCTCCTCCAATGAGCGATCACTTCTTCTAGCATGGACCCAACACAACGTAATTCCATACTTACACTCTTCCATCGCTCACTGATTTCCCATAGGAAATGATCCGCCACACGACTTTCACGAGTATCTGTAAATATTTAATTTAATTTATGCCTCTACTAAAGCCAATAATATTACACCATCTCGTACCAATTCCTCCCTCTCTCTTGTATTCGTCAACTACCAGTTTCATGTCCGCATATGCACGCTGAAACTCAGTGAAAATTTGATTTCGATTGACAAAAGTGTTATACTGGTTGAGGAGTCCTTGGGCATTTCGTCCATACTTTCCTGTCCATTGTCTCAGTCTATTTTCGACTAAAACTATGAAGGCAACTAGACAACACTGTCAAAAAGTATAAAAATATTAGTTCTATTTGGTCCATAAAAAGTATAATAAGTATTTGATAAAATTATTTCAAATTTTCATACTTTATGTTCGAGGTACTTGAGATGTATAAGGCGTTTAGAGGCAAGAGATCCAATCGATGTGAGTCTCGCAGCCAATGACTCCATTTGCTCCGAAGGAATTTGGCTCAAGAATGGCAAGTTCAAAGCAGCATAAAATTCGGATATAATTTTTGGAAGACCGGCGAAGAAAGCCTTTGAATAAAAAATGATTCCGATATAATTTCCTGTTTACAAAACTTTGTTATGTTTCAACGTAAAAGTAAACTAATTACTCAGATAACAAAAATCCAGATATTTATACCACCATTAATAAATTAAACATAGCAAATTTCTATAACTGGAAGTTATGAAAATATATTGTCAAAATATTTTATAACCTTGTGTTCTTCAATTTTGCTATTTAGGACTCGTGCCGCTTCGTCATCCATGACAGTGGGAACGTCCTGTGTATTGAGCAGAAGTTCTGCATGGGCCAACCATTGGCCAATTCCTCCAAATGGTTCAGGTAAATTTGAATCCAACAACCAATGCNACAAAAATCCAGATATTTATACCACCATTAATAAATTAAACATAGCAAATTTCTATAACTGGAAGTTATGAAAATATATTGTCAAAATAACCTTGTGTTCTTCAATTTTGCTATTTAGGACGCGTGCCGCTTCGTCATCCATGACAGTGGGAACGTCCTGTGTATTGAGGAGAAGTTCTGCATGGGCCAACCATTGGCCAATTCCTCCAAATGGTTCAGGTAAATTTGAATCCAACAACCAATGCCACTCATTCAACTGAAATTTAGAATTTTAAAATTATATTTATTGAAATTTAAATTCTCTAATCAGCTCTGTCCCGAAGCAGAGTACGACTAAACCGGACGGTAACCGAGCAAAATTGAGTGTTATTTGTCCGACTCCGNGAAATTATGTTTATTGAAATTTAAATTCTCTAATCTATCTTGAGCATAGCTCTGTCCCGAAGCAGAGTACGACTAAACCGGACGGTAACCGAGCAAAATTGAGTGTTATTTGTCCGACTCCNAGCTCTGTCCCGAAGCAGAGTACGACTAAACCGGACGGTAACCGAGCAAAATTGAGTGTTATTTGTCCGACTCCGTTATTAACCGCGAATAGTGAGTTGTCGATATGTGTGTATGTCTGCCCATCACGCAATGTGACATTCTACGCATCTAGTACTAATATGCAGATTGATACATCCAATATCAATTGATGGCAATTACATAAAATTGTTACCTTTTACCTATAATTACAACCCAATGAAGCTATTGGTAGGGAGACTTTCATTTCCTCCAATACAACATAGTTACATATTTTAGATTTATTTTATTCTAGGCACATTTTTGTAAATTTTCAACCATTTCCTGTAATGTTAATATAAGCAATTTTCATATCATCCCAACCAGAATGTGTTAATTCTGTAATAAGAGAAACGGGTATCTATGATTTGCCTTCAGTTGAATTTTCGTTGCTATTCTAATCATATTTTTCTATGAATTCAAATCAAGTTTTATATGTGTTACCAATTTGATCGTTATTTCTAACATTAAAAATAGTTTTCTACGCTTCAAACTAAACATTTTGAACCTGGTACTATTATACTAATCAGGATTGCAAAAATAGACTATCTCTATGCTGTCCTAGGCATTTCTGTGTCATTGGTTGGCTCTTAATACCTACATCTATTTCCATTTGCTTTTATCATGTCAAACACTTTTCATTGGTCTTCAGCGTGCTTAAGGTAATTTTCTAACATTATCTCTAATCTTTTCATGCTAATCAAAGCTTTCTTATGATTCAAATCANTCTTTTCATGCTAATCAAAGCTTTCTTATGATTCAAATCAATTGTTTTGCTGTTAATCAATGAATGGTTACATGATTCAAACTAAATTTTGTAACGTTAAACGTTTTTTTGTAATTCAAATCTAATTTTTGATGCTAATATAAGACTGCTTTCCTATGATTTAAGTGGAACTCTTTGATGATGATTCAAGAATCAAAATTTTTCATCATGCTTACAAATCCGTGACTGTTTCTACTTGGTTGTCATGTCCACTTCGTTCGCGCGATTCTATGAGTTGCTACGTAATTTTTTAAAGCAAATTACTGTTTAATTGAAGTAAGTTTCCACGGTGATTTTATTGTGCAGCGGAAACATTATTTGGAGATTAACGGTGACTAAACATTAGAATACGTGCAACTATAAGCAGTCAAGATGAAAAGATTTTTAGGTATTTTTGGTATCAACCAATGTGCACCTTGCTGATGTTGACTGGTTTCTATTGTATTTTATAATTCTCTGTTGTAATTCCGGCTTGAAATAAATGTAGCCGCTCTAAATATAGTTTCTAATTTTGAATGATTTTATACCATGATTGGATCATGCAATTTTTCATGCTAATTGCAAGATTTAATGAATTTTTGTGCAAGAATGTTTTTTTTTGTGATTGTAGCATTACACCTCTTTATTCAGAAAAATTGTAATGAACTAAATTTTTGTTGTCTTATTTAGTCACAAATGCTGCAACTATCACTTACTGCTGTTCTAAAATAAGTTGGCATGTTATAGTGAAATAATATTGATTTGGGTTACTTTGAGAAAGGACAAAATTCATACCTGTGACTCTAGTTTTTTCCAGAGGCTCTGAACCTGAGCCCATGAGTCCTCTGTTAATCCGACCATGCGCACTGAGTCCACAAGTGTCTTGAGTCTGTTATATGCAACAACTTTGAGTGCCATTTCTTCCTGAAGTGCTAAATAGTCACTATAATTTCTAGAGAGTCCATTGGTTTGCTTCATATGTTCCATATATTGGGTTTTCTGGTTCAACCAGGTCAAAAGTTCGTCAAACGCTCCTTGAACAGAGCTAAATGAGTCAGCTTGGGAAGCATTTGCTTTATGGAGAAACTGTGCAACATATGTCATAATAGATTTCTCATCGGGTCTTGGGACATCAACGTCTTCGGGATCCAACAATCGAGGAACACCAAGTTCTTCACCCAGTCGAAACGCAGTTTCTAGACGTGTCTTGTTTGAAGCTGTTTGTAAACTAGCCATGTCAACTAATCCCGGTTTAATGCTGTGTATAATCGCAAGAAATGCGTTGCCATCTCGCCAACTTGCTCCAAAATCGTTCACTTGAAGATCAAATCGTCTGAAAATGCAATAGATATACTATTACTGAAATTTTGTCTTTAAACTTATGGTTGCGGTATCTCACAATGTATCAACCTGATGATTAGCTAACCAATTTTGTGAAAAGTTAACGGGTGATCAAGTTTTATGCATATATTCCCATGGATAATTTATAAATATTATAAGTAATATTTCCTTAATATTCTTGCTCACTTGCTCAAAAGACCTTGCACCCATTGGAGAAGAGCTTTCCTTGCTCCTTGCTTCCATTTTTCAGACGGAGTAACTCTTCCATGTTTTGTTGTAACTGTTGTCGGTGATTCTGTTTGAGCTCTACTTTCTACACGATTCTCTACCTTCCCACTGCTCACTGGTGTTGGTGTGACTGTGTTCGTGTTTCCAATTCGATAGTTGAGACTTGCCAAAACTTTTGTATTTTCTTCAATCTGGAAAAGTGGAAACAGTTAGAGAAGGCGAACGGCATATTACTGTCACATTATAAAGATTAGCACAATATTAAACCAAAAATAAGACAAAACCGTAATTGGATTAATAAGAAACATCACATGAGGAGCATGCTTTCCTGATACACATCGTTTACAAAAAAAGAAGAAACAAAATGTTAACCATTAACATGCAATTTTCTATTATTAGTATAGGTACATACCACTTTCCGATCTCTGCAGCGAAGCTTTTTATGCAAAAGGAGAAGATATAGGGAATTAGTAAATTGATTCATTCATGATTTATTACATAGCTAGTGCCATAAGAATGTCGTGCTTGTATCTATTTCAGTACGTACAGCGTAGCGCAATAGGTAGCGGCATGTAAACTATCTCTGAAGTTATTCTAGATATATAATTAATATTCAATTAATTTTAATATTAATATAGTATTAATAAAATATTAATATTAATTTAATATTAATAAATTATTAATATATTATAATTAATATTAATATTAATATAAATTTGCAAATGTGTAGAATGAATGTGTCATGTAACCTGTAAACTATCAAAAGTTGCGACTTATAGGTAGTACATTTTAGAATAACATATGCAGTAGTCGATGGATAAAAGACCAGAGATTATAAGACCATATTGGTTATGAGACCTTATTTCTAAGAAGTGGTTTTGAACCAGCGTAATATATTTAGCATGGGAGAATAATTCGTTATAAGACCATATTGGTTATAAGACCCAAAATTTTTGCTACAAAAACGATGGTTACTGTAATACTAAAAGTAAAATAGTAAATGGCTAATAGATACTTATAATATATTATATAGTTTTAAACAGCAGTGGATTTAGACTGTAATGTTGGCGAATGTAATAAACTTCAACCTGTGATGAACCCTAAAATGTCAGGGAATATGGCTGGTATATATGAATTTGCATAGTAAGTTAAACCACTGTAGTAAGATTCTGCTATATTATACTAATGTTTTCGTTCCGCACAATATTTTTGCAAACGGAATCCACTTTAGTTAGTAGGCAGTGAGTATTGGATGTAGTTGGTTGGTACTAACTAACATTGGGTATAAATAGTAAAAACCTTAGTTACGAGGTTGAATAAAGTTTGTAGGTAGTTAATAAAGTATATACAGTACTGGTCATAATTCAACCTAATAACCTAAAACAAATGGAAGTTACTTTTGACCCGTGCGATTTGATGGAGAAAGTAACTGTTTTATAATTATGTCCAGCGTATCTCGTTAAGTAAATTTTTCTCGGGTCAAATCTTTTGATTTTATGAAAGAACATGAAAAAGTAGGGAAACACGTGTAAAAATCAGGTTTCTAGAATTAAAGGGTCAAAAGTTAAGATTTATTGAAACTCAACTGTTTATGAACATAATTCTGAGACAACAGTAAAGAATAAGCGTATGTATCAGAATTACATTCAAAAACAGTTGACTTTCAATAAATCATTACTTTTGACCCTTTAACTCTGTGTTTCAGCTGTCACCCGAGTATGGAGAAAAGAAATGGTAAAACTCAATAGTGAAAAAACATGTGCGTCTCTTCTCCTCATAATCACCTTCGTTCTTCATTTACGGGTGACTTCTAAGATACCCTGTAGTTTAGTATATAAGGATAGTTGGTATAGGTAATGAGAAAAGAATTGCGCTAATAGGTAGTTTCTACAGGATGTAGTTAGTAGGTAGTAGTATGCATAAAATGTAATTGATAATGATAGTATAAACTACAGTTTGAAGTCAGCAGGTANATCACCTTCGTTCTTCATTTACGGGTGACTTCTAAGATACCCTGTAGTTTAGTATATAAGGATAGTTGGTATATGTAATGAGAAAAGAATTGAGCTAATAGGTAGTTTCTACAGGATGCAGTTAGTAGGTAGTAGTATGCATAAAATGTAATTGATAATGATAGTATAAACTACAGTTTGAAGTCAGCAGGTANAGTTAGTAGGTAGTAGTATGCATAAAATGTAATTGATAATGATAGTATAAACTACAGTTTGAAGTCAGCAGGTAGTATAGGAAATTCAATGGTTTGAGTTTAATGTCACCTTCAACGCATTTGTGGTTGACAGAATACAGAGTTGACCTTATTGTGCAGTAGTGACTAGCACTTTGTAAATAGCAACCAGAATCTTCTTCGGGTTGATATAAACATTGTTGTCATTAAACAGATACCACTTTGGTTAATAGGTTGGGTAGTAGGTGGTATGTGATATGCAGCTTTGAGTTGTGCGGTGTGGGTTTTCTTTTATAAATTTATGTGAGTCATGAACATCAATATTATACTGTAAAACTTAGTTACACAGTGCGTTCATATAAGAAGGCGAAATTTTTGAGAAATGATTTTGCGGAAAATCAAAAATTTATTGTATGTCAAAATTTTTCACACATCATGAACTGCTAATGTTACTGAAAATCGTTGCTACGAGAGTTTAGTTAACTTTTCTTAGGTTAAAACGTGTCGCAAAAGTCAAATTTGTGAGAGGTTTAAAAACTCTAGTGCCGAATTTTTGCCTTGTTATTTGATGTAAATTTAATGTAAATTTAATGTAATGTAATGTAATTAATTTAATGTAAAAAAAAAATTTTTTTTTAAGTTTTTCGGAATTTTAAATTATTTAATTTGTTGTTTACAGTTTGTTGATTTGTTGATTTATAAATAATCAAAAAAATATTGAAAAGAAAGTGAATTCTAATACCGGGGATTTACACTCAACTGCTCAATTATTCGGGGAGTTAGTGCTGAGATTTTCAACTGAAAGACTTTAAGTATTCATCAGTTCCCAACGTTCAAATGCTACAAACGAATTGATAACTATACCTAGTAATAATCATACTGTATGATATAAAAATTAAATTCAAATTTACAAACTTTGTGTGTAAAAACTTATTATTTACCTGAAAATAAAGAATTATTGTCCAAACGAGTCCTAATACAACTGCCGGCTTTCCATCCACAATATCTGAGGAATTGATGTTGACTAATTTCATCTAGAAAACCATAGAACATCAAATCAATACTATACAAATGGGATATGCTTTAGGTACCTCAACTTTTAAGACTTCTTATCTAAATCTGATAAAAAAAAGTCGTTTTTACCCGTTTTGACTGGAGGAATTGAAGAGCTGTGTTACAGTTTGAGAGAAAGTGTGGTCTCCGTAAATTTCTACCTTTCTCCACCGGCTAAGTCACGAATAAGAAAAAGGACAAAATTAGAAAAATCCCATAATGGGATTTTGCAAAAAGAAGGTTTCGTGTTAGTCTGAGGACGGAAGTGAAAAAAAAATTGGGGCTAAATCTAGGGTAATAAAATTAATGAATTGTAAAGTAGGAAAAAGTTGAGTCCTTACCAATTTTTCTCCAGAAAGTACAGAAAGTAGTGCGAGTAGCCTTGTCCCATCTTTCAAGTCTTCGATTAAGTCAACAGTGTGAAGAGGAGGTACATGCTGTAAAAATTTAATTCCAATAACAAAAGATATATACACTGAGCCCAAAAATCGATGGCAAACAAAAGCTCTAACTTATTGTTCTAAACTTTCAACTGTACATAACCAAAATGAACAGTTATGATTAACTTGGTTATATTATATTGAATATATATTTATATTATATTATATTGAATATATATTTATATTATATTATATTGAATATATATTTATATTATATTATATTGAATATATATTTATATTATATTATATTGAATATATATTTATATTATATTATATTGAATATATATTTATATTATATTATATTGAATATATATTTATATTATATTATATTGAATATATATTTATATTATATTATATTGAATATATATTTATATTATATTATATTGAATATATATTTATATTATATTATATTGAATATATATTTATATTATATTATATTGAATATATATTTATATTATATTATATTGAATATATATTTATATTATATTATATTGAATATATATTTATATTATATTATATTGAATATATATTTATATTATATTATATTGAATATATATTTATATTATATTATATTGAATATATATTTATATTATATTATATTGAATATATATTTATATTATATTATATTGAATATATATTTATATTATATTATATTGAATATATATTTATATTATATTATATTGAATATATATTTATATTATATTATATTGAATATATATTTATATTATATTATATTGAATATATATTTATATTATATTATATTGAATATATATTTATATTATATTATATTGAATATATATTTATATTATATTATATTGAATATATATTTATATTATATTATATTGAATATATATTTATATTATATTATATTGAATATATATTTATATTATATTATATTGAATATATATTTATATTATATTATATTGAATATATATTTATATTATATTATATTATACTGATTATATTGAACCTGAGCTTATTGGACACCAACTTTGCTGATCCAATATTTCGCTGAACATTCTAGATTTCGATTAACATTCTACCCTTTAAGTGAGCAAATTTGTAAATTAATTGAGATTCGGTAATTTTGGTATTATTATTTTGTTTGACAAGTGATGATTGGTGCGGCTACAACAGAAGTTGAGAGAAAACGAAAAAACGCCAAACCAAAACTTATTAGTAAACGAATAAGAAAGAAGCCCCTCAGCTGTGTAAAGGTTTGAGAGAAAAACTTGAAAGTGTTATCACCCATTATTGGTTAGATTTCTCCCGATGTGGTTAATCTCGGTTAGTTTAAAAGTTTATAAACTCAAATATGAAATCCCACCAATTTGAAGGGTACATCTTTTCTATGTAATATCTAAATGATTTTATCAAAGTGAAAGTAGTTTCTCTTCTCTTAGGTTATAATTGCATTATGCAACTTCTTGCGCATAACATTTACTAAATTTTTTACATAAGGAAGGATGCGAATATATCAGTTATTGTGTGTCGCAAGCACATTATGGATTTGTTCTGTTCGTTCGCCCTAAGTGCTCTATCTCAAAAACTGCTTGACGGATCGATATGGAGTTTGTTCAACGTTTTCCCGTAAGTCGAATTTTGCCTTATATGAGTTCAGATGATAAATAATAAGTAGAATATTTCGACAAGTTACTGATGGATCGGAATGAGTTTTCATTGCCCAGTAGCAAATACATAAGCTCTTGTACGTTCGCAATAGTAGCAGTGTGTACGCGCATTATACATGTTGTAATGTTAAGTAAGTATTGTACGTATGCAATGAACATGTACATGCACGTTTGACGCTTATATGCGCAGTGAATATTGTACGCATTATGCGTTTGTAGGTGCGCGGAAGTATGAATATGCACAGTAAGTACTGTACAATGACAGTAAACATTTTAATGCACATTGAACGTTAATGCTTGCGGTGTGCATTGTTCGCTCCTATTTTACGTGCACAGTAGACATTTGCATGTGCAGCTAGAATTGTACTCGCGCTATTTGCGTTTACATGCTCAAAGCACATTAGAATACATAATGCAAATTGTACAAAATTATTGCACGTGCCCATTGTACGTGTGGTTTGTATGGGCTCAAGTACGCATTACACTTAAATGTCTTGTGAACAATGTGCGTGCGCATTGTAATTGCTTGTTGTATGTACACAGACGTTTACATACGCAGTAAGAATTGTACTTTCGAAGTTAACGTTGCCATGCAGAATAGCCAATGGACGTTTATATACCGCGAGTGTATATGTAACCTACAATAGACGAAAAGCCGAAGCCATGGTGTTTTCATTGTTTGTTCTGTTTTGTTAGAAATTTTGCATTCCAACAACGACAAATATCTTAAATATGTGATTGACCTGTCCTTGTCTGTATGTTCTAGTTTTCTCTCTCCCACTTGCTTGATTCGAAATCTTACATATTTAGCCGATGGAACATAAAGTTAATAATATCTCCTTTTAATATAAAGCAAGATGGTGACCAATTGAATGGCTGCCAAATCATCCAATTTAACTCCAGTGAATTTTTTTACGTTGGAATATGTGACGGATATCGTCTTCGTGCCAGAAATGTTGCAGAATTGAACTACTGGAAGAAAGAATTGTTATCGTGTTTCAGGACATCCATGCCAAAATATTTTAAAACAGCCGCAAGATTCTACAATCGTCTGGGTTACTGTCTGGCCGAGAATTGTCGTCAGTTTGTACACCTGTTGTAATTTTACATTTTACGGGTTATTTAAAATAAATATGTACCCAGTAAATATCTTAATACTGGTGTTGAACTATTCATCGTATGCGACAATTCTGATAGACTTTTGCAAGTCTAGAAATTATCTCGAATTTCATAGTAGTTAGTCCTGAATTATTTGTTTTACAAGCTAAGAAATTTAAAAATGGGAAGTTTCAAATAGACTTACTAAACATTCAGTTTAATTTAATTTATAAATTTTGAACTTAATTTTCTTTGATGCCTTTTGACTAAACTTGATGGTTTAGCATTGCAACAAATGATTATCCCTGTTTACAACGGTTACTTTAAGTGAATTTTCAAATCACCTTAATTTCTGCGCCGTATTTTTGTGCGAAGTATTTTCATAGAATGAGTAACAGATACGAATTTTCATTCTAGACACTGAATGGGTGAACAAGCTATCTCTCACTCGCTTGCCTTTAACTAATTAAATTTTTTCTTTAGTATTTGCTTTAGGAATATTTTAATCATGTAGTAAAAATTTTGGAAAAAAACAAATTCGACATACTATCAACTCTTGCTGATGATAGATATCAATATTGAAAATGATGAAACATTTTCTAAAATAAATTAATACTGTTCAGATTAATCTTGTTCAGATTACCTTTCCCGGGTTTTTCCGACTAATCACATGCAAGTTGAAGCGTTCGTAAAGGTTATGACCTTGGCTCATGCCAAAAAATTAATTGTGTAATTAATTTTTGACAAAAAGTCGATAAAAATCAATCAATAAAACGGTAAATGTAGCCCGATTATGAATGCCATTTCCAAGGATGATGGTTAAATACTCAATGGATTTGCTATAAAAATGGAGTCATAAAAATGGAAGTGAGTTCTCTGAATCAACAAAAACTATCAAGTTTAACTTAATTTGAAATTCAGATATAATATTTTTATCTAAAATACCTAAAAACCATGTTATATTCAAATAATCCGAGCTTGCATAACTGGAGTAACCACAACCCTCGTTTTCAAAATATTTACCATTAAATGTACCTATCAGGAATTATAGTATTAGAAATCCGACAAAGATATCTCGATATATATGGGGGAAATTGATATTTAAAAAAAGTAAGATTACAAACTTTATTAGAATTGATTAACGACGCAACGAGTCTACTTATGTCAAGAAATTAAGCAGTATAATTAATATCTTATTTTTCTCTTACTTTGGCAAGATACGAATTGATCCAGTTGGTAAATGTTTTCTTCTGCACTCGTTCTTGCTCATCTGCAAAATATTTAAAAAAACATCATTATTTCACCATTTGATTCAAATTAAGTTGAAGTCCTTGCTTTCACTTTTAATATGAGTCAACTTGAGTGAAAAAAATTTGCTGTAGGTACAGTTCAAATAATTTATGATCGCGTGAATTCACACGACAAATGAAGTTAGCGATTAGAAAATAAAAAAAAGTTTCTTTTTATCTTAATATCAGTAATTTTTCTTTCATTAGACTCTCTACACCAGCTTGTCCAAAGTACGACTATAATTCCAGCTGAAGAACTCTTACCGTTGGGTTCAAAAAATTTGAAAACAAAATAAAAAAAATTTTTTTTGGCTAAAATTTTTTCCAAAAATTAATAAAAAATTTTTTAGCTTCTATGATAACTTAACTAAATATTTATTAACAGAGATCTTATAATTTCAGTTTGTAATATTTGATCTGAATGTGAAAATATTCTTATAATATCTGTCTCAAACATATATCAGTGATCAATCAATTCCATTTCATGTTATTTATTATTTTTACATATGGTACTGCTGACTTTATT
This sequence comes from Holacanthella duospinosa, assembly GCA_002738285.1. Taxonomy (NCBI): domain Eukaryota; kingdom Metazoa; phylum Arthropoda; class Collembola; order Poduromorpha; family Neanuridae; genus Holacanthella; species Holacanthella duospinosa. Next base: position 402,952 of record NIPM01000033.1, read on the forward strand.
AATATACAATAAGCAATATGTAATTAAATTGGACCAAACGCGTACTGAGAACAAGTTACTTGAAAAGTCTTAATGATATACAACATATTGCAAGATTGTTGAGGTGAAGGATGTGCAACATGATATGATTTATATCAAAACATCTCTGTTACAATATAAACACTTTCTTTCAAATCTGGAAAATATTTTATATTATGTCGCAAGTATTTCTGTTTTCAATTTTTTTTCAGGAATAAATATTTGGTAAATTTTGAAAACTGTATTCCTGAGAGTATTCCCGTTATTGGCTAAAAAATATTCATAAGTGAAGACATATTTTTAAATTATAATATCTGTCCGCGTTTACTCTGTTTTAAGCTGAGATTAAAGAAACAAGTAGTCAGTCATTTGAGGTTAGGTTTCTTTATGACCACTTCATTTAGTGAGGCTGAACAGACTAGATTATACTGTCTTTGTGCATCAACTAATAAAGAACTTTTGCAAACTAAGAAATGTAAAAGTATAGCTTATGTTTTATGATAGTGATTGTAAACTTTTAACATATGTCATTCATGAGTTATAATTTTGTAGCTTTTGATCAAATTTGTTTAAGGGTCTTTTTGCAAAGCAAGATTCAGGTCCAGGTACATATTTAAGTGCAGATTCAAATCCTCAAGGTATCAGGACCTGACAATAAAGATTAATATTCAAGTTCAAGTGTATGAAACATTTACTCTATATTTATTGACTCAGTGGATAGGAAAGACGCGAAAATATGCAAAGGTTGAAGGTTCAAAGCAGGTTTTTTGCACACCTGCACAGCTTGATACATGGATTAACATAACATAAATGAAGGATTCAGATTTAGATTTAGGTTCATGAAATTTAAAACCTGCGAAGTAGGTATAGGTTTTTGAAGAACCTGCACCTATGGTAACTATGGTTCTACAAATTGAAATTCATTCTATATATCAATTGAAAACAAGTAATTTTGAATTATGGATTGTGAATTTTTGGTGCGATAAGGGGCAAATGAGATTTAAAATGTTTCAAATATCTTTCCAATGAACGAAACAAATTCTATGACTTTCCTTGAATCTCAAATCTCGCAACTTCTCTTGCACTCTTGGCTATAAATAAAACCTCGCGCATGTCAGATGCCGCCTTCCCTACCTTTCCCTTCCTTTTCCTCTTCCCTACTGTCATAATTATAAAATAATTTGTTAATTGAGAAATTATAATATAACAAGCAAGAATACAACTTCTAAAACTCATGTGTTTCATTTTACAATACTATTCTATAGTTTCAATTCATAATCATAACGCATATCAAATTTTATTATTTGCAATATTTCTCTATTAGCATATTAAAGTTATTTATTATGATTTTCTCCAATTAAAAATAATTGTAAGTTAATTTTTACTAATTTCAGGTTTTTCTGCTGATTTTGATGAGTTTTATGTCATTGTCATCTGAGACTTCTGATCGGAACCACTTACTAGAGTCTCTGAGAAACAAGAAATGCTCTAAAAATGTCGTTTCTTGGATTCAAATTTTAACTCACTCTGGCAGTCTCATTTCTCCCAACTAGCCCAAATCAATTTTTTCTTTCCGTTTTCAAACACAGTTGTCCTGAGAGATTAGAATTCTAAGCTAAAATCTTGCCTCCGGCTACAACGGTTAGACCAACAGTCTCCAACATGAAATTTTAGCATAATTTTGTGTAAGAAACTCATTTTGTTATACCCCTCAATAATTTCTGTCATACTTTGTTTATTAATAAACATTTTGTCAACTTATTATAAAACTGACAAGTTATTCAAAGTTCAAAACATATTGCTCTAATGCTTTATACTTAGTTCACCAATCTAGAACTTTTTGAACACTTTTGTTGCAGCTTTTTAAGAACTTTTTATGTTTTTCATATCTGCTTTTTGAAAGCCTGTTTTTCCTCAGTCTTTATAGAAGTAAAATTCACTTATTAGTACATAATTTTGACTTGCCCCTGCAATAGTGTTAAAGAAGTCATTACATCTTTCATAATATATTTAGTGATCCATAAATCCGTCAACACTGACAAAATTTATGTGCTGTTTTTTGATAATATAATTTAATATTTCTCTACATATGGTTTAACATCCATTCTCCTTTTAGCATATAAAATCTCTTTATTTTTTTATCTATTATTAGTTTCTACTACACTCTGTACTATCGTATCTACTGCTAACTTAGTATATTTCAATTTGACTGTGTATAAGCTACCTAATATACCGCCCTTGCGTATTGTGTACGAATATGTATACTTTTACATGTATATATTTACATATATATGTGTGCCAAATTTAATATTTCTAAATCAACAGCGCCAAAAGTAAGAAACATCAAACTATTATTGTTTCTTTGTACACCGCGTTGCGCCTTAATTCAAAATATTTATAGTATAAAATATTTATGTTATCTGACATCTAGCAAAGTTTATTTTCACTAATATTTTGCTAAAATACTATTTAACTCAAACAGATTTATAACTAAAATGTGTAACATACCTTGGTAAACAAAATAGTTTCTATATGTATTGCTTATATTTTACAATATAGTATGTGTAAATTCTACTTCAATGGTTCCTATTGTGCCGACAAACACTACATTTTATATAAAGTGAAAAAAATTATAAGAAATTCGTTTTTAAGCCAAAAAATACGGTCTTATAATGCGTTTTTCAACAATACGAAATATATCAAGCTCGGTCGAATAGATAAAAAATAATATTCATGTCTAATAACGGAGATTGTCTTATATATGAAAGTTTTACAACCAATTTCCACTGTATTTTGTACAAGTTTACAATTATTTGTGTTAGAAACATTTAAATTACTTTCTGTTGCATTAAGGTCATGTCTATTCTAAGTTGCCTAAAATACATCATTTATATCCAAATTGCTTGTAATAGGAAGTTTCCCATTAATCGATATATTTTAAACATTAATACTTGTTTGTATTTTTCTAAGTTCAAATTTCAGCAGAATTTAAATTTTTGCTAAATTGTACTTTCAGGTTGTATTGAGCTAAATGTCATATGCGCTATGTATATGGTTTTGACGTATGCATTACTGATGTAGGGATACCTTTGAATAAGTAGAATCCTTGTTGAAATAATTCTATTATATGAATTTTTTCAAATGCTAATAATAGGTTATATTTGTTAAAATATTGTTATGATGAGAACCAGCACAAATGCGCGTATTATGTTGTTCTGTGCAACGCCCGACTATACGACAAAGTACAAATTTTGGCTGAGTACAACGAATATCTGATCTAAAAATTGGAAACAATTGATTTCAAAACTGTACTGAGCTACTTATATTAAAAACCATATTCTTTACACAACGCCCAACGTTTTTATATAGAATTAATTTAAAACAGAAATATAAAATTAATTCTTTATAGTAACCATGACAACGTCCAAATAATATTTTACAATAATAGATAGTTCGTATTAATAATTAATCACAGTTTTCATAGTTACTTACTTTTGTGCAAAAGAAAGCTACTTGCACTCCACAAGGGGAATCTATGTCAAATTCTTGTAGTTGATGAAAGGCATGAAAATGAACAAACCGTAATTTCAAATTGTTGAAGTTTAGAAAAGCATGTAATATTTGATGTAACTTGTAATAGCTACACGATTGTAATGTTTACGAGAGTTGTAAATCCCCATCATAAATAGAATCAAATACATTTTGGTGAAATATTTTGGAAAAATGTATAGCTTTTGAAAAGAAAAGTATTCAAATCTATATACTTTATGGTTCATAAAGGAGAGCGTTTTATATGACCATTGATTATGTACGGAGAATAATAAGTTTTATAGCCGTCATGGTTTTATAACGGATATAATTCAAATTTGATCTAATATCTAAGCAATTGTATTTTGGCGTAGAATAAGCGTCTACATAAGATCAATCGATACACACTGTGGATTCAAATGAATACGCAATGCTTACACAACTTTTCTGTGTACAATTTCAAATTTTCTGGGACAGTGCTTCTTTATGCTTTGAAGGCTTCTTAGGTCTATCTTTCCTAACTGATGGTCCAAATTCTATACACTTGTTTTCTGTTTTAGCATAAAACTCTCAATTATTTTGATTCTATCGGAAATTATTAAGAATTTAGTTTGTTTACTTTATTTATTTTAGAAATCTAAGCCTTTGGTAACTGGGCAATTGAAGTGTCAAATTTTGTTACAAAAGTTTATGGATTATGGAGAAATTTCATAGATAAGAGACGAACAATAGGTTGAAATAGAAAGAAAAGTAAAATGTTGAGATTCCGCATGTTTTTGTCTTGTAGAAGTACCATTCGGTACAAACCTTACATCTTTTACTTTTACGGATCTTTTACTCGCTCTGGTCTTATAACTTTTGGCATTACAGACGGATATTTACCCATACCAAATGCACTAGTTCAAACGAAATGCACCAAAAATTTGTCTTACAACTGATTGGTCTTATAAATGAAAGAATAAATTGGAATTTAATTGGAAATAATAAAATTGCAAATTATTATGTGTAGCAAACTTATTATGAATCAGTCCTGTCCGTCCGTATGTCCTTCCATCCGCTTTTCAGTGCTCTTACTCAAAAACAACTTAACGATTCATAGTGGGGTTTTCATTAATCCCGTTCAGCCCATATTTTCATTAAGCCCATCCATTAGAAATGAACATTTTTGAAACTGAGTCATTCATATCCGTCGACTGACTTTTTTTGTTCAACGTTTTCCTGATACTCTAATTTTGCCTTATGAGATTTTACGTGATAAATAATAAGTAGAATATTCCGAAAACTAATAGATGAATCGGAATTGGGTGTATATGTCTCAAATTAATTAAAGCAGTGAATAAGTTATATTTCAGTGTAATGATGTAGTTGAAATATACCTTTCTTGACATGAGCATATCGACACATTATAGATATGCCGATATGTTCGTGCCGAAAAAGAATGAGTTCAACTGCACAGTTCCACAGACAGATAAATATTCCTTACAGACGGGGTTCATGAATTTGAATATTTTCCTACAATAACATAAACTGCATTAGACAATGGCATCACTCATACAAATAAAGCAAAAAGATAAAATATAAAAATAAATTCAAACTTAGATGAAATGCGCCATTGAAATATCATATTCCCCAAACTTGCCCATTTGGAATAGGTTGGATTATTATCATAGGTTGTAATCCGCTGAAACAAAGTCTCGTGTAATTACGCAAAATTTTGTTTCCTATGGACAGATTTTTGTATACTATCAAAAAACAGAATTTTGTTTGAAATACCATAAGCCAACGGACCTTAAAATGAAAATGTAATCATCAAAGTTTTATGCTTCCAAAACGTTAAATTTGAAAACTTCGAAGCAACATGGAATCCAATTCCATTTACTTGAGCAAACTTTGTAATTGAAAATCCTTAAAATTTCAAATTTAATGCACGATATTTATTTGATTCAGCTGGAAGTATTAGTTGAGTGTCTGCGATAACACGAAATTTTTATGCTTCCCCCCAAAGTCCTACACGATTACTATACAGAATTCTGGTCTTAGAATACAAATTTTGTCTTTTTGTAGCATACAAACATCTCTCTATAGTAAACAGAGTTTTGTATGTTTTCATACTTCTAACAGATGGAGTTCTATTGGAAGAGCATACCGACGTATCGACGTAATCTAAGTTAAACCGATAAGCTTTAATCAATCATAATTATAAAAGTCTTTAAGTCGGATACTTTTGAGTTGCAGATATTCTTTTTTCTTTACTGTTCTGTAAATTTGCACTCAAACATTCACACAAGATTGTTAAAAATATACATTGGGCGGTGTATTGGGCAAAATAAACTAATAGAAAATGAAGTTGGTTGAAGTTTACTGGATCCTGATTGGAGTTCAACTGTGGTTAATAAAAGAATATAAAGCAGGACAATTATGTCGACTTTCTTTGAATATTAATGGTATAGATTTGGGTGAAGAGACTCCTGGCGTGATTGGTTATTGTGGCAAAAATGACCCTCAATTTGTCTGTTGTCAAACTCATGGGAAAATCGGAGACATGAATGTCAACCTGCTTCATGACTGTCCACAAGAAGAAAAATGTTGCTTTCTACCAAGTGGTGAAAATGTTCCACCGTTTTTCCAATTCCTATTATGTCCAGAAATCCAAAAAGTTGAATCGGATATGACAAAAACACAAAAGGGGTCAAAAACAGAACTTTGAAGTATACTTATTTCTGTATTTGTGAAAGGTTAAATTTACTTACATAATTTGATGTTTTTAAACCTATTTCTGTCCTTAATATCTTTTTAATAAAAGCAAATTTATTCAATATTCCTTCAAAGTTCAAATTTCTTCGAAACAAATAAATAAAACTTTTGTGGTTGGCAACAAGCTGCTAAGGAACAATGGTTCACAACATTTTTTTTTTAATTTTATTCACACGAAATGGTATATGAATTATCTATTGGCGAGTTGACATTAATTGGTTTATTTTTTGTAAAGTGTTTGCTAATAATTCATAACAGTAACTAACGTAGTAATTTGCGATAAGTCATAAGACTTGCAAAATTCCTACCATTTTGAGATAAGTTCAAAACTTTCAATACTAGAAACTGTAAATAACAGAAATCACGCAAAGCAAGAAAATGTTTACCAAGCAATTAGGGGTAGATTAACAATGACTCTGACTCGGGATTCAACTATGAAGTTAGTGTCGACTCAATAAAAATTTTTTCACTCTGACTCACTAAAACCAAAGAGTCGGGGAGTCAACGCTGTAAGTTGTATTTGCCAGACTCAGCAGTTGCCAAAGATAAGTTCAAAGGCGACTCTCAACTTTAATTCGACTCATGAGTTGAAATTTAACTTTGACTCACCTATTTTTAGAGTCAAATTTTGACTCATCCAATCTATCTAAAAAATAAAGAGTCAGACAGTCGACTCAGTGAGTCAACTCTGACTCTTGGGTAAAAGTGAGCTATGCGATACTCTAATTGAGGGAACAGCTCATGAGAGGTCATATTTAAGAACAATAAGAATTACGAAGCAACCAGTAACAACCGCTGACCGAGAGTGAATCGGTAGATTGAAAGAAAGCAAAAATACGAAACACAATAAGCTTTTTAGATGATGGATAGAACTAGATAAGAAATTAATTTCCCTGTAGACCTAAAGGAGTTTCACTTATCTGCTTGTTATCTCTTATTTATATAAGTCCGTAATGACATACAAAATTTATGAATGATTGAACGATAGGTAAATACGTGAAAGGTGAGTCTGAAGTTCTTGCTAGTTTTGCAAGAAATGCAAGGTTGTCTTGAGTTGCGTACACAAAAAAAAAGTTTGTTTTGACAGAACAAAAAAAGAGTTGTTGCAATAGCTAGACAAAACGGAAAAAATTCAGAAGCGATACTTATTAATACATGTCATAAATTTGAATCCAATTCCTTACTCCTGGTTTCCTAGAACTAGTTAGTCTAACAAAAAAGTCCTAAAAATCCATAAGCTAGTTGCAGCTAAACACTGTCTAGTTTGCTTCTACAGTCTTATCCAACTTTAAGTTCCCTATATCCATTTATTGTGCTTCTCTATGTGGTAGTGAGCAGTTAAAAAGTAGGAGTAAAGAAATCGCTGTTGTAGGCTTATTTCCAGTAGATAACACGCAGAGATAGACGAACTTACATGATAATCGGGGAAACTCCTCTTGCTAAGCTGTCCGTTGTGAATAACCATTAATGTTGTTGAAAATTAAATTTTGGTAAACTTAAAAAGTTATTTAAATTTATTGTTGTTTCGTAGTTTATTCCAAATTCTTTTTCTTTTGTGGTATCATTAATAAAAAATTTCTCTTTAGAATCAGAATTCTTTTGAATAGTATTTCAAAAGGCCACAATAGTTAAAAAATTCTGTGTAAAGGTTGGATCTGGCAATAGCTTAAAAGGGCCATTGGTCCTTAAATTGACTCTTACAAACATTCTTAAATTTCTATAAGGTTCATTGTCCATTTATCAAAAATGTACTTAAAATCGATGTTAAGAAAAAAGGTTAAAATTACCGTCTTTGAGAAATAATCTGCAAATACAGACAAATTAGCAATAAACACGATAACCTCATAAATCTCTCAAAGCTACGGTCTTCCCAGGTAGCAATAATATATTATTCAACCCAAAAATTCTGACAGACAAAATTATTACAATTAGACGTTTTTTAAATACAATAATCTTTCAAATATACAGATTGGTTCATAGTTACTATGGGCTTTTGAAAACTTGTAGTTTGTTTTAAAATTGAGATATGTGTTTTGATATTATCTCATTGGAGACCTATTGTCTGCATTAGGAAAGGAAATAATGGTTATAGTTGCAAAAGTCAGGGCTCACCATTGGAAAGATAAATTTATGATTAAAGTAAAAATATTAATATTAGGCTTGTGATTGGGTGCTTTTCATTTCAATAGCTCAAACGATCTATTTCGGCACTTTTCAAAATGCTGAAACTGATGTTTAATTTAAAAAATAATTTAACACTTGTTGTCATAAAGTTTTCCGTGCCAATTGTGATGCTAATTCCAAAATTTTCAGTTTGATCATAAATTGACCTTTGTAATGGTGAACCATGACCCCTGCCATTAAGTTCAATATTTATTCTTGTTATTCAGCTTTCCAATGAGCTCAAAACGTCAACCGTACGACGACTCGATAAAGAGCTACNAATATTTATTCTTGTTATTCAGCTTTCCAATGAGCTCAAAACGTCAACCGTACGACGACTCGATAAAGAGCTACAAATTTCCAAATGACCGTAGTAATTTATTAACCACATAGTATAGTATGCTTTCGTGAAGATGGGGCGTTATGCAAGATATTTTGACTAGAAGATGTCTCTGTGCCATATCGATGGTATTGAAGTTCGAGTAATGGCTTACATCAAACTTTACTTCATATATTTATCGAGCTACTTTTGAAGGTTGCAATGCCTGNAAGTTCGAGTAATGGCTTACATCAAACTTTACTTCATATATTTATCGAGCTACTTTTGAAGGTTGCAATGCCTGAAATGACTAACTCAGAAAACAATAAATGGTATCAACGGTAGAGCCACCCGTAGATCGTACCATGAAAACTTAAATAGCAGAGATATGAATGAGTTCGAAACCTGAGCTATAAAAGTTGCCGATTGTATCGAAGGTTTNGAAAACTTAAATAGCAGAGATATGAATGAGTTCGAAACCTGAGCTATAAAAGTTGCCGATTGTATCGAAGGTTTAAAACGTTGATTGTAGAGATATAAGACGCTAGTAACTGAGGTCTAAACTATTGTCAGTTGACGTATCATTCCTCCGTAGCTCTGGCACAAACGATAGATACCTGAGGTGTCAATCATTACTAGTTGAATTATCAACTACCAAAGAAGAATTGATAATTAAACTCTTCTTATATTATGGAGCATATTTTTGGTTACTGAGGTACCGACTGTTGCTTGCGGTGGTATAATCCGTTGTTATATAAGGTATCAAACGCTGGGTGCTGGGGTATCAATTGTATGTTGCTGCAATATCAACGAGACACTAGATTGATTAACAACGAACTTAGACATTTTGCATACTGCTTGTATGATAGATTATATAAAACAAACTAGGGAAATGCATTCGTAGCCTTACAAGTACTATNTTTTGCATACTGCTTGTATGATAGATTATATAAAACAAACTAGGGAAATGCATTCGTAGCCTTACAAGTACTATATAGGCTTAAATCCCGTTTCTACAGACCCATTTTGTAAACTACACGAATAATGGGGAAATTCCCTACATCTAGGTTAAGCTGTTAAATTGTTATGTGCTACTTTTTAAAATTTAGCTAANTTTTGCATACTGCTTGTATGATAGATTATATAAAACAAACTAGGGAAATGCATTCGTAGCCTTACAAGTACTACATAGGCTTAAATCCCGTTTCTACAGACCCATTTTGTAAACTACATGAATAATGGGGAAATTCCCTACATCTAGGTTAAGCTGTTAAATTGTTATGTGCTACTTTTTAAAATTTAGCTAACGAATACAGTTGATTGGGTGTTGACATTTGCTTTTGACGTAATAATGATATACTATATATATATTATATATATACATATATAATATATATTATTACAGTTTGCCTTAAATGTTAATTGTTGAACAAGAATACGCAAATCAAATAATTAAAATAAACGAAAGTAGCGTGATGATGTAGAATTAATGAGAAGAAATACAACGAAAAAAAAAGAAAAATTAGAAAGACGCCCCTGAGCTTATTAAAAATTATTTATAAAAAAAAGTGCACAAACGAATCAGAAAGCTCGTTTCATACGTCACTAGGATAATCAACTAAAACAGTTTCAATTTAACAACTTTTAACCAAATTCATATAAACCCTCAATGTTTCAAACGTTTAAACACAAAAGTGTCTATAAGCAAATCCCTGTCNAGAAAAATTAAAAAGACGCCCCTGAGCTTATTAAAAATTATTTATAAAAAAAAAGTGCACAAATGAATCAGAAAGCTCGTTTCATACGTCACTAGGATAATCAACTAAAACAGTTTCAATTTAACAACTTTTAACCAANGAATCAGAAAGCTCGTTTCATACGTCACTAGGATAATCAACTAAAACAGTTTCAATTTAACAACTTTTAACCAAATTCATATAAACCCTCAATGTTTCAAACGTTTAAACACAAAAGTGTCTATAAGCAAATCCCTGTCAATTATTTGGAAACTGACAGACTGACAAACAGACAGACAGACAGACAAGACGATCGCAATACCCTCCTCAAGTACTCTACAAAAAATAAACACCTCATTATTTTTGGTTACCCTAAAAACACAACGATTCCTTTTGAGACATGCAACAATGTCAAATTTTATTTTGTTGTGTTACAAATACTAATATTTTATGCTCACTTTCAGAAACTGAATTAGATTAATTGACCAACCCATTTGACAGTTTAAAAAGTCTTCATCACTTTTTTCTATCTTTACTGTACATTCCAGAGTTGTTAGGAAATTTCTAAAATTAAAGTTAACCGGATGTCACCAACAAAATTAGAAAACCGAATCCATCCGAACGGTCAGGCTTACAAGAAATTAGAAAACCGAATAAACGAATTACAATTAGAATTAAATAAAAGATCGAGCCGATTCGTAATGTCTGTAAAAAGTTGGAAACCCTAAGCAAAAAAGGTTTCAAAAAATTAAAAAACTTAGACATATTATCCTCAAATTAATCAAAATCAACTATTGCAACGCCAAATAATAATAATTTATCAAAAAAATTTTCATAATTTTTATTAATTAAATGATTCTTGCCTCTGACTTCTGCAATATGAATATCATAGCCACATTTAATATTCCGATATCCAAAAGCACCTGAATCCTTAGCTATTCCTCCAAATTTAGATTTGCACTTGGCATACCACTCTATCGATTCTCGATTACTCGTTGTTGTTGCCAAATTTTGAAAGTCTTTAGTTACCGGTGATTTTTCAACATGTTTGAGTAAGACAGGCGGAATTGATATTTTCTTAATTTTATCACTACCACTCATACCACCAGATGCCATTACTTTTGTTTTTAAAATTAAAGCTCTTTAGAAGGATTATCTTGTGATTAATGAGGTGAGATCATAAAAAAACAATATTCCATTTCATCAAATTATATCACAAATCACATCACTGTCAATCACAAATTGAAACCAATGGTTTAGTTTTTTTTTTTGCAAATTTAACAATTTTTTTTAAATCACATAAGTTGAGTTAGTTAAAAAAAAATATAATTGTAATGGAGTTTTTATAACAACTCACGCATATGTAGCAAGTTGTGTTAGCTATTAAGTCTGTACTACAAATGTCACAAAGAATCAGTGTGACACACTTGTCAAGATTCTTCTGTTTCTTAACTCATCCCATTATGACAAGAACCACAAGAGCACCAAAATAAGTCCAATTAGCGTCTAATTCCTTTTCAAGGAAAATTATATGTTAGTAGAGTTTATAGTAACACAAGTTAACGTTTTTAGAGTCTAGTTATATAATGAATAGATTCGACTAAATAAGTACTGGAACTAAAGTTGCGTCTACACCGTTTCTACATTTTCTCTGAAATGGAAGGCCAATTATGGAACGAACTGATCAATCAAATGGCTATTATGAAATACATAGCATAGTTTGAAAAATATGTTGTAGGGAAACACATGAAACCTTGAGAAATTTTGAGATTCCCTCACAATAGAACCAAAACAAAAATTATACAATAGTGTGAAGAAAATTGAATCAAGAGTCGGCACTTTTTACTCCAGAAAAACTCATTGTTAACAAAAAATGGGTTCAATTTTTTTTTTTTTATCAAGTTGGAACACAAGATGTAACGGAATATTAATATTTGTTTTTGTTACATATACCAAACTTTTTTGACACAAAAAGATAGAAATTAATAATATATGAGGAAAAGAATTAATAAAAATATAACAAATGAACAAGTAATTCAACAAAAAAATCAGAAATAAGTATTAATGAACAAGAAAGAATTCAATTTTTTTAATTATATAAAGTCTAGTAAAGGAATTTTATAAAAATTATTTCAAGCAAAGTATGTAGACTAATTATAAGTAATTGAATACATTTATGTAATTGTAATTATCACTGTTTGTCTCCCCATTGATAAATTGAGTCACTAAAAATTCAAATAGTTTGTTAAAAAAACTATTCAACAACAACATTAAAGAACAACTATTTAAAAATTCAACAACACATTGTTTTGTTGCTCAAAAATTGAAACTATCAGAAAAAAAAATTGAAGGAATTGTACAAGTCGTGAAATTTGCAAAATCGCTCAAAATAAAATTGTTGGATTTTGCATTGTTTTGTAATTTCCATAGCTTTTGGGGTCAAGTCAGGTACAAAAAGATACGGCGAGCGAAGAAGCGTCGTACAAAATTATGGGGTGGAAAATACGACAACAAAATTTAGGCGCTTGGAAAGTATGGTCCACGAAATTGCAAAATATTTTTTTTAAACGGAAACTTGTAAGTAAAAAGTTGTTACTTGAGAAAATTTAAGCCTTTATCTAGGCCTAAAGAACATTATGCAAAATTATAAAGAACTATTTATCTGGGATGACCTGTAGAATGTAGCACACACAATTGATTTGGTTTGTTAGAATTGATTGCTACTTCACTTTAAACTTGCTAACTTTATCTCCATTTAATATTTCTTCAACTCATGGCACCGTATTGGGACTACATTATATTTTTATGTGACAAAGTATTAATTTATGTTGGCGTTAGTTTGAATTTGCCGCCGATAAGATTCTCTTAGATTCCTGGTTGTGTAAAGAAAGTCAATTGTACGAAATTTCTACATACTTTAAAACGTTTTATTGTTTAATCCTACCAAGTATCTACATACTTTGAGAAGTTTTGCCGTTTCATTTGGCTTTAAGTCAGACGTTGGTGCAAGTAATTGGTGAAAGTAGAGTTGTAGATGTATGTTTTAATACTAGATCAAATAATAGTGCAATAAATTGAACCTTCCATAGAGAGTTTTTCATGTGCCCATGTTTGTCAGACCATAACTTCGGCCGTATTTTCGTGCAGTATTTTCCAAGCTTCGTATCTACGGTACTAAATATTTCGCTCCAAATTTTTTATTGCCACGTTTTATCATAGAATCAGGGGAAATGTATAGTTTTCAATCAGCTTGTAGTTAGAACTTTTTGAGGCTTATTAGTTAAATATAAGACTGGCTGTCATTTCGATTTTAACTTAAATTATGAACAAATTTGTCTGATTTAGTTATATGTGCACGACAGTTTTGTGTATCGTATTGAAAATTACCTACATAAAGTTACATTAACTAATTAGATTTAATAAAATTACAATTAAATTAAATTACATTATCAAAAATATTTATTACAAGTAATTACCATTGCATAAGTTCGAATTTGAAAAAACGTATAATTTGGCCAGCTTTGCTAATAAACAATACACAACCTAATTTTTCTTGATAATAATTTCTTGAAGGTTGTTGGTCTTTACAACTTACCTCTTTTGCACCATGATATCTTTTTTGTTTAAAATTTGATTTACGCTAATTAGATTTCAACAAAGCACCAAAATCAGATGGCATTAAAATAAATTTAATAAATAAATAAAATAAATTGAATTTACATTTCTACCGTATTTGTCAAAAATATGTTTGATTCAGAGAGCAGTTATAAAAATGCCGAAATGTGATTAAGAATATCTATTTTTAATACTACAGTAGTATAGCAGCTGACAAAGGAAAATCCATGAATGCAGGTGAGCATTGAGAACACAATATAGTTTTACAAAACATAGCTACTTTTATTGTGAGATGGAAATGACTGCAAAAATAAGGAGAACAATAATGCTATAGTTGACTGCGTTTTCAATTACTTGTATATCCTTCAAGTGCCAATCAAAATTTTACTCAAGGTCATGTAACAAAACCAAAAATTTTAATTTACGATTCAATAGTTTCAAAATTAAGAAATTTTTTTACCCTGAGACGATATAATTCTGTTGTCATTCTTAAATCCTACGAAGGGGATTCATACAATTAAAACATCCATAATTTGGCTCACTTTATGAGCAAAATTTAATTTATATAGTTACCGATAACCTATTCAATTTTTGTCAAATTTGGCAGAAAGCAAATTCATCGATCCGGAGCAAGTTCATAAGTATTTACCTCTGGGTTTTACTGATAAGCAAAATAAGTATTTTAATATATAAGAGTTTTCGATTTGTCTACATCTGATGACCTATAGAAGTCAGTGGTCACATCTGACAAGGTTGGCCCAGATATATGCCCAGTTCATCCAATATCCGTGAGGCGTATCCAACTTATATGAAAAATATATTCGATTATACCTAAATCGAAAAAAATCTGGCAACTAACTTTTATTAATAATGAATTGGCGGAGGAAACATTTTCATGCCGCTAGATTGAGCGGTATCGAGATAGTCTTGCTTTAATCCAAGGTTAACTAACTTGACATGGTTGAATTGGACATTACACATTGTCAAAGGTTATATCATCTGTCGCTTCACTGATTTTGAATCTAAATGTGTCTCAGTACCTATACTGCTGACATTTGGTGACCACTGGAGATCAAAAGTCAATTTTTGCAAGGTTGGTCTCAATTTTAATATTATTCAGGTCAATATTTTCTTTTTCCTGAATTAAATAAAATAACCTGTTTCTAAGTACATCAAGTGTTAACTTCAGTGACCCTTCGAGGTCAGAAGTCAATTCTATAAAGGTTAAGTTATTTGACCATGTAAGCATTATTTACATACGTTAGCGGTTTTAATAACAAATTTGAGAATTCAATTTTTCTGCCAAATTTGAGCAACATATTTTTATACTACTAGAATGACAACTTTGGTGAACTCTGTTGGTCGTAGGTCAATTTGCATATGGATACTTCCATTCGACAATTTCATTTTTCAGACAATATTTTCAGTTGGCATATGTTTGAAACTTATACTTCTGGTTTAATTGCATGGTAGTATTATTTATGTAGAAAGGTGTCAGATTAAAAAAAAACACTTTTGTCTCCTTGGTATAATTATATTAGGAATTCTTTTATCAACTCAATTGCATGATGATGACGATGTAAATAATAAAGGAAATGAGATACAAAAGCTAAGCATTGGCAAAAAAATTGCAACCTAGACATATAAAAAAATTAACGAGGGTAATTATATTTGACTATACGTCTCCGCGCATGACCATGAACGATACTTTTATACATATACATAGACTTGTTTTTGCCAAAATCCAAACTCAACTGAAGGTTATTGATTGTTGCCCACTCCCTGCTAATGTCTAAGAAAAATGATATCCTCATCTATCATTTCACTCGGGTATGATATCATCGTTTATCATTTTATTAAGAAGATGATGTAAATACATAATTTTTTTATTAAGTTATGTAATTACATAAACATCCTAATCAACTACAAAAATAAACAAATTGAACATATAGTAGAAATAGTTGCCGGATGCGTTCCAGCGTGTACTGTATCTAAATAGATGTCAGTCGATCTCTCTGACTCATCACAAAAGTGGAACCATCTAGACGATGGAAAAAAATATTAATTTTATAACAAATCCTAAGTTTTCCTCAAGTTTGGCAAAATGTCAGAATTCCTTTCGTCATTTCTAAAGTGCTAAAAAAATTACCGCACTTAGAAGTTTCATGCTCAATATGCTACGCCTAGTCAAATTTACCAAAATATTCCAAAATGTAAAGCTAAACTCATTTGGCTCTTTCCAAAGAATTCAACAGTTCACTTTGTGCAACAAAGGAGCAACATATACATAAAATACACAACTAGACAACAAAGGGATAAATTAGCATATTTAAATTTGCAGAGTCACGACAATTTTTTATTATTTGTAAATTACAGCTTACTTCAACGAATCACGAAACTACTATGTTTTAGTATAATGAATGAGCTAAANTTATTATTTGTAAATTACAGCTTACTTCAACGAATCACGAAACTACTATGTTTTAGTATAATGAATGAGCTAAAGTGACACTCCGAATAGGTGGACAGATTAAATTTCCAAGACTAGAAATTTTAAATTATCATCCAACATCATATGTCGGCAAAAAAGTTCACTTTAAAATTCGCAATTTCAAATTATCCGGTATTCCGACAATTCNCTCCGAATAGGTGGACAGATTAAATTTCCAAGATTAGAAATTTTAAATTATTATCCAACATCATATGTCGGCAAAAAAGTTCACTTTAAAATTCGCAATTTCAAATTATCCGGTATTCCGACAATTCAAATTACAAATTGCGCATTGCATTACGACATTTCCAAGAAATCTCATATAACATAACAAATTACAGAAATTGCATTTCGTTTTTTTTTAATTAATTACTTTTACCAAAAATCAATGATGCGTGTTTTTACTCAAATTGATTTCTGTTTTCACTGTTGTGCAATAATTAATTAACAAAAGAGGCAGTGAATACAATAAAAGTAACATAACATTNGACAAATTGCGCATTGCATTACGACATTTCCAAGAAATCTCATATAACATAACAAATTACAGAAATTGCATTTCGTTTTTTTTTTAATTAATTACTTTTACCAAAAATCAATGATGCGTGTTTTTACTCAAATGGATTTCTGTTTTCACTGTTGTGCAATAATTAATTAACAAAAGAGGCAGTGAATACAATAAAAGTAACATAACATTTTTTGGCAAAAATCAAAGAAAATATTATTTTGTATGGTAAAAGAGTCGATACAAAAGCCATATCTAACATATTTAGGTTTAATTGACATGCATTCTCGCGTGTTGATAGATCGAACATAGATGTAGTTTTGCTGAACAATTTTCAACTGAGGTAGAAGAAATACCGGGTAGTTTGACGTCCAGAGGTTAGCCAAGGTCACGTGCAGTTGTACTTGTGTTTTGTGACATTGGGTGACAGCTGGAGGTCAAAACAATTAGCATATTTTATGAGTCGCCATTTGAACATTATGAGACAAAAAGTAGAGTAGCCGGTGTATTTCTACACTGGAGCATGGGAGATATTTTGACTTATTACTCGTAGACTTCTTTAGTAGTAGAAGGGTATTGTGATTGTCGTATCTGTGTGTCCGTATGTCCCTAATGCTTATAATTAGCAGCATCGGTGCTAGTTACATAGTTCAAAATTTTAAAACCAATTAAAATGATTAAAATTAACAACCTAACAACCTAACATAGTCAAACGCTACCACAAAATAACGTAGCATTGTCTCAAAAATCTGTTAATGCTGCAATTAGAAACCACTATTTTGGTGCAAATTGGTTCTATATAAGATGTTCCGCTACTATTTTTAGACACTTTCTGTTTGTAATTCTTACACTAAACATTTATGTCTATAGCTAATTTGAGGTATAATTTTTGACCCTAATTGTAAAATTGGTGCTAATTAGATTAAACCTAGTACATATATTTTGCACGGTTTCGTTAATGAGAGTGCTAATCAAACTATATTTTATTTCTAAATATCATCCAAAAAACTACATATTTATATTTAGCTTTAGGTCTTTCTATCTATCCATCTAACTATCCATATATATATATATATATAATTTTGTTAAAGTTCGAATTCCAAATTCCAAATTGCTTGGGGTTTTGGTCCTCCTGCTCATTTCATTCATACTAACAGTGTTATAAATTCCAGCCATATATAATTTATCATAAGGAACAGAGTTTTGGCCTATGGACATTGCTGGAGAATTCAGATTCTTATAAGTTTGCGTAAAATCTTCGCCTAACTAATTTTTTTTTAGAGAAAGTATTGACAGTTATACATGGAACATTCAAAAGTAGGATACGAAATAGAAAAAAATCAACTCTCTGCGATCACTAGAAAAAAAAGTTATTTTTTGAAAATTATAATCTTCGGAATTTCTTTAGTCGCGATATACTTGAGAGATGGGCGTTTCAAAAGAACATCAAAACTCCACAATTCTCAAAATATTAAATTTTAATGATAGATTTTTCTGTGTTATATCGTACTGTTGCATGCTTTATCTCAAGCTGTCAAGACATTGTCTGAAAAAAGTTCAATTTATGCAATGATTTATATTAACTTCCTTTCTCCAGCAAAGTGCACGGATCAAAACTCTCTTCCCTAAGATAAATTATGTAAGGTTAGACTGTTTACATACAATAAAGTATTAGATACAAAGTAAACCATTCGGCACTATTGATTCGTTGAGACCATAATGGTTTTTAAAGTGGTACCAAACGAAGGTAAAAGTTTACCATAAATATCATAAAAGCTCGATAGTTAAAAACTAAATTAATTTAATTTATCTACGTACCCTGAGTTATTACCCAAGATACGATTTGAGCTTCTCCAATTCTATTGGTTCGTTGAATCCACTGGTAAAATAATTTATTGCAATGATTCGGCAACAATGCATACTTATCTGACTAAGGCTACATTTTGCACGGGCACTTCAGCCAGATATCGTTTTTATAAGTAATAGTACCACAAAAACACACAATTTTAACATTATATGTATTCTAATATCCCTGTAGCTGTAAGTTATGGTGCAGTTAGTATACATTCACTTGTTATGAACACTTTATAGAATTTCAAATCACAAATTGCTAATCTTTTTGAATTTTTGATAAATTTCAATTACACATTACAACAAAATTGTAATCCGCTTAAACAATGTCATTACTTATAATTCAAATCTCACATACAGTTTGTTCACCAATAAAATTCAGTGTTAAGTTTCAGCAATATAGTTTATAATAATAGTCATAAATTCATGTTATTAATTCAAATATTTTTTAGTTTGCAGTAAATCTTTATTAATTTCTGCAAAACTGGAGCACATTACCGGCTCCCGAAACTTGCCAAAACTTAAGCCCTCCGACATACAAGAAAGGTTCAGAAGGATTGCCATATCTGTCACTTTAAAGCATGTAATTTTAAAAATTAAGAGTAATATTGAATCATTTTCAAGATCTATAGTTTCATAGCTTTTATGCGATCGCATTGACAACGACACACAAGTCAGAAATATTGCAGGAAGTCGGTTTTATACCTATCAATTTCATTATAAACTATTTTCAGAAGACGCCAAAATTACTACTTTGCCAAATCCCATAGATACTTTAACACAATTTCTATACTCCAGAGAATTATGTAACATCGTCCCAGAAATCGTAAGATTTACATTGAAAGATTGATGCTCCGACAATCCATTCCGTAGAGAATTGGGTCGCTGTTTTAAAATGTAAAATTATATACTAAAAATAAAAAATACTTATTTTTTTTGAATAGATGGCAACGTAAGAACAACTAATATAACCGTTTCAACAATAGAAATTTCCGTTACACCCAGAAGTTAATTTACCACGAACAATAATCCAAATCACTAAACAAAACGATTCAAAGGTCGGCAAAATTTTTAATAAAATAATTGCTTGTGCTGATACGTGGAAATCCATTCTAGTGTTGAAACTAAAATAGAGAAAGTCAAATTTAGTAAAATTACCTTAGATTGCATGCACAGAAACATTCACGACAGCCAATTTTACTTAGCGACGACAAATTTGGCAAACGGTATTGACGCAAAGGTCTTCACACAGTTTCGCGTCGAGCATTTTTTTTCTCTCGCGATGTGAGTTTTTAGATATTTTATCGTGCCAAGGAATGATTCGCGAATATTTGGTCGAAATATATTTTTCAGATCGTACAAGATTTTGTAATTATGAGAAGTAGTGAGTTGAGAAAAAAATCAAATGGAGGAATGTAGTACAGTGGTTTTAGCTTAATGTCACCTCCGAGGGAGCCAAAAAATCGATTGACTGTAGACGGAGTTGACAATAGCCGATAATGGTAGCTGACTAATAATTCATAGATTAGGTGACATAAACCGAAGTTTCTGGTTTTAGATGCGCATTTTATGATACGATACCTTTTTCGATTTATTTTACAGCTTTTGAAGTTATTACCTGAATTTGGAATACTCTAAAAGCAAATTACTTCTTAAAGTAATCGGCAAGTTTTTTTGCAATATGCCAGAAAAATGGCTTTGAGATATTTTAGTGTCAGAAGCTCCTAAAATATCGGTACTTGTTTGCAAAGTTCTTCACTTCCAATGTTGCTCATCATTAAAACTTTAAGTTTCTCAATTCTAACCATGTGCCCATCTAAAGTTGGCATACTCGCGGTTGGAATAAACTCGCGACTGCGGCTGAGTCTTTAAAAAAGTAAACTTTCACGATCAAGGATCGCATAGTAGAATGCAACAAATAGGTTAATGAAACAGTTCCTCCAAGGGTCTCTGACCGCCCACACCATTTAAACAAACACGAGTATATTCTGGGCCTGAGAACCCAAAGTTGCCATTAAAGTGTGATTATGTGCGGTACATTCTCTTCAAATGGGATGACAATAGGCGGAGGTTGACATAAGGAGGTGTGACAATAGGTAGAGTATTTAGTACATGAGAGCAAGGAGTTTAGCCGGGGGAAAGCCAACAGATTGACAATAAGCGATGTGTGACATTAAGCTAAAACCACTGTATTACACCTGCGGATCTTCTCCGACTTACTCAACAGAAAACTTGCCGACCCCGCTGCTTTTTTGGTTTGTTCCATTGTTTTTCAGTACTCATTTCTTATTTCAATCGCAATTGTAAGTTGAACCTATGTAAATGTAAGCGAGATTGTGTCTACGATTGCTTATTCGATTTTGTAACCACGATCCAAAATGATCATCGTCGCGTTTAGATCGTCGTCGTAAATGATCGTCGTCGCTAAAGCGACTCTATGTGCATATGGTCTTAAGCTTAGTTCATCGGAATTTGGACGTCTAAAGTCATACTGTTTCTAATAATTATTTCTACTGTCTTTGCTTAAATAAATCATGTCTCAACACAATACAAAAGCATTCGAATGATTTCAAGCTAACAGAGCTTTCAAAACATTAAAATAATTTTTGTGCTAAATCTTTGATTAAGTTATGTTCGTTAATTAAATTACGGAGAGGGGATGACTACCTTGATAACTGAGAAAGCCATACTGCCCAAACAATATGGCAGAGTACCAAAACGTTTAGAAAAATTTTAATAATGGTTTGCAGACAGTTTCAGCTCAACTTGCTGTTTCGCAATATCCAACCTACCCTGTATTTATTATCGAGTCGTTGTTTTCTCCAACCCCTTAGCATGTACTATCATTGTCGGTAGTTGGGAGAAACGTCGCGCCGATTATAAAAACTAGTATGTACCACATTAAACTTTACTGTGCTTTCTTCATTTTTCTTCAAAAATTACTAGTTAAACATGGAGCAATTGTTGATAATTCAATTGATTGTTTTCACATCAGAATTGTATAAAATTTTAATTCATCTGAAACCTCCGATTTAAAAAAAATAATAACCTAACAAAAGCAGCCACTTGCAATACCTAAACTGATTACGGTCAATACTACCGAGCATACTTCAAGGTAAAAAAAATCAACTTACTTCAAAATGTAAATATTTAATTAAAATACTTCAATTAATTCGTAATTAAAATCAAACGATTATATGGACAATGCCCGTAATGTCAAACAAGTAAGATTATGGATTATTTCCCGTTACTTTCAGACTAGTCTTTTGACGTTTTGGAGAGAGGAATGACCAATTCCTACATCTCGGCCTACACCTCAAGCAACTCACTAGATTTTTCACAAGTTTGTTGATGCTGAGACAGTGGACACAAAATAAAGGATTAAATAAAGAATCGTAAAAAGCAGGATAGAAGTCCAATTGACTAGTATCGCAAAAAATGTTGGTAATCAACTAATTAATACTCGCAGTCGATCAATTGGGAGAACTGCAGCATAATATATCATCCTTGCACTTCAGCATGGAAAGCAGTAAAAACAAACGGACGTATATCATATCACCCCACCTGGGTTCAAAAACTAAACTATACAGACCTTTGACATAGGTAATTAACTTTGTAACAAATTTGGTTGCATTAATCCAATGTGCACTCAATTATTCCAGTCCTTAAGAACCTAAAGATAGAAGTAATTAACAAGTCTGAATCCTTATTTTGTTCATTATGTTTTTATGTTGCAAAAACTGAGCCACCTTTGGCTAAATCCAACGCAAATTTCCGTATGCCTATACAAAATTTAAATTATACATTTATAATTAATTGCTTAATCTTTCAAAAGTAAAATTATTAATATTTCCTTTTTGTTTAAGTTCGTGTGCATTTGTAATGTGTAATTGCATGTGTAATTGAGCTCAAATGAGAATGGGATTGGAGTAACGAATTGGTTGCTGACTGTGCAAATAGGCACCATTGCAGAATAAGGCACAACCTTATCAATAGTCCCTGTCTATGCTGTCCTGTTATCAAGGAATCTTATATACCTTATACTATAAGATGTGAAATGCACATACGGAAACTTCTATTTTGTGCCAGATCTGGTTTCGAAGTTTGACCTTGACACTCATACATACATCAGTTTTTCAGAAGGAAAAATTTATTCGGACTTTGCTAAACCTGAAGGACAGGAATGATATGTAAGAAGGCATATGCTAAATACAGAACAGGGTTCAATTCCTAGCTGATGATTCGTAAAATAGTGTGAATTAATTTATTTTTTTTATTTTTAAGATCAAGTAATTGATGTAACACTCGTTATATGCTCTTCTTTGTCAGTACTTTGTCATGACAAAATGCATCAATATTAAAGAATTTCGCGCATTTTACTAATGTAAACAAATGAAATGCTCACAAAAAATTTCTATTAAACAGCACCCTGTTAAGACAAAGCGTCGACAAACCGAAGCATATAACAGGCGTAACGCTAGGTTTCGATAACTTTTTGAGCGCGATGCGATACGACGCGATAGTATTTTCCCACGCTTAGCAACGCCGTGGACTTTGAGCGAAACATGCGTGCACTTATACAAACCTTTTTGCGTCACGATGGGCATATGCATTGAATTTTGCTTCAAAATCACCAAAATCGCGTCGCCTCGCAAAGCAAATAGGATATCGAAAACTAACATAAAATTCGGTAATTTAGGGGGAAAGCGTTTGACCCGATTCATCCTGTTAACATATATAGAATCATTCTCTTCCAAATTCAAATCCACTAGGAAAACATTAAAAATAAAACCAATACCGAGGTGACCTATTTTTCTTTCGAATGGTTCAATATATTTTACTTTAAATTGTCTGAAATCAACAGTTCACATTTTAATACTTCTACACTAAATTCTTGATCGATTGGTATATATTACTTCCAGAATTCGCTAGAGGAAATATGCTACAAATAAACCAATGTTATAATGAACCCAACTTTGTATATAAAAATTCACTCTTACCTTGCAAATGTTGTATAGTGGCTTGGTATTCAGCCAATTTTTCGTCAATGTAGTCTTGCGATTGCGCAGCGATAATTTCTGCAGTGGTGAGGCCTGTCTCTTCCCAATATTCGGATGTTTCGGATGTCGCAGTTATAGTATGTACTTCAGAGTAGGCTCCTGGAGGATAAACTAACTCCATGTCATACGAAGGCTTCATAGCAAATCCATCTTGTTTAGGGTCCCCTTGAAATGAGGTAAACGGTAAGGCATTCTACAAATTTAAAAAAAGAAAAGAAAATACTAGTCATGGGATCCACCACACTCGGGTTGTAAAATTCCCATGAATTTATTGTTTAGAAATAATCCCAAGGATATTACCGAAACTTTCCGCCAACATTCGGAATTTTTTTCTTTTCTAAGAAACACATTAAGCATTTAATAAAATTACATTATAATGAATTTTTCGATTCTATGCATCAAAATTCCTTCATTTATCGGTGAAATACTTTTTAATAAGTTCAAGCTGTTTCTAACTAAAAGAAAGTAAACAAATAGAAAGTAGCTATTTTTAGGTAAAGTTTGCTAAATTAAACAATGTTTAAATTAAATGAGGTAGGATGTAAAATTTCCTAGTTTGAAAAATTGCAAAAAGGGACACTTAAGCTACAAACAGACTTCGGACTCTATCCAGAATAATATAGCCTTTATCTCAAAAATCGAGGGAAATGTCACCATACTTCGTCTTTCTCCCTCGGGGCTTTGGCTTTTGGGCTTTATCTTTTAGCTGTACGGTACTTTCTAATTTCGCTCAGATTCTGCCTTTTCTAGACTTTCACTGCGGCGGGTGAAAATTTCGGGTTTTAGTTTTCGGCTTTTGGCCTTTCGCTACCATCCTTGCTCCTTTAACACAAATTCTTTAGCTTTTTTACGAAGTTTCAAATATTTGAAAATTTAAATAAAGGAGTAAGGAGCACGGTCTCATCATTCCCCAAAATCTTGTCCAAAAACAAACTACCGCAAAGCATTTCAATATAAAAAATGTGAAGCAAACTACTAAGATAAAGGAGAAAGAGTGAAGGAGAAAATTGAAAGGCCGAAGTATGGTAACACAAAATTGGTTTCGACAAATAAATGATACTTTTTCTCCTTTTTCTCGCCAAAATAAGTCGCAAGTATTGCAGTCCGAGTGGGTTTTGTAAATGCTTAAGCAGAAAGCCTAAAATCTAAAGCCCAAAGAATGTCTCATTTACCAAATCTATTCTCATTTCTGTTTAATGTCTCATTTCCTAAATCATCCTTTGTACAATAATTCTGTTGGAATATAAACAAATGATGTTTTAACTTACTGGGAGATATATAGGCTGGAAGAAGGAGTCTGATTGGCCGGAAGCATTCTGAGTTTGGCCAATCACAGGACCCCATCTGGGAGACTCTCTCCCAAACATCGGTGACACTGGAGATTTTGTCCATTGTGGCAGTGGTTTCGATGGTCTTCCCGCCACAGGTCTTTACATATAAATATAAAACAAGAAGAGTCTAATTGTAGAAAATTTTTACACTTAACCTTATAGAGATATACAAATTCTGCAAAGTAAGAGAAAACTAATCTTTCATTAAAAGTTTTGAGAAGAATGACCCGCTTAATTTGAAAATGAGAATGAAAGTTATGTAACTTTTTTACGTTCATTAAAAATAAGGTTTGTCCCCCGGAAGTTGAACTTTTTTATAACCTAAAGTATTACATTAGTTCCATTTTTTTAAATGCATACTTTCAAACAGCTTTTCATATTGATTCACTTTTTTACATGTTTCTAAAATTGTCTTATTTGTTGATAAAAATTTGTCAAATCAAAATTGAAAACTTCTCCTTGCAAAAATGAGAAATATATTTAAAAAATTTTGTTCTCGAAAACTAACTTGTTGGTTATGATGGATTATTGATTCCTATTAACCTCACAAATTGATCACATTATGAACTAACGGGAAAGTCAGATATATTTATTGACAGTGTCTCATCAATAGAAATAAAACCGTCAATCTCGTTTAGTACATCCTTCTCTAAAAAAACAATCAAGAATTTCAATTTAAAAAAGATCCTAACTTATCCGCCAATAATCGTAGAGACCTGATTTTTTTTTGGCACACTTACTTTCAATTGCTTTTTTTTCAAACTGTTACACTTTTTCCAGAAAAAAAAATAGTTGCTGAGATATACAATATGTTTCTCTTTAAAGTGTAATGTGCTTTCTTCGACTTTCCTCAAAAATTGACCAAGGTGACTTAACCTTAAAATTTAATAAGATCTTGAAAACTAACTCATCAAAGATTCGTTTTCATAAATTTCTAATAATGAATTTAATCTGTTTTAGACTCTGTAGATCCGGTTATTAATAAAATTCGTTATATTCAGAACTCACCACGGCAGTTTATGTATCCGTTGTAAATTCAAGATGGGCCATAACTATCCTTGGCTAAGAATAAAGTTTGTAATTGAAATAAACGCAACTGAGCACTTATTTTTGAAAAGTCTGTATTCTTATGTAAACTTATTCTTACCCATGACAGTGATACATAAACGGCAGTGTTATGTTCTAAATATAAGAAATTTCATGAATAATCTAATCTTTATAGTCCAGAACAATTTTTAATTCGTTATTAGTATGAAAACGAACCTTCGTTTGAGTTATTTTTCAACATCTTATTAAGTTTTGAGATTAATCGAAATCCTGGTCAATTGAGCATGGACATAATCAATTGAATTATCATTATGGATCAATTGAACTATCACTATGGATCAATTAATCAATGGTTGACCTAATGATTAAATCAAATGAAAACAGATTGTTTAACCCGCTCCCTTAACTTCTCAGCTGTTGTCGATTTGTTGCATGTTGTCTAAGATTCCTTTACTTTTTGCTTATTAAGTCACTTTGACTATTTTTAGGGAAAGTCGAAGAAAGTACAGTAAACTTTAAAGTGAAACATGCTGTTTAACATCAAACTACAAAAGTACTCTTTTATTCGGGAATATGTTCGTAAGGTCCTGTCGTGCACGTTAAAATAATAAACTATATGGAGCTATTTTTTAAATTTAGCACCTGTCTTTGAAACTTTATTTTGTTATTGCGATATTTTCATAAAATTTTCAGTTAACGAAAACGTTATTTTTGCTTAATACGACTTACTTTGTCAGTTTGAAACACAAATTTTTACTGAAAAGTTCAATTTTATGTAACTCGTTTTAATACTTATTCAACCGATTATATTGTCTAACAGGTTTTCAGCGCTTAAGTATCTGATGCCTGCAAACAATAAATTCAAGGTTTCAGTATCTGCCTCAGAATTCGTCAAACTTTTTCCACTTTCATAAAATCCGAAATCAATCATTTTCAATGCTGTCAGAAAGAAGACTGAAGCGGATTAGATGCTTCATTGCGAGGAATAGTAAAGATTTCATTAGCTGGATATGGAATATGTTTATCAACTTCGTCGTCTTCCTTTGACACAAAACGAAATAACTTATCGTATCTACAGAATAGGATATGAAAAGTTTTCATCCTAGACACAAAATGACACGATAAGTTTTTTTTTTTTACAAATTGCATCGATTTTCAAGCCAGCAATATACTACATGTATCAAAAATTTTGTTCCAAAATTTTGTCCACGGCTCAATCTAAAAAACTGCTGTTAACGATGTGTTTGCATAAAATCCAACATTTCAATGAAATGCACTCAAAAATTACTTTATTAACATATTAACTACCTACTATATTGGAGCAAGGTCATTATTGTCAAAGAAATTATGAATAATTAACCAATTTTTAGCATAATTAACAACGCTTCAATTATTAATATTCGAATGTGTTTTTTGTGTTGAACTTTCTTCTCTTCTATCACTTTCACTGCCTAAGGTAATATGGCTAAGAACATTGGACATTGCTATACTTCAACATCCTCAAGTGAAATGTTGAAGTTTCAACTATGAATTTTAGAAGAAATAAATTCATCAACAGTAACTTTAGATATTGAATTTCAAGCTGCAACGAATTGTCAAGCTTGTTGTAAACAATTTTTGACAAGCTTGTTTCTAATCGTGTCCTAGAGTTATCGTGTTGTGTTCATGGGAGGCGACACGTTACATCAACGTGTCGAGACACTAAAAACTGTTCTTATCGTGTCGCTATGTTTCATTTCGTTTCTCGACACAACACGTTGAGAAGCCTAATATGGACTAATGGTGTCAAGTCGAATCGATTGAGCCAACAAGAAAACACACAAAAACATTATTTTGAAACGCTTATACAACTATCAATTTTAAAAAGAGTAATCTTGTTTTATAGTCATCATGGTCTTATAACGGATATAAGACCAATTTAGTCTTATATAAAACTTATGACCTAATGACATTTTCCGAATGTAATAAGCGGTTTGATTTAATTATTCGACGAGAAGTTAAGTAATTACTGAATGAAAAAAGTAAGTTTGTTACAAACAACTTCAATTAATCTGTAATTATCGCTTGTACTCTATTTGAAATTTATTTTCCAGAATCGTGTTTTCAATGGCAGAAAGATTAAAGTGAAGTTCGGGTGGTATTCAATTGTTAACCAAATTGTACACTAATTTTAACTTTATTGCCAGGAGTGATTCGAACTGTGTTAACTGAGACACTTTGAATAGATTTGAAATCAGTTTTCATTGGAGAAGAGGATCAAGTCAAAATTTTGGAAAAGAAACAACAAAAGCCGAAAATTGATTCAAATTTGTAAGAAATTTTAATTCCTATGAATATTTGTATTATCTGAATAAATCCGACTTTAGTTTCAAGTTTGCCCATGGAAAATCTAAATTGATTACAGTAGCAAGTATCTCATTGTATCTCATTGTTGGTTTTATTACAACGATTACACATTCGTCTTTGTAAACATGATTAAAAATTATTATTGTTTTTGTGTTTATAAAAAAATGTTTGGTATTTGATACAGAAACTTTTCCAAGCCTGCAGCACTGTTTTATTTTAGTTGTTAAAATTTTAATTTTCCGAGGTCTGATGATTCATATTTAAAAATTTATTATTTACAAACATTAGATTGGATATTAACCTCAACATACCCTGGTTCTCACAAAAGTAACCTAAATAATTTTGTTTATTTACATTATAATTTTTTTTTTCTTACCGTGTTGCAAACGGAAGTGGTGGGTGATTGAATTGATTTGGAGATCTAAAAGCAGGACGCGGTGAAGATGAATTTCTTGGTACAGGAGACCTAAATCCCGCCATACCCGGTGATGGACTTTGACGTTGTTGATGTTGAGACATTTTTTAGAATTAAGTCACTATTTTTCAAAAAATGGTGATTTTTCAATGATCCTAGATCATCATATTCCAATTGGGTTATAAAATTTCTAAAAGCGTAGACATGCGTAGTAGAGCATGGATTTAGGTAGAAGTTTTCCGAAAGAAGAGAACATAATCATACTCAATTTGAAAAGGATGACGCCATGTCTAAAATTACAAAAGTTGAGAATTTCGTACTGGAGAGTCGCCAGACAATTCCTCACGACTTTTATGTCACTATTCTTCAATAATTTTTTTTTAGGATTTTACTCAAATGTCACCTCACATATGGTTGTATAGAACACAGTCACTGCTCAGATTATTAGGATTCTGATGCCAATTGGGATCACACAAACACAAAAAATTTGTATATCTATGTCATCAGAAGGTTTAAAAGCGGCATTTTTACTAAATGTTTTGAAGACTGACGCCCTGGGTACTAATAACAGAAATGACAATGTCTGTACAAATGGTGTAGTTGGTAAAGAAATTTGACAATTATTTTCTTCCAAATTTTATTTAATAATGGGGGAAAACATTTAGGTTAGAATCACAGTTTCTGCCCAGAATTATTATTTTATTATTATTTTTTTTTATTTGTAAATTTAGAAACAAAAAACTAATAAAATTTTCATAGTACTTTAGAAATCGAAAGTAAAAATATACCTAAATATCAATTAAATTAATATAAAATTATCTACTGTGCGTAACAGCTTTTTAAGCATTTTCAATATATTGAATTAGTATCTATAAAAATGAATAAAAAAATTTCAAATTACCGTTTTATTAGTAGTTTTACGTTATTTGAAAATTTTCACTTTCGTTTTCTAAAAATTAGTTAGTTTTTATAATAAGTATGTACTGAGAGTGATTTCGTTGACCGAAGAGGAAAGAAACCGAACCGCAGTGGAAGACGGAAGGAACTAAAAGTTTGAGACAGATGAGTTCAATAATTTTATTAAGATTTTCAAATGCATCTGGCAGTAGCTAGGCGAGACGTGGGTTAAAGTTTAAGAAAAAATCTAAAATTAGAAATTTTGGCATCATGTCTGGTGAGTGTAGGAAGTTCACATTTGCAAAAGCCATACGAATGTAGATATTTTCCTTGAAAAGTTTTACTTTAGTTGATTCGGAATGTATCTTCTAGATGGGAATCTCACGAATCATGAAAATTAGGTAAAGCGACGAACAAACGGACCTTATTAATGGATCTGCTTTTAAGAAATAGGTTCTCTAATAAAAATTTCTCATGGTTTTGTGCGAAATTATTTATTTTACATTTCTCTATGAACTATTACTTTTTGTGATGTGGAACCTTTTAAAACATTAATTTCTTTTTATTAAATAAAAATTTTAACTTTAAAAAGAAACTTACCTAATAGACATAAGAGTTACAAGAGATATCCCACCTATCAAAACAATAATTATTTTCATCTGAATCAAATCCAAATCATCTGAAACGTCGAAAAAAGTTTTATACGAGAGATAGCATTGGCAAACAGGGGTTTGTCAGAGTTGACTCTTTTGTATGAAGGTAACCAAAATCATAATGAACAATATAATTTGATATTTTGGTTTGAATTATAGAGGTAACTAAATTTAAAAAGTATTTTAAATGGGAGTTTATCCAACTTGTTCCATATTTAGCATGGACATATTTTGTCTTTTTCAAATTACAGTGCAGCGAGTTAATAAGTGTGTACAGTGAATTGACCAAATGTAAATTGACTAACAAGAGGAAAATATAATCAAGAAGAAATTTTGATTCATGATTCCCTGCTATGACATTTTCGACAAAAAATTCGTACAAACCATTTAGTAGATACAACAAAGAAAATGTAACGTTATCAGTAAATCCTTTTATAGAAAAATGTTCGTGAATAGTTATGTCGACAAAATTGCGAAGTAATAATATTGATAAGATTTGACCCTGTTGACTTTTGCCTGCCTGGTTCTAAACTTGCGTCAAGTCAACAATGAGCCAAAACAAGAATCCGAAATTGCTGTACTTACCTAATAAAGCTTTAAGAACAAAGAAAATACTAAAAAAGGAACACAAATTTAGAAAAATAATAGAATAAGCAATATACTTTATTCTAACCAAACAACAGTATGATCACAAAGAGAGACAAACAACAAAACCAGCCCTCACAGTGGGACGAAAGAAACAATAATGAATAATGAATACAATAATCATAAGTCCTTTTTTCTACTACTTAGCGATTTAGAATATGTTAACAAACTTTTTTTCTCATTTTGTTTTTTACATGCCATATAAATGAGAACAAGGATGAAAAAAAAAATTTTTTTTTGTTAACTTATTCTGAATCGTTAAGTATCTTAAATAGTAGAAAAAGCGGACAAAGGAGAACTTTAAATAAGCCTGGAGCCCGACTGCCTGTATCTTCGTGATTAGGAGTGTAAATCGACGCCATGATATGAAAAGATGCCAATAAAGTTTTCCCATTAGAATAAGATCTAAGTCAAAAGCTCATCTCCATTCAGCGGTTCAGTAGAAGAATGCCTAGTGGAATGTGAGGAAGTATTCAGATTTACCTCTTTAGGTTGTTGGGGCTAAATCCCGTAAAAAGTGTCTGTCATGCGAACACATCTGCTGAACAGAAAATGCTGGTAAAGCTGTCCTGGTATCTCTTACCTTACTTCCTTTTCTTCTTAATAGGTCGAAAGACAAAGTCAATTAAACAATAAAAATTTAATTTAAATAATTATTTGGTGTTTTGAATTTCATCATCCTTACTTAATGCAATACAGTTAAGCAAACGGCGTAGCGGCTAAAGTAAATATTGCTCATAGGCTCAGCAAAAAGCTACCAGGTAAAGACAGACCCCGTCCAATTAGGCAAAATTTGTTTAACGTCAAGAAAAAACCGCCGCCTTCCGTCTCAGATAAACCGCTGGCAGCCACAGCTTCGCAATCCATAACTTAAGATTTGACTGGCTAAACCTGGTAGAAAAAAAGGCGTTTTGGGAAAATCCAAGAAAATTTCTGAATTCCACTAACCCTCAGCCCGCGCCTAGTTCTCATTAATTCGACGTTTTGGCCGCTTTCATCAATCATCCTACAAATTTCACTATCTCTCAATTCCTCGCGCAAATTCATTTATACAATAGTCTACTGTCTTATCTTAATGTATATACATAAGTAAACTTTATTTTTAAACTTTTGGACTCACTTCCTTTCATTTTTTCATAACTGTTTTCTATCTTTCCAAGACCATGTTTTACTATGCCTTTCAAAAATAGGACTTGGAAACCTCACAGCTATTTCTCACATTTTGCGCTGAAAGGCACCAAAGGTAGGCCAGCTAGTGACTTCGTATAAGGTTGAGCTAAAAGGCTAAGGAGTTTCTCATTTAGGATTACTATTCTGAAATTCGGAATAAACAGTAGTTCCAAATTTGTTTCCGAGTTCACCTTTATCTGGTATTTTTCTACATACTGCCAGCTCAAAAGTTCCAAGTCAATTTTGACAATCTCTTCCAATAAATCATGCATTTCGCCCTTTAAACATAAATCTATGTATCTATGTGTTTTTATGTACCAATCTGTATTGATGTATTCACTAATCGCTTTTTGGTCGCGCTTTATATGGGTTGCTACCCATTTTTCTTCAAAGTTTTCTATACTTTTATAAAAGTCATTTATTTAATATGTGTGCACAGACAATCCAGAAGCTTAACAATCGAGAAACTTTACTTTCTCCAGACTTCTTTTCGCAATTTTGCTTTTACAGACACTGCATTTCAAGTATGATGCTGGATAATCCTCCATGGAACAAGTAACCTAATCAACTTCCATTGTGTCACTTAAATGTGTTTCCGCAGATTCTGGATGTGATGACAAAAAAGTAATCTGCAAATTTTATCAGACTTGCAATAGATACAATATTTACACATCTATTGCCAACATGCCCAAGCCAAAACGTCGCGTGATGAGCACCACACGCCAGTGTGATAAATACTTCACAATTTTTAAAACTTAACCTTATTTTTTCATTCCAATAGGCATACGTATCAATAAACTGAGATTTACCCTGAAAAGCCAATCGCTGGCACTCAGCATTATTTTGGTCACGATGACAATCGAAAGAACTGACTTACATAACCTCATCATGACTCCTCGGGATGGGTAAATGATGTTGTCCTTGACATTTCCTTCAAGGTTAGTATATACTTTTTGATTGTTGGTTATCTGATGTTTCATTGCATCAATCATATTCCATTATTTCAGAATTTTATTTATCCTTACAATCGTCTGGCACACTTCATCAATATACTCTTCTGGCAATATATCGATATCGATATAACTCCGTCAGCCGTCGACATTTCCTACCACACTAAAGCTACATTTGTTGCTATTCTATCCAGTGTATATATTGTGCTGTTGAATGCAGGCATTGCTGCTGACTATTTCTTGCAACCATCACCACTGAATCAAGGTAACTTTTGATTATGCGATGATTAATTTATTACATACCATATTTCAGTCCTTTACCCATTTTTATAAAAACTGAAGTTTACAACCATCAACCAAAACGTCTTACAAATTTCCGACGTTTACTTGAAGTTGCATTAACACTTAGATATGTAGGAGTGGATTTTGGAAATTGTGTATTTCAAGCATTTCATCAACACCATTGATGAAGACTTGTACGGAAGGTAAATGTACACTTGCGCTATGGACTCTTTTATGCCAGGTTTCTAACCTGTAATGCTCCAATTACACTAGGCAACTTTATTCGAAAGTTTTAATGAAATTTTGAAATTTTTGGTGTAATCGCACNGCTCCAATTACACTAGGCAACTTTATTCGAAAGTTTTAATGAAATTTTGAAATTTTTGGTGTAATCGCACATGTAATCTTACAATTTCTCTTGCACAACGTCATCATACGCAAGAAAAATTTCAAGATCCGAAATTGCAATCGAATGCAATTTCGATCATGAAACTTTACAACTTTTGAATATTTTGGTTCAAATAGCCCCATCTCGTAAAAAACAAGTTAATGCGGGACAAGTTTTATTTTGAAAAAACATCAATTTGACAAAAATCCGAGGCGGGTTTTCAAATATAAATCATTTGAGGCAAGTTGAGCGGAAGTGATAATAGGTGAATTTCATAGGTATGGTTACTAGTGTAATCAATAATGAAACAAAAGTTTCATACAACTTCTTGCACAAGAAATTGCATAAAACTTTTGAACAAAAGTTGCGCAACTTTTGCTCTCTGGTGTAATTGTAGCATAACACTTACACAATTTGATATCCTTGAAGCTTTAAATCATATGTATGAAATGTATTTTCCTGTATATCCTTTTCATACGGCTGCAAGAACATTGTTTCAATAATTTTTATTTTGTTTTTANGAAATGTATTTTCCTGTATATCCTTTTCATACGGCTGCAAGAACATTGTTTCAATAATTTTTATTTTGTTTTTAATTTTTTACGTTTTACTTGCGTTTCGTTACTTTTTTTACATTTTTAATGCTTTTTAGTTTTTTAATGTGTCAGTTTATTTTTCTATTTATTTATTTTAGTTTAGAAATTTTGAAAGTACAATCTCAATATANTTTTTTAATGTGTCAGTTTATTTTTCTATTTATTTATTTTAGTTTAGAAATTTTGAAAGTACAATCTCAATATAAGACACTTCCGGTTAGGGTGACCGGAGGTGTACAATAAAGGTCTTATATTTATAAGTCTTGTACCCGATATTGGTTATAAGACCAGGACGCGTCTTCAATGAAAAACTTGTTTATAAGAAGTTACAGTCTTAAATAAAAAGATATACATAATGAAACCTAAGATGGTCTGAAACAATCTACTGGTTCTTGTAATTTACTTTGCCAAATAGTAGACTCTCTCAAATCAATCACCTGTCAATCATCTAATCTCACTTGCATGTTTGTAAATAAGAAAAGATCAAACCCGCCCTGGAAATATTTCCTAATTCTTTAATGTTATAGAGATGGGAGTCTCATTATCAGAGGGCGGATACTTACTTACCTACTTCTTTTTGGGTATTGCACCTGCACCTCTGTAACTTCGTATCTTTCCGATTCATGTAATTTGAGGATGAATGGAATGCCCTTATAAAAAAGTATTTTAAGTATTTTTGGTTTTAGGCATTAGGAAGTACTTTCGAAACTAATTTTGAATATTAAGTAATTAAAAAGTACTTTGTCAAGTAATTTGGTGTATTAATCGTTTTTCGACGATAATTTCCCTCATATTCGCTCTAAATTTGCCGATGAGGCAAAATGATAAAGTGCAGAACGTAAAAGTTCACAGTTTTGTTCAAAGAAGTATATTTAAAACTAAATTATGCGTCCATTAAATTTTCGGCAAGGCGAATTCCGAGGGACGAATAAATTGGACTAAAGTGTGCAGTTGGGACCCAAAGATTTAAGCCGAACCTTCAATTGCAACAAACGCTTTTTCGCGGTTCCAATTATTATAAAGACATGCTTTACGTCGGTTAACACGAGCGCCAAATAATGGTATACTTTCTGGAGAAAACAACTTTTTTTTTTCAGGAAAAATTTAATTAAAATTTCCTTTAAATTATATAAAAATCATCTGACTTATGTATTGGAGTTGCGATAGTGTTTNTTAAGCCGAACCTTCAATTGCAACAAACGCTTTTTCGCGGTTCCAATTATTATAAAGACATGCTTTACGTCGGCACTTTATAACACGAGCGCCAAATAATGGTATACTTTCTGGAGAAAACAACTTTTTTTTTTCAGAAAAAATTTAATTAAAATTTCCTTTAAATTATATAAAAATCATCTGACTTATGTATTGGAGTTGCGATAGTGTTTAAATTAAACATTCCTTAAACAATAAATCAAACAGTTCGATTTTTATGATCCAAATTAGTATACAACCGGGTTTTTAGGCTTCAATTAAGTGAATTAATTAAAAAAATTGTAAATACCAAAAATAACAAAGTATTGTTAATTATTTTATACTTTTTTATCAGTATTTCGTCGCTTTTTGGCAAGTATTTAAGTAAGTAAAACGCTGTTTTTTAGAAAGTATATATCCGCCCTCTGCTCATTACCTTGTGAAACGAAACGACAACAAACATTGTAAAATCGACTTGGGAGACATTATAACTCGTAAATTTTCAAAATTAAAAAATTAATTCATGAATGTAGTCAACATCCGGACGCCATGCATGAGAGGTGTGAAGAAATTTGATATGCAAATACTGTCGTTTGTTATTTTTACGAAACAATGAATAATTTAAAAAAAGTTACGAGTTATTATAGTTTAACCTAATGAAAGTGGATTTTTCAGTTCCTTGACAAGGGACCTGGGAAATACAATTGTTCGGAATTCAAATTTGTTTGTAAAATACTTAATTTTACCAATAGATAATAGCAGGTCATGTTGGTACTTTTTAAGATACAAGTTGCTGATATCTGCGCTGAGTTTGTCTTAGATTGGCCGAATTTTCCAACAGTTTTGAATTCATGTATCCATAGTTCCGTAGTCAATTATTTATACCAAAGTACAATTCTAAAATTTTAACTTTTCTTTGGTTTGAACCGTTCCTGACACACTCTAATACAAAAATATTCAAAGCAAAATATCTAAACTGCATTTTAAATCCAGACAAAAATGACCAAAGTCTAAAACATTCAAAAACAGAAATGTCCAAAATTAAAAATCATACTTTGAATCAAGGTTTTTCTCTAGCAACTTCCGCATATTTTAATTCAATTCTCCCAGCCAGGTAGAATTAATGAATTAAAATTAAAAATTANTGTGGATATAATGGATAAATGCAATTTTTAACACTACATTCGACAATTCACAGCTTGGGTTCCTCTAATATCTTCATTTTTTTGTGCCACTCTTTGACGTAGCCACGATTCTAATATTGTACGCAATCTTCTTTAGGCATTCAAGGCAATCAGCATCATAATAAATTTTGACAAGTTTTAGAAATGCATGGTACAGGTTGATGTAGCTCGTTAATTTTTTGTTTTGACAATACGACAGATGTGCGACATAATATTTATTCCTCAGACCTTTGCTGCTCTGCTTCAAGGGCCACCAATAGTTTGTGCATTAATCGCGAGTAATCGCATCGGATCTGGTTGCCGAATCGGTTTTGATACCCTTCAACCAAAATTATTTGAGCTTAGTAGGGATTGCATAACTCGATAGTAAGATACCCCATAAAGATTAATGGTAGAGGATTCCAAATTCTCAATTTATCTTGATTTCTACTGCTAGATAATAGCCTTTTCTGACCAAGCTGCAAATTGAAAAAGCTTGTGCGTCTTCAAGCAACTTTTCCAAACTTGTTCACATTAAAAATGGGAGATGCTTCAAAATAGTTTGTTGTTTCTTTCCCGCATCTTTCAATAAAGTATGTCGCAGATCTGAAAGCAGGACTAGTTATGTCTGAACACATAATTCAAAACTGCGGCGAGTTGTGAACAACTCATGTAGATAACAAAGCCAGGGAGTTGTCCGTAAATGTCAAGGCATCTACAAACTACTTTTTCGACTAAAAGTAAGTTTTTGCCATTGGAGATTTTTCTTTGGAGTATTTTGTATTTGTACATTTTTGCCTTGGGTGCGACTTCCTACAACCCACACACTCACAACCGCTCCTCACCATATTGTGTTTTTTTTTCTCTCTACACATTACGTTTTCTCAGTCTCCTCTCCATTAATTTTTCCCAGTTCGCAATCTACGTGTTACTACATTTTTATTTCCAAATTGTAGGACCGTTTAAGGTAAATCTGCGTGTAGCCAAATTTTTTGAATTGAACATATGTTGTACACCAGGTCAAGTACTGCAGCTTTTATANCAGTCTCCTCTCCATTAATTTTTCCCAGTTCGCAATCTACGTGTTACTACATTTTTATTTCCAAATTGTAGGATCGTGAAAGTAAATCTGCGTGTAGCCAAATTTTTTGAATTGAACATATGTTGTACACCAGGTCAAGTACTGCAGCTTTTATANACGAGTTATTATAGTTTAACCTAATGAAAGTGGATTTTTCAGTTCCTTGACAAGGGACCTGGGAAATACAATTATTCGGAATTCAAATTTATTTGTAAAATACTTAATTTTACCAATAGATAATTTTGTATTAAAAGCGGGGGAAAAAATTAGAGGCAACAACACAAGCAAAAATAATTTTTTTTTAATGTAAATTTCCGAACTACGAGTATAAATCGCTAACCACGTCTTACAAAATGTCACCTCTGTCTCATTTCATACCCCTCGATAACCCAAACTCACCGTAAATATGTGAAATAAATGGTTAAAACAATGAAATTCAAATAAAATTTCATTGTTGATAAACATGATAAACATTTAAATACAATTTGGTATTGTTGAACAATGTGTGAAGAGTATAGTTCTGATAAATTTTGAATTACAACTAACAAGTCTAATTATAATTTTTTAAATGTTATACAAGTTTATCTGATTGAAGTTTTTTAAATCAAAACATTTCGTTAATCCTGTTCAAATCTCTCTTCAGTTACTCACTTTAATCAAAATACTTTAACGCATTATAACCGTACACAAATTGATCAACCTGTTTAGACCTTCTATCATCAGTACGATAAACAAAAAAGAAAAATTAGGAGAAAAATCGACAATTTTGGTGAAGATTTGTTGTTAATTATTTCTAAATCTGCGAGTCACATTAGTGATATGGCAACAGACAACAGGCAAATGTTGTCTCATCTAGCAAAAGACAATCGGACCCCCGAAACAATACCAAAAGTCAATTAAGAAAAAAGCAAAAAAATGTGCTACATGAAAATAATGTAAAAAAATGTGGTAACAAGTTTAGCTCATTAGATTCCCAAATTTGTCAGGTCGTAGACACTTTAAGTTTGACATTGAACTGTAAAGGCCAAAAAATTATTTCACGCAACCATCCATTTTCCTGTAAATACATAGTAATTGGTGAGATGAATACAAGGGTAGCTGTATAAGCACTTTTCGTAACAGAAACAGCAAACTCTCTGCGGTTAGCAGATAAGAATGTAATTTGCTGCTGGGGTTCAGTTGCGACTTTAAGTAGGAAATGGTTTCCTTCCAGGCGACGAAGTAGGGAATTTCATATTTATTACGCGTTGTCTATATGAGTAGTAAGATGGTATTGTATTTGTCATGTCCATCTGCCTGACCCCAAAAATTTTGACATTGCTATAAATCCCAAGAAATTATTTGAAGACGAACTTGTAACGAGTCGGTGTCGTATGCTCACATGCAAATGTCAATGTTAACGAGATTTGACCATTAAAAAACGTATAATTCACCTGGTAATTTTTCCCCATTTAAATAGAAATAGTGTATCGCTACAAATAACACTGGATACAGCCCAGAAGGTCCAACAGGTTGCCAGAGTGCCAATGGGATCAAGAAAACCATTTCCTACCGAACTGCATTAGCCGAATTTTTTTAAAAGCTTTTAATTTCGGTCAGGTTGCTCAAAAAAATATGTTAGCGTATGACATGGAGATCTCCTTGAGATTAATTTCACTTAAAAATCGGTATCAGAATTTTCTCCAAGATAATCCGCATACTCACCTTGGGGAAAAGGGTAACAGAAAATGGAAAATATTATCCCGAAATAACTTCTGTTCCGTCGTGTACCTTAATACATAAAATAAATCATTAATACGGAATACCAAACAAATCATAAAATTCTAAATGTGATGTTTAATCAGGTAATATCATTTCATTGTGTATTCCAATTTCTTGTACATTGTCAATGATTTCAACGCGAAACACTACTAAGGATTCAGAACTTGGACTTTACAATTAATCCGCAAACCTTCAGACGGAAAAATTTAGTTCGGACGAAACATGACTGGTAGCAGCACCAATTAAATTAAGCGTTGTATATTTATAAATATTTCAAATATCAATTTCCAAACGATGCTCGACACCGAAGTCAAAATATCCATACCTGGTTACAAATAATTTTCATTCATTATATTAATTCTTATTAATTCTGTCCGACTGATGTATTCGGTCTAATTAAACCTTTAGATTTTAATCTTGCGGAAACCAATGAAGTAAATTACCACCGTTTTCTTAAAATTCAAATCTTCAAATAAAGTCTACACGGAGAAATGAATGAAAATCATATGAACAAGCTTAACAGCAATCGATTACATATTCGGCCCTACTTACTATCTATTCTATATCACAGGTTTGAAGAAAAGTCCGATTTCGTTCTTATGTCCTCGGCTTTTTTTCAATAACTCCGGCATTTATGAACTAAAATTGGAAACTTATATATCGTTGAATTTCACTAGTTGCCCTCTTTCGAATGATAAGATCAAAAATAAAAAGTCTAAATTTTGCAAATTTAAAAAAAACGAAGAAGGGCCTTCTTCATTTTTAATTTTTTGGTTCTACTCGTTCTAAAGTTATAATAAAATGAACAGTCAAAAATCCTTTTTAATTTTTTGAACTCAATTTCTTCTTTTTCGTCCTATCTTTCATCCAAATTGATCAAATGTGACGCTTGAGGTATAAAAACATTTTGATTAAAGTGCACTATCGTTTGCATATTCCTGGGTCACACATGAACAAAGTTTTATTGTTTAGCTTGTTCGCATTGTGTACATAACTCTGGTATTTATTATTGGTATTTGGAGAATATGGCTTCTGTAGGTTTATTTTGTTTTGTTCTGTAGAGCAAAATAATAACTGTCTACAGTAAATCTCGGATAAGCCGACTTCGATTACCACGGACCCTCGGTTACCACGAACCACTTGGTCCGGTCCGCGCCCTGAGATAGGGAATTTGTGTATAAATGAAATGGCTAAGCCGAACTCGGTTAAGCCGAACCCTCGGCTACCACGAACGCCTTTCCGTGGTCCCAGTCCAAAGGCACATGCTTTTTTACCTCGGTTAACACGAACACCAATTAATTGATCAATTTTTAAAGAATCTTCACCTTTTTTCTTACAAAATTTAACGAATAACTTTTTTTGAATGAGTTTTCAGACATTGAAATTCGACAGAAAATGAACCAATGATATATTTTTAATCATTTTTAGTCTCCACAACAACTTACTATTATAAAGTAATGGCAAATTAAAACTACCTCGGCTAAGACGAACAAATTATTTCCCAAGTTGTATGTTCAGCTTACGCTTAAGCCGAACCTCGGCTACCACGAACCATATTTTCCCGTTCCTTGAAATCCGGCTTATCCAAGGTTTACTGTATTTATATATTCTCTGACATCTAGATTTGCCAATTAATGTTTAGCATCTCACGCTACATCTAATTAATTGGTTCATGTTAGTGCACTAGTAAGTCCAGAACCCCATTACCCCCGTACTCCCAACAGAAAATGAAAAATTTCATGTTTGAGTTTTTTGAAAATCCGAAACATAGAAAAGATAGAGGACATAATTCTAAAAATTTCGATGCATAAAGTGTGACATTTCATTAATTCATTCAAAAGTTTATGACCAAAATAGGAACCAAAATCTATTCTGATTTTTGGAAATTGTTTTCCTTGTTTTGCTCATAACTTTGGAACCACTTGTTAGAATTTTCAACTATAACCACAAAAATTCTCCAAATTACATCTAACGAATTAGAAAGTGGCAATATTTAGGGTAAATAAGAGTACTGACCAATAAGAAAAATTCTGAATCCAATCGAGACTACATTCTATTCCCGGTCAGTTACACTTACACACAACTAAATGTACTAATGGTTGTGACCTAGGAATGTGAAACCAAATGGGAATTTGTGACAACACCCTTTGAAAATTTGTAACCGGTAACAAGGTGAAATGGGTGCTTGTGTCGACTCGCTGAGATATAATACTTTCACCAATAAAATTAGTGAGAATTAAAAGCTTGTCAATTCGACATTAGTGAGTGCATTGCATTGCCTCCTAAGAAATCAATATAACAAAATGATGTCAATGGATATCAGATTAGTAAATCTAAATTTCCAGTCGACTAACTTATCACTTTATCCAAATTCCAGAAATGTTTCAAAATCTTTAAATAGAATTAATGTTTTATTGAAATTTTGCAATTGAAAGTAATTTACAATTCATCCAAAAATGTCAATATTTTTCTAATTTTTTCTAATTTTGCACTTTGTACATTGAAATTTGTGCATGAAATTTGTACTAATAAAAAAAGTGTCCCCGTCAGGTAACCAAGGTTAGTAGAAATCTAGACTTTTCACACTTATTTACGGCAAAAAAATGTAAAAAAGATTAATTTTTCTATAAAATGTTAAAATTTTGTGGTAAGAATATTATATACCTTGCTAAAACCCAAAGATTTTTGAAAATCAAAAAAAAATCTTTTCTTAAATTCCATGAAATCGTGTGAAACGGATGATATCAAGGTAACAAAGTTCCAAGGTCTTATATAATTATATACCCAATCGTTAACAAGATTTAATAAAAAATTCGCCCCTTTCTAACAATGGATTTTACAATAATAGCCGTAGCCTAAATTCTACCAATTTTTGTTTGTATTTTTGTAACTTTTTAAATTGAATCTTGTACTTCACACTAAACCAAAAAAGGGTGTAGTGTCGGGCATGTGGAGTACTTCATGTTGTTCAGCCTGTTGGAGTTAGAATTTTAACTGTTACCGGCTGTCCGGTTGAGTATGGGAATTTTTTTTCCTATACTCAAAAGTTGAACAAATATCCTTCCTCTCTCACTAGCTTGGGTAACGCTACAAAGATGGGCAAATCGACAAACCATAATTCAAACAGTTTGAATGAAATAAATATAATCGGCCTTTTCCCGTGAATGATTAGAATGGGAGTATAGTTCTATACGCGTATAGTACTAACCAAAACTATACTCAGTTTAGAATCCTCCCGTGGCTCGTAATGCTAGAGGAAACTATACGATTTGTATACTTCTAATCAGCTCAGAGGCTACTATTTTGGAAAGTTTTGGAGTATAGAAATTTCTACGTCTCATTTCTCATTTTTCCCAAAACTCATTTCACCCGTCAAACTTAAATTTTAAAATCTTTTTAAAAATAAAACAAATTTCCATTTCATTTCATTTTTTCTAGGGTTGGGACGATTAATCGCCTTGGCGATTAATCGCGATTTTTTTGGCGAATCGAATCGAATCGCAAATCGCTAATTAGAAATCGCTAATCGCGGTTTTGGAAAGTTTTTTTTTATTTTTATTAAACTTATCTCACGTTGTCTTTT
The DNA here is from genome assembly GCA_002738285.1 of Holacanthella duospinosa. Lineage (NCBI taxonomy): Eukaryota > Metazoa > Arthropoda > Collembola > Poduromorpha > Neanuridae > Holacanthella > Holacanthella duospinosa. Next base: position 446,491 of record NIPM01000033.1, read on the forward strand.
TAGTTTAATATTAGCTATTTCTGCATCCATTTCATTCCAAGAATTAATTTGAATCTGTAGAGAGAGCAACTGCAAATGTNTAATATTAGCTATTTCTGCATCCATTTCATTCCAAGAATTAATTTGAATCTGTAGAGAGAGCAACTGCAAATGTTTAATACTATTTCAATTAGGGTCTTCTAATGAGTAGTAATAAGATACTTCAATATTACCCTAAATTTATAAGATAACCAAAAATTGGGCTAATAATTTAATGTTACCNTAGTAATAAGATACTTCAATATTACCCTAAATTTATAAGATAACCAAAAATTGGGCTAATAATTTAATGTTACCTAACCAATTATTTAATTTAAGAGTCTCAAATTGTGATGCAAAAATGCCAACGCTTCACCATTTTTTGGAAGCAAGCGGTTCCGTGTTTCTTCATAAACATTTCCTTTTTCTGAAAAAAGTNCCAACGCTTCACCATTTTTTGGAAGCAAGCGGTTCCGTGTTTCTTCATAAACATTTCCTTTTTCTGAAAAAAGTCGCTCGCTATAAATACTACTTGCAGGAGCAGACAAAAATTTCACAACAACAGCACTCAGATTTGGAAAATTGCATTGAAATTTTTTCCACCAGGTATAAGCGTTCTCTGTTCGTGGAATCAAAGTATGAGAAATGTACAAGTTCAATTCAGAGGTAAAGATACATGTTTTAGATGGAGACGTTGGTGTAGGTTCGTTTTGAGTCCCAAGCTCTGAAAATATATCCCAGAATCCTAAATGCGTTTTTTTGGATGTACTCGTTCCAATAATTGATACTCCTAACTCCATATTAGGGTGGCAGGTGATGGGAGTTTCGCTACGAGTGTTGAATTTTTTCATTAGCCCAATCAGATTTGCTTTAGTTTTTTCTTTTGTTGTAGTATCAAAATATTTAAAGTTAAATCGACGATGCAGAGCTGTGGCGACTGTGTAATTCTCATTTTCAATAATAGAGGAAAACCGTTTTTCTATACTCCTCTTTAGCTCTAGTTTCATAGTCCCAACTCCGCGATGGAGATCATTGTCTNAGCCCAATCAGATTTGCTTTAGTTTTTTCTTTTGTTGTAGTATCAAAATATTTAAACTTAAATCGAGGATCCATAGCTGTGGCGACTGTGTAATTCTCATTTTCAATAATAGAGGAAAACCGTTTTTTTATACTCCTCTTTAGCTCTAGTTTCATAGTCCCAACTCCGCGATGGAGATCATTGTCTTTTTGGAGGTACATCTNTATACTCCTCTTTAGCTCTAGTTTCATAGTCCCAACTCCGCGATGGAGATCATTGTCTTTTTGGAGGTACATCTTTAGAGTAGCAACGAATGGAATGACTTCTGAAATAAGAGCCTCCGAGCTGCTAATAAGCTTAGTCACCTCTTCGAATGGCTGTAGTAACGATAGAACCGATTCCACAAGTTTCCACTGGTTCTGAGATAAGTTGGTGACGTTGCTTTCCGTGGAGTAAATTGCGATTGCATTTTTTTGTTCAAGGATTCNCTGGTTCTGAGATAAGTTGGTGACGTTGCTTTCCGTGGAGTAAATTGCGATTGCATTTTTTTGTTCAAGGATTTCGCTAAGCATATAAAATGTCGAATTCCAACGAGTTGGAACATCCTGCACAATCTTCTTATGAGTAGTTTGAAGCTATGTCTGAATCTCTTTCAATCTATTACAAGCCAAGCTGGAATGATGAAAGTGTCCCACTATATGCCGAGAAGCGGCNGAACCAAATTTCAAAAACTTTTTTGATGTAATATCAAACTCAAAAAAATTTCAAATTATAGAATAAAGAATTCTCTGTTAGTTTAGTTTCATGTCGTCCAACGAACGACTGTTTCAACTGGATGAAATTTTTACATCTATTTTTTTTTGGTTTGAGAGTTTAAAATTAACGAGCTCATAAAATTCCCTTTCAAATGATACGTCACATGCACAGTTTTTACTAATCGCCGGGATAATCGCGATTTCTGGCATTGGGCGATTCGATTAATCGTAATCGCGATTTCGAAAAAAGTGCTAATCGTCCCAACCCTAATTTTTTCAATAATTACTACTTACCAATTACTTACTACTTAAAACTGATAAACCAAGTCGGGTTAATCGACGTCACTGCAGAAAAGGCCAAGACAAAAGTGGCTAACCTGAAGAACGGTTTCCTGATGGCAATTGATTGGCGTTCTAAAACTGGACAAAAAATTTCGCACAAAGGTGGAGACATTAGCGGTAAGGAATATCTGATACTCCCAATAATTAATCGATCTTTTCGTTCCTTGCTCATTTTATCAAATATCTGTCTTTTGATCTTTTAATTCAAAAAGTGATCTAATAGAATGGAGAGTTACGAACAGGTGCAATAACTTAAAATTTGTTCTTTCTTTTAGGGTACGTGAAAAAACTCTTCGTCAATTTTGACGCGTTTTACAAAATCTATAACGAAAAGGCAAATATCAATCCACCATCCATTCGTGATAGTGGTTTGGATACATCTCCATCAACTTTGATGGACACAAGTGACAATGGAGCTGGAAGTAGCTCTAAATTTTATAGAAATGGGTAATCCATTATCAAAGAGACAACTACAACTTAAATTTAGTTTGGTTCACCTGTATCGTCTGCCAATTCGACTTCAATTAACGCAGTTGAGACAACCCATTGGATTACTGATTATTTAGACATCAGAAGTGAAAAATGGAATAAGGAAACTTTCAAAACTGTTGTGCTTTTTATTTATTTTGTTTACAAATTTAAAAAAAATTGAATTTATTTGTACTTTTTCGCGCCATCGTGGTTAGAACTATCCAAATCCAAATTTTGCCTTTCGCGTGATTTTGATTAGAACTATATGAACTATACTTTAAACACGACTATACGATTGGAGGGAAAAGGCCCAATATATTAAGTTAATCCTAATACAACAGTTTTCTAACCTAAATTAAAACTAATATTTAAATTATTTTCTGTCTGTTTTGGCAGATGAAACGAAAGCAGACCCAAATAATACTAGGTGCAGATTAGTGTTAAATGTGGCTGTAATCCCCATTTCTCTCTGTCACTAGGCAGCGGGAATTAGTGCTGCATCGCCTGGAACTTGAATCTAAAAGACAAAATATAATGACGTAAATTTTAATTCACTAAATTCAATAATATATTAATCTAAATCCAAGTTTCAAATATTCTTTATTAACTACCAATCGTATAAGCCCATCCCTCTGAGCGCTGTGAAAATGGATCTAAACGAGCAGAAAGAGCGTGGTGAGATCCGATTACCAAAGACGAAGAAATGGTGATTATGTATGTCATGGATGGTTTGTACGATTGGTAGTTTATACAAATATTTGAACCTTGGATTTAGATTAATGTGTTATTGAAATTAGTGAATTAAAATTTACATCATTATATTTTCTCTTTTAGGTTCAAGCTCCAGGGGAAGCAGCACTAGTTCCCATGCCTACTGACAGGGAGAAATGGGGGCTACAGCAGCCACATTTAACACTTATGTGTTAGATTTTTTACTAATCTGCACCTTTCGTGTTATTTGGGTCTGCCTTCGTTTCATCTGCCAAAACAGACAGAAAATAATTTAAATATTAGTTTTAATTTAGCTTAGAAAACTGTTGTATTAGGATTAACTTAATATATTATATTTATTTCATTCAAACTGTTTGAATTATGGTTTGTCGATTTGCCCATCTTTCTAGCGTCACCCAAGGTAGTGAGGGAAGAAGAATATTTGTTCAACTTTTGAGTTATAGGAAAAAAAAATTCCATTCGCAACCGGACAGCAGGTAGGTCACTGTTTATTATTTCAAACAGCTGTAAGTGTAACGTCATTAACGACAATTGGTCACTAGTGGTGCTGGTGACTGACGATAAGACTTTGGCAAACTTAGGACTTAAGTGCATCATCTCACTGTATCATCTCATTATTGCCTCCTAACAAATCAACCTAATTTAACATCAGCATTATTCGCGAATGCAAATATGTTCGAATAAATCAGGTTTGACGAAGGTAATAATATTCGAATTCGTGAATATCCAAAAACCCTATTCGCGACATCTCTACTAACCATGTACCTAATTGTTTCTTAGTTTCAGTTGGATCAATTCCGAAGTATGGTACCTTGCTGCGGTTAGCGTAGCGATTGGATAAACGAACTGTTCATCATTCCCAAAAACGATACCATCTTGGACATGACGTTACAATGAAGAAATATTGGAATACATTTTTCGGAATAGTGTACTCGTATTCATGGACAGTTAGTAGTGTAGTAGCTGTTCTGTTTGGAGTCGGAATTCTAATCGTCACAACTTTAGGGTTCAAATTTATATTAGGGTTTCTATTCTCTCTAGTTGCTTTTCTATTCGGGTAAGTAGACGCATTTAACTAAACACTTAGGCTCGTTTTATTAGCACAAATACAGTCAACGCTCTGCCGGGTAGATTATTCCCCGGATACCGGATACTTATAGATATCCGCGCGGATAATTTGCTAGACAATTTTTTCAGAAATCCTAAAAAATGAATCAATAATTTTATTAGATTTATTATATAGGAGTATATATTAAAACAAGATGCGTTTTGACTGCATTTCACGCGAACGTGCAGGAGTCAATTTTTAAAGTCACTAATACATTTAATAAAAATTATGTGGAATACGAGCTTGATCAAGATTTGATGATTGCCGGATATCCGGCAATCATAAAACGCCGGATATCCGATATCCAGCAAACCTGCCGTATATAACGGGTGCAGCGGAAAAAAAGGGACTGACGTAAATTGAGAATTTACTATTACTAATCGTGCGAATTTCATATTAGTAGTATTTTTTTTGGATTAAGCGGGATTTTGTATTGTGGAAAACGGGTTTCCTAATTCCCCTAGTAATACCACTGAGGAAATGACAGCATCACAACAAGAAGTTCTTAGAATTCGTTTCGGACGACTGATTGAATCCAACCCGGGTGTTACGAAATTGGAGGTTGTTAAACATTTTCAACTGGAAAATATTCGTAAGCAAACAATTTATAGGATAACCAAAAGGGTTGAAAATGGAATCCCAATGGAAAAAAAAAGTTGGTTCCGGCAAAAAGCCCAAAATTACGACGAAAGAGAAAGTCCGTAAACTGGAAAAGCTTTTTGAAGAAAGCGACAAGATTAGTCAACGGGACGCAGCAAAAAAATTCAAATGCAGTCATCGACATATTCTACGGACACTACAAGACAAGACCGACATCAAATGTTTCAGAAAAGTCGATCCCCGGAGTACACGGAAGAGCAAATTCTCAAAGTGAAAACTCAGTGCCGAAGATTATGCAGAAATTCTCAAAAAAAAAGTTCATCATTGACGACGAACATTACTTCCCCTTAAGCAAAGCTCTTATTCCTGGAAACAGTAAATATTACTCCACAGACAGGCAGAGTACTAGTCCAGAGGTAAAACTAAAATTTAGACACAAGTTTGAAAAAAAAATTATGATTTGGATTGCACTTTCACCGGATGGAATCAGTACTCCTTACTTCATCCTATCAGGCCTCGCCATTAATCAGAATATTTATAAAACTCAGTGAGAACGTTTCTCTGAGTAGGTATTCATCGAAAAATATCATTCGGACGGCAATTACATCTTCTGGCCAGACAAACCATCTTATCATTACGCGAAATCCGTGATTGACTTTCTCCAAGAGAAAGTCGTTCATTTTGTACCAAAGGAAGAAAATCCAACCAACTTACCCCAAGCCCGTCCAATAGAAGATTTTTTTGGTTATTTAGATCAACTAGTGTACAGAGGTGGTTGGAAAGCCACTGACACTACTGCTTTAATGAAAAGAGTGAAGTAATTGCTTGAAACAAGTGGAGATATCAGTCGTCCGAAGGAGTATGGAGAAAGTTCGCAAACTATTGCGCGCCTGTGCCGAAAATGGACCATACTCTATCAACCATTAGTGGAACCGTAAGGCAAATATTATGCTTTATCGAATGGAATTACATTCGGAATTTTATATTTGCAGGAACTTGATCAAAATATGAAATTTACATCGGTCCCTTTTTTTCCGCTGCACCCGTTACTATCCGCACATTCATACATAAAAACATCCACTATAACACCAATCCAGCTATAACAACATCATTTTTACGAAAAAATTCTTGATTTCTATCCTTATAACAACAATCGGCAAAAATTTAGACTTTTACGATACATTTATTCTTTAAAATTCGTAGAAAAGTAAAACCAGTAGCGTTGTGGTAAACAATTATCTAAAGGGATTTTTGGTGAAAAAGAACCTAAGAGCTTAATAACATCAGGCAAGCTAAAATTTTTGTACATATTTTATACACTTTTTCCATATAATTATTTAAAAATATATAATGCTGTTTATATTCAATATAACGAGAGCCCGTTAAAACAACCAGATCTGACGACTCCACCAAAGTTATTCTAAGGAACATTATACTGTACTACTGTAACTCTCAGCCGCGTGAACATTCAGGATTTCTGCAAAGTGTATACACGTAAAAAATAAAACGCATAAATAAAATAACCTCAAACCAACCCGTAAATTAAGGTTATTAAATTGGTTATGCATTTCAGCATTCTTGATAATCATTTCAATACGATTAATTAACTATTTGAATTTTGTTGCAGTTTTCCTTTTTCTTCATTAAAAAATCCGATATTGTTTTTACACATTTGATTTTTTTAAACGTTTTATGATTTGATTTAGAATTAACTTACGATTCTACCATGATTTGGTGACATCCGGATTACTTGAAGATTTTGAAAACTCGTTCCCACAAATCAAAAGACATCCAGTTACAAATATTGACCATGACAGCGATCCTGTAAATCAACCAAAACAGCGGCAGAGGTTGGACATGAGAATCACAGGATCTAAATTAATTGACGACACTATCAATGACATGATAGACTGCGTCCTGCGAGATTATGTTCACATTTGGTATGACCATATTACTGACGACGATGAATTCATTCATGAGCTTCGGAAAGCAATTCAAAACTCCCTTGTTACATTATCATCTCGGTAAGCTTTTATTTCGTTTCTCGTCATCTCTTCCTCGAATTCTACTTACTGTTGCGCTTATTTATTTAACTGAAAAGGACAATTCTGTAATTTGAATTCATATACTTATAAATAATTTTAATTTGTTTGTAGTATCAAAGAAGTAGACTGGATCCCGTATCTGACAACAAATCTTGTGGATGATGCAGCTACACATCTGCGACTCTTCCGTCAAGCCCTCGCCAAAGTAAAAGAAAATCCAAATAATGATTTAATTTCAGTATTTTTTGATTTGGAAGCAACGATGGAAAAAAATTTATGTCGGGATATGGTTTGCACTGACGATTCCCATTTGGCTGGTAACTCACTTTCGTACTACTAAACACTAGTATTTCAATCAAAAGTCAGTTGAATTTAATATTTTCTAAGATTACTTCCAAGGCCTCACCGAAGTCCTGCTCTATTTAGTAATTCCGCAAGATGCATATGCATGTGCACCTGCAAGTGTCTTAGCACAAGATTTACTAGTCAATCACGTCCTCATTCCTCTACTGCGTCTCGTCTCAGATCCAGATTTTGTTAACCAGACAATAATAACTTTGGTAAGTATCTCCCCTTGTCTTACCAATCGATTGACATATGTCAACCGTGTGCAAATAAAGGCACTTTGAGATTGACAAATGTTAATCAACTCTGTCAAGAACAAGATTTTTCGCTCCCTACTCAAATCGACTTATCCGATTGTATTCTTTTACTGTATTCGTTTACTGTGTTCATTTTATGCCAAACATTATTTTGATTCGTTTTTAGTGTAAAGATTCACCGGTCACTGTAGATATCTATATGAATGCAATCAACACGAGTGATTCAATTGATGAGCTATTTGCAACACAAGCATTTTTTAATCAGCAAGTTACTGAATTGGTGAGCCAAAAAATACACCACCGTCTCGACATTCGTAGTTATATTCCTTACTTGAATTTTGTTGTAGAAGAAAGCATTAGAATTCTCAAACTCATCCGATGAAATGAGTACTCTCAGGGAACAACTCAAATGTGTAAATTATGTCCGAAAAAGAATCGATCATCAAATTAGTCACCTGAAAGAAGGGAAGCCGCAAGATTGGATTGATGATCCTGATGGAGAGGAATGGCAACATTATTTTATGCAGCCGGGCCTCAAGCTCAATACTTTGAGCTTGGAGTAAGATTGTCATTTTATACATTTACATCCAATTCTTTACAGTTTTCTGTATTCTTCAGGCAAGTGTTGAAGAATAGTGTTGCACTGTCATATTTTCTGGATTACATGTCATCTGTTGATGGGAGTCATTACTTACTCATGTATCTCAATGTAGATGGTAATGACTAATTGTATTATTTTAGTTGAATAGGGTTAAATTGTGTTTACTGTATAGCCTGGAGAGTCTCAGCAGAGCAGCAGCTGGAGGAAATCGAACTGAGCAATAGATCCTTACAGCAAGGAAAAGATCGGAGTAAAAATCATCAGGAAATGTTGGATTGTATGAGAGTATGTCAAATTATTTACAGAATAATTTTGTGTGACCAAACATTCCGCAGTGTTGGGAATTCAGTTCAATTCAGTTCAGTTTTTTCCAGTTCAGTTCAGTATTTTGGACTGAACTGAACTGAACTGAAAGAGTCATAAAGATGCGAAAGTACTGAACTGAACTGGAAGGGTCTTGAAGATACAAAATACTGAACTGAACTAAACTGGGGAAAAAAGCTTTAGTTGAAATACTGGACTGAACTGAACTGGAAAAATGATTTGTAAATATAATAGTGAACTGAACTGAACTGGACACCTTTTCTCATGAACTGAACTGGATTTTAACCACCCAGTGCCCAACTACAGTGTTGCGAATGCACTACTATCGAACCAAAAATTAAAAAAAAACCCTAAGCACTTTCACCAACTAGTTTCCCGTCAAAATTTCAGTGCCAGCAACCATCACTGAATTGAATCCTTGGGTAGTCTTTAAATTATGTAAATTTATTTCAAACACTAAAATTCATATAATTTTGTGAACAAATGATCCCCTCCGCCAATAATTTTAGTAATTACAATTAAAAATTTGATTACTCATAATAAGTTTGGATTTATGGATTAAAATTTTTAAATATCTTTAATTAGCGAAGTTGGTTGCAACATTTGGTTTCAATAGTATTTTGTGTAAAATTTTCAAATCTTTTCAAACATTTAGAATTAAATGATTTTGGTTATCAGGCAATATTAAAGTTTGAATATTTCATTTTAACTCTAAAATTTTTGGAACTTAGAATAAGCTTTGGAAGTCTTGTGTAAAAAAATTTTTTTAACCAAATGTTAAAAACTAGCTCCACTGATTAGAGCAGATTTCTAAAATCATTTTAACTCTAGCCTATGAATTTTATGATGAAAGTATGCGGTTCAAAATATTGTAATTGTTAGTGGAGGAGATCATAAGTAACTTAACATAAACAAATTGTAGTGTTGAAAATAAATTGATCTAATTGAAAAACTGCCCAAATCCTCAATTGCATAGCTGGTTGCCGGCACTAAAATTTTGGCAGGAAATATGTTGTTGAAAGAGCTCAGGGTTTTTTCATTTTTGGTTCTACAGTATATTTCAGTTTTTTTAAGTTCAGTTCAGTTTTTTGGACTGAACTGGAAAAGGTTCGAAGTTAACAAATACTGAACTGAACTGAACTGGAAAAAAAAGTTTTAAGGGAAATACTGAACTGAAATGAACTGAAAAAAAAGTTTTTACGTAAATACTGGACTGAACTGAACTGGGAAAAATATTCGATCTAAAATTACTGAAGTGAACTGAACTGGAAATCTTTCTTTTGGAACTGAAAAAAACTGAACTGGAAACCACCCTTCCAGTTCCCAACACTGACATTCCGCATCTTCTTTCTCCACTTTCTCCAAAATGGCAAAGGTGAGCGAAATCTTCGCAAAGCTTCGGCGCGAAAATCTAAAATTGCAGAGAGTGGAGAGTCACCTTCCGAGGGTGTGAAGTTTTAGGTAACAACAGTCTCACCAACTGGTATACACAATACACATCACTTGGTGTTGCAGGATTAATTCACTCTCTCCACATTTTGAATTTTGCCCCAAAATTTCAAGATTTGGCTAACCTTTACCACTTTTGTACTAGATGGCGCCGGAGTTGTCAGGATATTATAGGTTGTATGATTAAAAATAAGCTTTTGCTACAAAGTGAAAGGTTTGTAGCTGTATTTTCTTAAGTTTAAGTTGTAGCTTCGAAGCTAAAGCTACTCATGAACCATAAATGTCTGTCACCTCGACACATAGTAGTTTGCTTTGGATCACCTTGTATTTTGTTTTGTACACTTCCAGGCTTTTTGTTTGGAAGCTCAGACGTAGTGAACATGGCGTACACCTTAATTAACATAAAATTAAAAAATACTAAACAATACAACTGAGCAAAATGTTGTATTCTTGTATTTGAATCCGAATTTTTTATGAAAATTTGATGAAAAGCAGGGCCCATAAAGACAGATTGTTTAAGGGGAAAAAAAAAAGAATGCAATTGGAAAGAAGACAAAATGGGATTAGATTTAGAATAAGGATATTTAAAAACTAAATAAAACAAAAGACATCAGTTTTCTGTTACGTTTTAATTACGTGACCTAATCACTCTCCAACACCACAAGCAGTTAAATGCGCGAAAAATAGTTAACTCTTCGGCCGAATACTTCGGTCAATGGCTGGAGACCGAAGGAGGTCCTTCGGCCCAATTTTGGCCGAAGTCTTCGGCCAACAGAAGCTTCGGTGCATTTCTAATAAATTGCCGCCGGTGCGAGCCCACACGGAGAAGATAGAATCGATTGGACATTTATAACAATGCAACGACCGATGGTCATTCTACATTATTCGTTAATGTTTTATTTTTAGGATGCAGCGTTTAACGTCTACGAGCAGTTTCTATCAGATAAAGTATGTTATTTATATTGTCTTCAAAGTTTTGTAATTGTTAAGTTCCTAATTTCTAAATTACTACAGGCAGTTCCAAGAGTGAAACTAGGAGAAGGAGTTGTAAAGAAATTTTATGTGCAAGTTCGGACAGAACCAATCACTACTGGACTTTTTGATCAAATTCAGGAAGCCCTAGTTGATACACTTCAATGCACGGAAAAATTCTACCCATGTTTCACTCGAAATAAGTTATATATCAAGTGTCTCATGGAGTTAGATCTGCTCAAAGCAGAAACCGTTTCGTCTCATAGTCATAGCTCTACTTCTGACGAAGAAGAGGAGGAAGAAATGATCCATGTTGACAGTCGTGGGGATGTGATAGATTCCAGTAGAAACAGTTCCGGCAGACAAGACGAAAAATTAGATGACTTTAAAATATGTCGAGAATGTCTCAAGGCCAAGAAGCGAAAGAGTGGATTGAGTGGTGAGGAGCTCCTTATTTATGAGAAATCCATTTTGGCAAAGAAGTACCGACTACGAGTGGATATCATTGAAGTGGCGTTGACAATGGTCAAAGGAAATACTTATGGAGTTTATGTCATCAAAGCTAATCGTACTGAAGAGACTGGAGAATCTAAGGAGTGGCATGTCTATCGGCGATACTCAGACTTTCACGATTTCCACCAATGGATCAAGACGAAATGGATGAGACTCGATAAGCTTGACTTTCCCAGTAAACAAACTTTTGGAACAACTGAGCGTGTATTTCTTGAGAAACGCATGGTGGCACTAAATAAGTATTTGCTTAGTATTTTTGTTATGACAGGAGAACCTGTAAGTACTAACAAATGAATACTGTAAAGCACTAGTCAGTCACAATGAAAGATGGCTTTGTTTTTACAGTGTTTTGGTGAATCACTGCAGGATAGCCTGTTACATTTTCTGGAACCAGGGAACTATGTGAATCGAAAGAAACAATTTAGTGAAAAGGTACTCTTGTTACTATACAATTTGCTCATTCCAATATAACTATCGCAGTAGTTGTTCCTTAGATTGACTCCTTAGTGAACATGACGGTGAACCCATTGAAACATTCAGTGAAAACTGTCACTCATGCAGTCAAAACAATGCCAGATACACTCTCCAACACTGTTGGTTCCGTTATCAAATTTTTCAATACCAAAAATGTTGCGGCTGATTTCACGGAGGCTATGAAAGTAGGAGCATCGTTGGATAGTGACGTACGTTCATTTCTAAAAATTTCGATAAATCAAACTTGAATTATTGAAAAAAGTTAACTCTTGTTTCAGTCTCTGGATAATATTCCACTCCGAATCATTATTTTACTTATGGATGAAGTCTTTGATCTCAAATCTCGAAATCAATGGCTTAGAAGGAGAATTGTAGCAATCATAAGACAAATAATCAAAACCATGATTGGAGATAATCTAAATAGAAAAATTATTGACTATGTTGCCTACCTAACATGTCCTGAGAAAGTTTCAGGATATCTCCAACATCTTCTGTAAGTTTAGTCTTCAGGTTATTACAACCTCAAATATGTATCATAATATTATATGTACAAGGCCGACCAAAAGTATTATTCACAGCAGAAAGCATAATCAAATGTTAGCCCTGGTCTGCTCATTGATACTTTGTATCTTCGCGGTTTGTGGAAAATGTCAAATGACATTTTCCATCGCATTTTCTGCATTGAAAAGCAAAAACATGGTTTAGCTTTAGTTCGTAAATTATTGGTATATTCTGAATTTTAGGCATACGTTGTGGCCTGGTGGACGTCGCATCACATCAACAGTATCGAAAGATGTTGATGCGAAGTTGAGAACAAGAATTGCTGCCAAAGCTGCCCTTTTATCTTGTGTATCAGGTGAGAGTAGAAATTTTGAAAAAAAAATATCGGTGAAAAGGTTTAGGATTCTTCAACAACATCATTATAATAAATAGCCTAAAAAACTAATTAAAATAATAAAATAAATAAAATTTAAAATATTAAAATAATAGATAGCAGATATTGTTGAGGAGAGTCCTTCGAATAATTTTTATTTCTTTTCAGATGAACTAAAGCACGTCATTGGAAGCGAGACGACGCGACGTGGGATACTGGGGGTGTTTGACCTTTGTCAAAATCGTGTTCTCAATCGCCGTCTCATTCTTGTCCTTCTTGAAGGGATTTTGAAAACTCTGTATCCAGACAAGCCGTTCTCTAGTCTCATCCAACGACTCCACTTCCGATCAAATCGTGTTGGGAAAACTCGTCCCTTTCTGATCCCTTCAAATAACATGGCAGTGGTTGTTCCGACGAGTACGCGTCTCAAGAGTTCCACATTACCCATAATGGCGAATCTTTCGCCAAGAGGAACACGAAAACGTAAACCATAAGGAAGATCACATAATTCATTTCCACCACCAGTTGCTCTACCTTCAGCTATGAATTAGAGAAAATTCTCCAACTTACTACTATTTTTACTTGAGATTTCTGAAATCCTAAAGAATTTCATTCCAGTAATAAAAGAATTAAAAGTGCAACATTTCTGTACACACGCTTTCCTGGATAGAATCTCTATAAATTGAACAATTCGTTGATTTACTTTTGAAATTTATTTTAACATTTAAGAAGAATTCGATTTGATGGGGAAAAGTTCATGGAACGTGTCACTTTATTATTGTATGCAAAATTGACTATATGCGAAAAGTAGAAGCAATTATCATAGGAGAATTCCAAAAGCTACGATTCTTTAAAAGTGATTAGAAGGTTGTGGATTTTCATGTTTGAATGGATCATTGGATGAATTCTTTAATATTTTCAAAATTTCGTATTCAGTCGAAAACAACCTTACAGGAATCAAACAAAAGCTCTCTTGTTGGACATTTGAGCGTCCTTCCACTTTGTGTGTCCATCCTTCCACTAGTCTTAATTTAACGCATATTAAGGACCTCTTCCTACCTGACAATACAACTATAATTATACAGTCTAGGTATATAGGGAAACAAGCTTCGAAGTCAACAATACGCTTGCCCAAATCAAGCTTACATAAGTTTCGGAGTAGATGGTGTCAGCGCCGACTCTACTTTAAATGGAAATTGAACATGAGAATATGACCTTAACCAAACGCTCAAGCAAATTTCCATTACCCAGTAATTCTCTACATCGACGTAAGCTGAATTTATAGTTAAATATTTGGATACAATGAACAATTATTGAATTGTAGCGTCCGCTCACTATACGTATGTAAAGAACCCCGGCTATACTGAAAAATCCTGACAGTCCCTGCACGTTAACTATAACCGGACTTCACTGTAGTAACGGACGAGAAGATCTCAAATGTATGTGGGAGAAAAGGTTATAGTAGTTAAGTTTTTTACCAACAATAGCTGAAACATTTTTAGGAAGAGTGTGATCAGAAAAAATGTTTTGAAACGTTTCTTAACTATAAAATAAAGCAAACGTTTAAGCGCAAAACGCCACATAAAGTTTCATGAAAACCATTTGTGGCTGATACCAGCTTTACTACCGCTACAACCACTTGAATACCAACTTATAGTTACGTCTTTAAAATGTTTCATGCAACGTAAAAAATACGCTTCTTTTTAATTTTTATTCTTGAAATCATATTAATTTATAGTTTTCTTTCAATACCCTTTTTTATGGTTTCATTGCTTAGACGGGCTCTTCCCGTTTTTGGGGAGTAAGTGAACAAACAAACAAACCGAGTCTCCGTTTTGACATTGTTTTAGAAGATTTTTAGTAACATATAGTATTCAGCGTGTTAACACCATGCAATCCATTTGTTAATATTAGTAACATTAAGCATTTAATACATTAAAAGGACAACTTTATTTTCCATACTACGCTATAATTTCACTCATAGATAGTGAATAGAAATACATTTTCATTGGGTTAGATGAAGGTGCTAGTAGTCTGAGAACGGTGTTCCACAATTACAGAATAACGTGGTGGAATATCTGTTTCTAGACTATGCTGCTACAGATTAAAAATATCTAACGTGGATTCATAAGTATCACCTATGGGATTGTCTGCACACAGAAGCTCGACATTATGACTATTTATTACTGTGCAAAAAAATTTTTTTTTGATAATTTCATTGGTCGTCGATCAAGAATATTGTTTTTAATCTATATATTTTGCTGGCTCGTCTATTTTCGTTCATTTCATTGATTTTCGTTGATTTAGTCGATTCTCGATAATTTTTGTAACTTTTCCTTGGTTTCCGTTTGGTTTTTATTGTTTTTCGTCAACTTTCGTGAATTTTACTTGCTTTTGGTTGATTTTTGTTGAATACCGTTGAATTTTATTAATTATTGTTGATTTTGGTTGATTTTGGTTAGTTTTCGACGGCTATTGTTAATTTTAGTTGATTTTTGTTGAATCTCGTTGATTTTTGTGGTATTTCGTTGGTGTTTTTTGTTGAGATTATTTCATTTTCGTAGATACTTATTGAGTTTTTTAATTTCGATGATATTCGCCGGCTTCGTTCAATTTTGTTGACTTCCGTTGATTTTTATTGATTTTCGTTAATCATCCCCTGATTTTTGTAAATTGTTATAATAATTTGAAATTTTGACTTCATCATTTCCTGGAATGAAGTGTATTTTCCCCCTTGCTTCAAAACGTGTGCTGTTTATGATACTGCCTTTATTGAATGGGCTTAAGCTACACGATTCCTGACTTCGAAAGTCTACAAACGATTCTTCACAGAGAATATTGGAAAAAGAGCTTATTAGTAGGAAATAATGAAAGTTTAGAAATAAATACTCTGAGTAGCAGGTATTATAAGAAGATTTCTTGGAAATGCCTATTTTAGAAAACCAAGCAGTTAACATAAAGTCGAGAGTACTTGGCAATATTATATTTATACTTGGCGTATAAACACCTCCAGTTAGGTTATTACGGTAATCACTGAAAAGTATAATGTGCTAAAATTTGAATTTATATAAATTTTGATCAGATTTTGATTAATAAAATATTCTAATTATTCACCTCATTATTTTCCATCTGGCCGTTATTAGGATATTGCGTTTAATTGGCAATTACCATACAGCCACAATCTATTTATTTAAAAGTATTCCATTTTGAGATCTGATCAACCTGAACTCTCAGAACTCGTTGCCCAGGGGTGAGGATTATAAAGGAATAAAATATTAAGTATTTGTAGATATATTCCAAATTTCGCAAACATTAAATATTTACACAAAAAAAAATTTTATATAACTTCGTAAATATTTACGTAATTTTTTTCAGGTTTTAAAATATAATCTTTATTTTATTACCAAGTTTTCAAGCAACTATTAAAAATAATTTTTTTTTCAACAAATATTTACGTTAGTATTTCGAGAGTTTACGAAAACTTCCATAAATTACATAATTTTTTTAAATTTTACGTATCACTTAAATACTTTCGCATTGTTTTAATTTCCCGGCGTCTCATAAAATATATCGACTCTTTTTTGGTACGTTGGAACAAGTTTTACGATCATTAAAATGATTCGCATTCATAAAAGAATTTTTTTTATAATACATAATTCATTTACTTACTCTCGAACCAAATAGCATTGAGCCCTCAAAGTTCTCGCCGCGAGATTTTTTGTTTTGTTTTTCTTTCGAGATGTGCGCGTTTTCTCATTTATACTTTTAGGTGGTGAAGTTAAAGTTTAATTCTTAATTCAGATAACTCTTATTTTTTATTTACATTTACCTTGCCACCAAAAATTCAAAAAGACATAGTGTTAAAGGTAAAACCATTTCTAATTAAATTGAAGGAGAGTGTACAAGGAGTTGGACGGGAGAAATCTGATAGCAAAAAATTTCTAGAAAAAATTGGAATTAAAAATTTGATTCAGGCAACTGCTATAGCATGTCAACGTATCAAAGGTGTTACTTGCGCCACATTAAAGACTTCCGAGACACAAGGTAAAAAATTTTTGATGTAATGAAAATCAAAAATGAAAGAAATGTAGGCAAATTCTTTTAAATGACACACAAGTCCAAAACTCAAAAATATGAAAAGAAATATTGGATTCGCGAGATAGATTAATTGAAAGAAACGTTGAATTAACCAAATCTACTCAAAATCCTGTTCTAAAATTAGAAAATTCTATTTATAGCAATATCTGTGTAGAAATTTTTGAAACTCTGGACGACATGTCGTTCAAAGAGTAAATCTGTTTTACAAACATCTCCAATTTTGAGATGTTTGTTTGGAAAATTGTCATATGCGACTCACGCCGAGGGCTCAATGCTATTTGGTTCGAGAGTATATTATATTCTCATACTTACATTCACTTTGGAGCAGAAAACTGGAGGTGTTTTGATGCAACTTGTTTTTTTCTGTTCAAAGCATCAAAATCAAGTTATGCTCCCAATACGCGTGTTTTTCGTCTGCAGGCATCAATAAATTTTTTACCCTGTGTCTATTTCTAACGCAGTTCCCGGATCAGTATCTTGGCAGAAGATAAAAATAAGCTTTCTATTGCTGGAGAGAGATAACACGAATGTGTATGTACAATTATTGAGAGAGACATTTTTTTGGAACTAATTTCCCGAAACTAAGAACTTCAATTAGAAATGGAAAGTTAAGAATAAATTTTATCGTGTTTCAGGAGAAAAAGAGTAAGGAATTGAAAAACACAAATGAGTTTTTGGATATTGTCGACCCCAATGAACTTGGGGTAGTTTTCTGCAATTCTTGTTTCTACCTTAACATTCGAAGTTGCAAAAAAGCATTTTCTGTTTTTCTTGACCAATTGTCCGCTCTAAAAATCCAGATTAACTTATACTGTGGTTAGACAAATGGAAACAGCTTTTTTCTGTTGGCTCGTTTCTTTCTGACATAAGGAAGCTAGGAGAAAAAATGCTTCAAGATCATAATTGCACATAAATGTGCTCAAATACAACAACAGGTGCACCATGCAAACTTATTGCTAACCTCTACTTTCACAGAAAGCTATAAACAGAAAAACAACATTTTAATGTTTGAAAACTGTTGTGTACTATATTTGTTCCATAATTTTGAATTAGTATAAATTTGTTGCTTTTGTGTAGTAACTAAATAATATGAGTTCGAATGCTCTCAGAGAATTTCATAAGTGAAATTAAATAAATAAAGTTATAGGCTTCACTCGCGATTAGCTGTACTCGTATTGGGTGTACACAAAATTGGATGTCAGGAATGTGGTTGCATAGCTACAATCGAACAAACATCGTACTGCATTAGTTTATATGATGTAAACAAAATTAAGTTTTGCGTTATATTCTTATTTGCCATTGTACGATGTATAGCTTAAGTATTATAAAATACAGTTAATACTCAGACTTCTTAAATCATACAGGTTAAAATATTTCTCTCAAACTTTATAAGTTATAACAATCTCCTAATGAACCGTTTTTATCTATTTGTTGCAGTAAGAAATAGGCATCAATTTATTAATTCCAAAGTAATAATGACTGAAAGCATGACAACTTAGAGTATAAATGAAAGGTCCAATGCGAGATATTTAAATATAATGTTACAATGTTTGAAATAAAAACTTTTAATGTGTTGCTTTCAATCTACAGCCACATTTCTTATTGAGGCAGGTACTCTCCATTCATGTACACTTGTTATTCTGGCATGATCTCAATCTGTTGTTTTTCATTCCAGTACAGGCCGGACATTGCATTATAATTTTTTTTCCTCATCTGTGCAACTCTCACCTATGTTTCTGCAAACTACAACACGAAAGATAGTGACAACAACATAGTGTGACGGTTTTGTCTGTCCTGTCTCCTGACAGGACTATGACAGACAGACAGCACCACCGACCCCTCACACTGACCCCCTGACCTCTATCTCCGGACCACAAACGAATAATTTAAGGACGAAGGAGCAACAATACCAGTCAATTCTTTTTATTTTAAACTAAAATCTGCTCTCTGGAGAGAGAAGTCAAAAAACAAAACCGAGCCGACCAACGGCTCAACGATTAATGATCAATTTTTCCCTCATGCAAGACTCCAAATTCTTTTGCAGGAGTCTTGCATGAGGCTCCAACCAATTATTTAATAATAATCATAATTTTGTTTTAACAAATTGTCTGTGAGCGGTGCTCACAGATGTGGGAAAGAAAGTGCCAATGTCTAACGGGCATGGGAAGGAGACTGCCACGTTGGCAGGAGGCGTTTTTTGGAAGATGAGGGGAATGAGCCGGACAGGCTCATTCCGTCCTCATACTACTTTTGGAAGTGGCCGGTCTCTCTCTCTCCTCAAATTATAATTTATTATAATTATTTTGTCCTTGTTTTTGTTTTGTTTTGTGAAAATTGTGATTGGCTCCGCCAATCACTACATTAAATTTATATTGTGTATTGGTTGTTTGTGTCTGTCCCAGGAGGGACTTCCATTTATTGATATTTTTTGGTACTGTTTGTTTTTGTCCCTTGAAGGGACTTAGTGTATTGTGTGCCCCACCGGGCTATAGGAGGAGCAGCCAACACCGTGACCACTACCACCATCCCATCATCCATCATCAACAGCGTATCATCAAGTACTTTTTTCATATTTTTCATTCAGCGGCATAATCCGCTCATCACAGACTTCATACCCAAAAACTCTCAATTTCCTAAATTAACAGACTTGAAAACGTGATAATTTTATAATTATTTTAATTATAAAAACTAACCTCCGTCTCAATAGGAAGAAATCTGAGAAGAAATTATTCTAATCTTAAAATAATTTATTGTGAAATATAAAATTTTTGTTTGGAAAGGTTTATTTATTTATAATTGAATTGATATATGTTTGGATAATGTATGACCAGCATTTATACCTCATTTTCAATCGGAGCCAAATTTGAGACGATACCGTCGAAACGGGTGAAGATGGTTGGGGAGGTGGTGCGGGACAGAAACCTCAATTGTTGTAAAATGAATACTGTTATTCCTAATATTTAATTTTTGTGATGCGTTTTGATATAACATAAGTTTCATTATTTCAATTTTCACAAAACCTTTTGTTTAGTAAAGTTTCACAATTCCAAGCACTTGATGAATATTTCATTTTCATAACTCTCAAAACTTTCCTTAGAATTGTGTGATCTGTCTGGATTATATAAAATTTGAGGTTTGAATCATCTCCTACTTACATCACTGATATATACTAAAAAAATTAAATTGCAAAAAGTAACTAGTAAAAAGTAATTATCTAAACTAGGAATTAAATTGTTAATTTTAACAGGTTGGGGGGTCAAGTGGAATACCATGCCAAATAAGTATAAACCAAAATCAAAAGGTCGCCATTTCATTCAGAACGATAAAATGCTGCTTGCTCTAGCTAGAGTTGCAATTTCAAAGGGTACTATGATTTACAGAAAGGCTTAAGTAACATTTGTAATTCTCAAATCAGTCCTTCAACGACGCATAAGGAAGCCCGATATTAAAGACTTAGGTGAAGAACCAGCACTTAGGACCTGAAATTGAAGAAGCAATAATTGTTGAAAAACTTATCATATGTGGAAACTGGGGTTATCCAATACAGTAATAGATTTAAAGATCTTTAAAGAATGGTCTTGATCGACGGGGAATTAATCATTTAAATTTAAAAAGTACATACTTGGGAAAGATTCGAGTAAACGTTTCTTGACAAGAGCCAAGGAAAAATTATCTCAAAGAATGTGCCAAAAGATCAAAAGGACAATAGCTTTTTTTGATGAAACGGAAGTCACACTTCAAGTCGTACTTCCTGACAACGTCCTGAACTTATGACGCAGCTAACTTTACAGATTACCAAAGAGTACGAAAAGTTATTGTCCTCTGTAGTACAAAATAAACAAACAAACTCATTAATATGATTGATCTTCACCATAACAGCTAGTGGAAAATAAGTCTCACCCGATGTAGTTTACAAAGCCACAAATTTTTATGATACATGGACGTTGTGCAGGCCACCAGGAAAAGAAATACATTCAAAGTAAATTATTCAAATTACTCAAATTACTATACTGGTACAAAACTAATGATAATATTTATTTACTCAGTTGATTGTCCCGCATCACCCTTGTCAAATTTTGTCAGGGACAAATGTACTGAAACGCTTAGTGTCACTCTTCACACCCATTGCCATTGCCAGTGGGAAAGCACATGTTATTTTTATGTTATTTTTATTGAAATGTTGCTAAAATTAATTAAACACCAGTCTTGTTACACAAAGTAATTTGTGATTCTATACTTTTACAAATTACCAATTACGAAGTACTTACTCGAGATACCAAATACAAATTACAAGTGTGCATTACAGTTGTGTAATTGGATTACGTAATGCGATTAATGTGATTACAAATAATTTAACCAGCGATGGCTATTGATACCAAATTCATTTCAAAATATGTCATAATATCTATATTAATTTTTAGACTTAATGGCGTGGAATTAAACGATTATCTCATCACCCCATACAGATTGGAAATGCACTAGAAACAGATGGATGAAACCGGTGAAAGATTGTGTAGGGTGTAACTTCACTATATTAAATTGTTTTTTATATTTTTAGAAAATACTACTTTTCTCCAGCACAAACCAAATGTTTTTCAACCCTGGATTAATTATTCTCTACAATCCTCAATAAATCGAAAAATTATTCAATGGGAATAATTCGTATATACTGCTGCTAAATCTGATAATTCATTATTCTGATAATTCTAGTCTTCTAATGTCCATTGTTATATGTTATAATCCCTACTACGAGATTTTCTCCATACAGTTCACGTGAATACGGCATAGCCATCACATCCTTCATATTTTGTGTAACTATACCGGGCTGTTGGATACACAGTTCTGTTTTTGTCAGCTTCAAGTTTTCTACTTGAAGGTAATCAATAATATACAGTGAGCCCAGAAATGATTGGCAAATTGAAGTGAATGAGGATGTTTTTTAGAATTATTTTCTGCTTCAATGTAGAGCCTCCACATGGTTGTGTGGAATTTAATGTTTAGAACAATAAGTGAGAGTATTCTTTTGCCTATATATTTTAGGCCCTTCGTACACAGGAGCCAGAAATGATTAGCAAATTGAAGTGGATAAGGATAGTTTTTAGCGTTCTTTCCTGTTAAAGGTGAGAGTCTCCACTTGAGTTACCGTGGAGTAGAAAGTTTAGAACAATAAGTTAGAATTTTCTTTTGCCAATATACTCTGGGTGCTCTATATACAGTATGTTAGGTAGCGAAGAAGAATTTTTCGGAGGGAGTGAGATGAAAAAAATTCTTCTTCGCTACCTAACATACTGTATGTAAACATTGGAAAGGGAGTGCCCTAAGAACCAATTTTGTATAGAAACTGAACAAAAAATGGAACCAATATCATTTGCGACAGCAATTGTAACAACAGTTACATATTTTCTGGGCATTGAAACTTCACATCTGCGAGATATTGACAAACGGAGATTCAAAGCAGAGCAACGGATGAATTTCCAACGCTCAACATATGATTTCATTGTTGGTAAGTAATTGTACTTTGCTAAGCACTTCGTTTTTTCTAGATATTGGTTAAAATTTATGACTTAAAAATTTACTAGTTGGAGGCGGGACAGCTGGTTGCATTGTTGCAAATCGTCTATCGGAAAAATATAGAGTGTTACTGCTGGAAGCGGGAGGATTACCACCTCCGATAGCCAGTGTCACTGGGTTTACTGAAACCGTCGAAATATATCCAGATATTAATTATATATTCAAATCGGTACCGCAGCCAATGCTTAGAAATTTGGTAAATGAATACACTACACATGTGTGAATTTTGAACACAATGTTTTTACATACCACCGTTTCACACATCGAAAACAAATTCCCACGACAGGATTTTACAAGAAAGAATTTTGCACACCAAAATATTATTTACGACAAAATACCTCACCCATAAAAGAAAAAAACTGACGATTTCATTTCACATCAAAGAGTAACGCGATATGCTTCCACATTTATTTGACTTTTTTTTTCTCAGAGTAGGTTTGATTATATGACTATTAAGTACATGATCACAGATTAATCTGTATTTTATAATCTATCTCTTTAAGGCTAAAAAATATTACTTTTTCACCATGCAAAAGTGAGACAAAGTTATAATTACTTCAACTAAACTAAATTGCTACATGTGAAATCGACTGTGGAAATTCAACTGAATTGGCTGTCAAAAATGTTTTCAAAACCTTGATACAAAGATCACTAAGCTCAATCCATGTCTCGTAAGTTAAATTCACAGCATCCGTCTTGAGCTTCTGCGAACCGATTATTCAGTTGCGGTGGAATGATACTTACGCCAAAGCAACAGTGGCTGCAACTTAAATAATTTTGAGTAACTATTAACTATTACTTAAGTACAACGAAGTATTACACTAACTTTTGAATTTCATTCTAGAATTTTCAGTAGGCGTATTCCTTTTTTGCAAACTTATTGGAACTAAAATTCCAATATAATCATATATGCACAAGTATGATTACAGATTAGCAACCGATGATTATGATTACCCCAAATTATAATCATAATCATGATTTATAATATAATACTCATTTCTACTGTAGTCATGTAATCAGTAATTTGATCACATTTTTTGACATTTTTATAAGACTCAAATGACCCATACAAAGATGGTGCCAGTTGACATCACAACCAACTTCCTCCTAAAATTTTCCTGTGCAGAGTCATAGGTCATGTTTGCCATTCAGGCATAATACTAAGACTCATTAACAATTTGTTTCTCCTTTATAATTAAGTATATAAATACGACATAAGATCTATTTGCTTTAAGACCGATGTATTATTATTTTTCAACGCTAAATCTGGAGTGAATCAGGCGTGCATTTCCATAGGATTTCGCAATGCGATGTACATTTGCATTGCTAAATTAGTTCAATAGGCAGATGAGTTTAGTCAAAAAAACTAGCGTCTCTGGAAAAGACAAAAGAGTTTGAATGAAAACAGGACAGGCAGATGGAGGGATACAAAATAGTTTTCATTGCAAGAGAGGAGACAATTTGAAAACTTAAGTGAGATTTTCTCTCAAAAATTGCACTCTGCGCTTGTCCAACGCGAACTTGAAATGCAATTTTCATGATCTAACCTTTGACGTGAAAGCGAAAAGAAAATATTTATACATTTACTATCACTCTTCATCGCAAACCCAGAAAAGTCCAATCAAAACTCACAAGCGACGTCGGATTTTTGTACCAAAACAAACAAAATTGCGTCGCTCCGCATTGAAAATTAATTATTAGGACCTCGCATAATACTCAGGGTTTGTCAAAAAAATTGTTTACGCGCGTTATAGTATATGTTATTCATTTGTTTGTACGTGTATTGCGTCCATTGGTGTAAACACTACCTTCGAGGATTCAGAACGATAAATTTTTCCAGACATTTTAACGTGAAAGAAAACTGTAGTCCAATCTAGCTAAATGAAAAATTTGTTCCGAAGAATTTGATGAGAGTATTCTTATAGAATACTTGATAAACATGTGAACCGTTTGAATAGTAGTTTGTAAAAAATGGTAAGTAAAACAGGTCAGAGCAGATTTGATTGCAAAAAAAATGTAATCAGATTTCTAATCCCGTGATAGCAGTAAAAAATTAGCAATCGATCGGTAATGATGATTATAATTATATTTTGGAGTAATCATAATCATAGATTAAATATCTGTAATCATAATATGTGCAGACGTGATTACGATTTTTGATTACACTGGAGTTTTAGTTCCTATGTGTGTAATTAAATTCTAGTAATCAGTGTTTCTGATTATATTTTTTTTCTGACATTGAAAAAGATTTATACAACTTGAAATTATAAGATGAAATAGTGAAGTTACTATAATCTATCGTTGTACATAACAAGAACTAGTTACTCAAACATTTTATATTGCAACGACTGTCGCTTCGGTGTACCATTCCACTTTAACTCAGTAGCCGTTTCACATTAGCTAAATATGGAAGTATTCAAATTTTATTTTAGACATAGATTTGACTGTATAATAGCGGCTTAGTAAAGAGATCGATGTCAGGGGATCAATAATTGTTAAGGTCAATTTTACCTACACCAATTAAATTGAGTTGGAGTATCTAGAATTTAATGTCAGTTTCAGATGGGGAAAAAGTTAGATGTAGGGACATTGAAGGCCTCAACAAACTATCTTTTGACACAGCGTGCAATTTGATCTAGCTTTCTTTCTAAATGTACCTCTAAAAAGTATTGTATTAAAAAGGTTTATATTACCTCTTGGCTTTAAAACCGAAAGCCTAAGCAAAAACTATAAAGTGAACAAATTTATCCTTTATTCTAAAACAATTTTGAATGGTTCGTTCCAGCTAACTCTAGAAGGGAAAAAACTTCTTACATGACGTCATTCGCAACACTGTTCGAATGTCCATCATCATAATGTGTAGTCATATAGTCATGTTAACTCATCTAGGTATTTGATTGTGTACATGCAACCGAATCCGTAATCATACCAAAATGATAATACATTACTTCGATGTGTTTGATTATAGATTACAGATTACTAATCTGTAATTATGTAATCATTAATCATGTAATCAAACCTGCTCTGTAAAATAGTAAACATCGCGGCTGGACGGGCTTATAAGATTGGTCAATCCTTCCATCTTTGTGTTCTAATGTAATCTTGCTAATTTGACAGCAAATTCGCATTTTCGTGCATTTCTGAACGATTCGTTTATGTACGGAGCACTTTGTTTATTGCATTGACCACCCACTTACGCCGACTGAACCGCTAGCGCTTATTTCGGTCACTCACATGAAACAGTGTTAATGTGCAAACTTGCTGGTCCCTCTGGAACCGCTTTGTCTTATAAATGCATTTAAATATAAGCTGCAAGAAATAGGAACCTTCTCCATCTTTACCCTCTATCTTTGTACCGTTCTCTTCTTATCACTCTACTTTCTATTATTCGACCTTCTCTTTTTGTCTACTGTCCAAACAAAAATTTTATTCTCTATGCCTGTCAAAATAATAGTTTTTTCTTGCTCAGAATTAGGACAACCATTCTAGAGTGCCTTGTTAACCTGCCTATAATTGTTTTGCTTTGTCACTAGTCACCACTTCGATATCCCTACAACCTTTCTCAATTTTACTTTTCAGTAAAATTCTTCCCAGTTTCTGCTTTCAATCACGTTTTGCTCAGATTGACTTTTCTGTGTTCTCTTCACAATAAATGTCCCTTTTTTTCAATCTGCTTGTTATTTATTGTTTACATTATAGGTGACGCTTCTAAAGTTCAAAGATTTCGATCGAAGTTTTCGAAATATCGAATCTTCGAATTTTCTTGGCAATCCTCGACAAAGTCGTCGATCGAAGTTTTAAAGGTTGAATTTCTCAATTGGAGCGTGGTTAACTTACACACGTTTCCATTTCATTTCATAAAATGATATCACTCGTTTGTTGTTCTTTGCTTGAAATACAATTACAATCCAGGCACTGTGAACATACAGAGTTACAGACTAAGAGTTCAAGGACATTTGTTAATAATTATTATAACGTATTGTAATTGCAAATTTCAAAAAATAATCCAAATTGGTTAAGTTTAGTTTCTAACCCGGAGAATTTTGTAATACCCGGATTCGGATATTTTTCAAAATGTATAATTTTCCAAAATCCTGACGTAATTTAGTACCCAACCATAATTTTCCCCATCCAAATTGGTGCAGTTTAGTTTTTATTCTGGGAAATTTTATAACTACCCGAATTCGGGTATTTACTTCGGATATTTTCCAAACTGAATTTTTTTTTCCAAAATTCCTGACAAAATGTACCATCCATTCGTAATTATTTTCATCTCAATTGGTCAACTTTACTTTGTAACCCGGAATTTTGATAACGCCCAGGTTCGGGTATTTCCTAAATTAACAAACTTTTTTTTAGTCCTGATCAAATTTTGACACCCAATACTTTTTTTAATTGCAAAAATAAATACAAATATAAATTGTTTCACTTCATTGAAGGTCCAAGTTATTATTTTTAGTTTACACTATATTATTGCTTTCACTCTCGAAACAGCGGAAAATAACCGTTAGCATTTAGGCTAGTAATGTTTCATGATTACAAATACTAAAAACTGCTTTGCGTTTAATTTTATTTGTTATATAAAAATAAAATTCTAATTTCTCAATTTACAACGTAGTGGAACGTTAAAATGGCTTCTGCTTGTTATTACTATTCGATGGACACCCCACATACTAATCCTCCGAACCTTAGATCGAAGCTTCGATCTTCGATTTTGTTTTTTTCGTTCCCTTTGATCTTCCATCGAAGGGAAAAATGCCATTCGCAACACCTCTGGTTTACATCTACGTGGTTTTTCGACTTAGCGTGCCAAAGAGTATTTTATCTTGTATTCTTTGCATTTAGTCGATTGTTGTTACTACTGGCAAAATGCTTGGAGGATCAAGCAGTCACAATGGGTTGGTTTACAACAGAGGCAATAGGTATAATGTAATAATTCTAAAAAAAAATGTGGGATATCATTTCTAATTTGTGTATTTGTAGCCTTGACTATGACAAATGGGCTGAAATTACAAATGATCCAAGCTGGAGATATGATGCCATACTGAAATTTTTCAAAAAAGCGGAAACCTACAAAGGGATATACACAATTGGACGTAAGTTGCTTGGAGATGCAAAAAGCAAAATATTTCTCATGGACTTAAAATTTAGAGAAATATGAATTCAACCATTCCACGAATAACAATTTTTTTTAAATAAAAAATTTGTTTCGTGCCATGCGTGATGTTGACTAGGTAAGGCCGTGCGTGTCGTGTTTTCAAAAGATGGTCGTACTCTTATCTCTGATTACAAGGTGTGTCCAAAGTATTTTCTCGCTTTCCAAAAGTTGGACGGGTTGGATGACTCGTGCAGCTGAGAGAAATACGAGAAAGGGAGCCATTGTGTCCTTGGCGAGTTAAACTAAGGTATCGTTTGTTGCAATCAATGAATTCTTTAGCTAGCTGTGTCGTCCTACTTTGTGTTTCTGCTCAGACATATGACCGATTTGTGTTTCTCGTACTTAAAATTTTTGCAACATTATCAAAAAATGTAGATCGAATTTTCAATTGTTTCACAAAATTGAATAACGTAAACTCTTTGCATTTCTTAACAATTGTAGAATATAGAAAGTCTCTAGAAAGGTCCAAATCGTTGTATTCTATTGTGGAGCTCCTTACTATTAGTGAGGACTTCACGAGTTTCTAGTGATTTTGTTTTTAACGGGGATTACAGGCTTTTGATTGAAATATTTGACTTAGGAACTTCCAGCAAAGTAGTAAGAGGAAATAATTCGAATGAGTGCAGTTGAGAACCTTAAGAGAACGCACTTCTGTAGTGAGAGTAGTAGTTATGTGAATTAGGTTTAGTAGTCCAACTAGTATTTTTGGAACGACTGGAAGTTACTTTTGACCCATGCTATTTGCTGGAGAAAGTGGTGCTCCAAAAATTATTGCCAGTAGGACTCCTTAAAGCAAATTTTTTTAGATGATACTGTTTACATGTTTCAGAAAGATTATGCGAAAGTAGAGAGGAAAATTTTTTTAATCAAGTCTATGTGACGTCTAGAAAAAAAGTTACGATTTTTTGAAAATTGTAATTTCGGAACATTCTTTTGGACAATGTACATGAGAAGTTAGGTGTCCCAAACGAATGTTTCGAAATTACAATTTTCAAAAAATCGTAACTTCTTTTCTAGACGCCACAGAGACTTGATTAAAAAAATTCTCCTCTCTACTTTCGCATAATCTTTCTGAAACATGTAAAGAGTATCATCTAAAAAAATTTGCTTTAAGGAGTC